>CM045073.1:25347111-25579472 GCA_024542945.1 allo-octoploid hybrid of Carassius auratus x Cyprinus carpio | reverse complement strand
AATTCATTTTTCTTAATTACATTTATAATTACACTGTTGACCCATACTTTACACCCTTAACCCACTCTTAAACTTACCCATACCTCCAACCCTCTCCCTAACCTACCCCTATCCCACCTCAATAGCAGCAAAAGTGTTTTCAATACAATATGAACACAATAAGTAATGTACTTATTTTTTTTATAAGAGTACATAGTAGTTAAGGCCACCTAATATAAAGTGGGACCAAGACTTTAAAGCTTACCAGTCATTGACAAGTTTGCAGGATAAAAGAGTACAAGATCACAGCAGAAACTTAACAAGGGTGCATGTCCACCTTGTTATTCTCCTCTCCGTTACAATTAGATCACCACCACCATCATGTTAGTTGAGTTCCCTCTAGCTGGGCAGAGGACATGGAGGAAGTACCTGTATCTGTTGCCTTCCCATTGCTTGAAGAGCTGCAGCATATGTCTTATTCTGTGGCAGTGAGCTGATAAAATCCTCCGCTTCGGTAGAACTCTCATCTGCTCACCTTTGTGCCTAATTTAATGCTGCTGGATACATGAGAAGGCTGCAGACGCAGTGCCTCTCATCTTTTTCAGGATTGGTCTGAAACTCTTTCTCCTGTCGGTTGTGATTGTAGTGTGGACATTGTCCTGAGTGTATTTCATTGGGTATGCCTACATGTGCACCCTTCAGGATCCCAGACCTGTCTTGCTATCTTGCATGAAAGATGAAAGACAGCCAATCTGAGTTACTTTGTCTTCCGTCATAAACGCTGAAGAAGCATATCAATCTTTCAGTGCAGGAATCCCACTTGGAAAGATTAGCTCTGAGAAAGCCACAGCGTCTGGAGCCTCTGCTCCCCGGTAACCCCCACCAGTCATACTTTGTTTCTCACTGTTTGTCCTCAATGTCCGTCTATTTTATCGGAAAGTTGTTCTAGCTGTTTTCTCAAGTTTGTGACAGCCCTCCTATTCCCAAGTGCAGCTGCCTGAACAGAATCTAACGGTTCGCATGTCTGTTTCATCGGTAGCTAAGCCTTAGGTAGGTTTATTTTTATGCCTTAAAACAACATACATCTGACAAAATGCTGCACACAACATAAGAGACAAAACATCCTCATACAATACAATTTAAATACTAATAAAATAAGCAAAAAGAAAAAGAGAACAAAAATTATAAAGTAAAAACAAATTTAAACATAAAATATTATCAAATTAAGCATGTCTCAAAAAAAAAAAAAAAAAAGATAAAGAAAAGTAAAGTAGAGTAGGGATAATCTATTAAGCAATGGTGGGGAATTCTAGAGCTTTGGACCAAGAACTGAGAATGCCCGTCACCTTGATTTGATGATTTTGGAACATTTAATAACATCTGGGTGGAAGAAGTGTCTCTCTTGGGAAAGTAGGAATGGAGAAGATCTGAAATAAAGAGGGGCAAACAGAAGGATTAAAAAGAAATACTAAAACCTTTAAAATCAACCTGAATTTAACAGGTAACCAATGAAGGATGCTAACAAGGTGTAATATAGAGGTGGACTGGCCGGCAGAGTGGTGGGGAGACAAGAATATATACTCCAAACAAATGGCATGAATTTATTGGCCCCCACGGAACAGGGTGACCAGGAAGTTATCCAGTGACAAACCACACAGAACAATGCTATATCAAGGAAAATATTTTAAAACTATTAAAAAAATATTTAAAAATTTTGAAACTAGAATTTTAAAGTAATTTTCAAATGATAAAACGGTCTTCTGGAGAAAGCACCTTTATCATCATGTATCCCAGCTAGCTAACAAGCAAAGGAAAATAGTTCTGTCACACACACACACACACACACAACAACACAAACAAGAACATTGTGTTTAAAGATGTTTTACTTAAATAGACATTTGCATTGTTTTATTGAAAGAAATTAACATCCCAGCTAACCAATTCTGCAATCTACAAAAACCAGACCCTACATTCTTGTAATGTTTTTTTCCCACTATAAACACACATTTTAATATTTTCATTACATTTATGATTAGACACTTTGAGCCAAAGCCAAAAGTTTTTGGTTCAATTTTACTTACGGTCCCCCTTGGTATCACACCCATAACCTTTGGTTACCAAAGAATGCCCTCACTAATTGCTGCAAGAACAGCAAAGTAATGTATGAGCAAATTTGGTTTGTGTGACATATTCCCATTTAGTTAGACTTATTTTAAAGTTGGGTCCCTGTTTCTCAACACCTCATTGTTCTAACTGATCTAGTCTTAATTTTTAATCATCTTAATTAGTCCATTAATGTTATAAACTTGATAAAAAAAATTTTATGTTCTCTGCCTTTCGGTTTTGTTGGTTTTAATCTTAGGTTCTTATTTTAGCCCTTGGTTTCGAAGCCCCCTTCCTTGTTTTAAATAAAAAAAGTGTACAATTACAGTTTCAGAAGATTCAGAGCGTTATCTTGTCAAACAGAGGGAACAAACATTAAAATGAAGAACGCCTACTCCAATTGTGGTTTATTCAATTGTTTTATTTTATTAGAGAGGATTTTCGAAAATGTTGATAAAACCTAAAATAAATTTGTTTTTAATAAAAAAAAAAAAGAAAAAAAAATTAATTTAAAATGTGACCAACTGTTATTTGCCCAAAAAAAAATCCCCGGTACATTTTGACTTGAAAGGGGCAGCAGCTGTAGCAGTGGCTGATCTTAAACTAAAAACGGCGACTCTGTCCAGGGTTTGGGGAAACTTTGTGATCCGATAATGCCCTGCACATTTCCACCCCCCCGTGGAGCCCCCCCAGAGATCCAAACAACTAAAGAATCCAGATAAGATGGAAAACTCCCCTGGTCACTGGTCAATAAACACTTTAACGTGTTAACAAAGAAATCAAGGAACAGCACAATACTAATGAATTTAATTCAACAAAAGATTTCTGTTTTCCAGTCCACATGATTACTGGATTTTTGATTTTAAACTCATTGTATCATTTTCTCGATTTAGCCAACCCTTTTAAAGTTCATAAAAATAGTATTTATGCAACAAGTCCTCCAATCATGACCGAAGGTCGTTTGTCAATCCCCAAAACGACCCCGGGTTTCCCTTAAATTAGCGCCCCTAGGCCAGGAGGTATGATACATGAACTTTCGCCTAAATGATTGTGGGTTTATTTTAAATGTTTGCTATTTGGTTTTGAATTTTTGTTTTAAACCCTTCCCAGATGTTCGTGGATTTTGATGATATGGATTTTAGATGACTTGAGACATGGGTGGTTTTCTCCCGTTCAAAATGCCAGAATATTTGTTTTTTTCAAACGAAGGCCCTTTCCATTAAAAGTTTGATTCAAAAATTTAATCGAAATCTGCAGCTTTATAAAGTTAGTTTTCATTGTGATATTGTTTGAAATTGCCCAAAGAGGTATGTAAAGCGCCATTTAAAGTTTTAATAGTAAATAGTCGTGAACCATGTCATGAAAAACCCCAAAAAAACCATTTATCTCCCGCATCTGTAGTTTTACTTTTGATTTGTAGTATAAACACGTTACCATGTTTTTTTACCCAGTAACTGTGCTTATTGTGACTCTTTGTTAATAAAACATTAAAACACATTTGCCATGCCTTTATACCGTTGTAATGTAATTGTAATTCAGTGTTTTTTTTTTTTTCAGTTTTGTAGTTTCCATATCAAACTTCTCCAGCCCCAACAAATTCATTCCAGCCTCTTTTTTGATGCTCTCTCTACCTCCCCATTTTCCTTTCCATTTTTCTGAACTGTAATTAAAAAGTCAACCTTTTTTTCTTTTCTTGTTCATCATGGCATTTTTCCCGAAATCAGATTTTGACGTCTTGTTTAACAGGAACTAGTACTTGGCTCAAGCTGAACTTGAAGAAGTTTCCAGGAAGATAAGGCATAAGTCCCAAATTACAAGGTAATGTTGAAGATAAGGGAAGTTATCCGATTTACTTTTTAATTTTACCTTTTATGTTAGTAACCTTCCATATCCTTCCCAAATATTTTTTTCCAGATCATTTCAACACACTGTCAAACATGTTGTATTAAAACAAAACAACTTGTTACATTTTTTTATTTCCAAAAAGGGAAACCTGTCAAAGTTTTAAATAATTTCCTCTTTTGGGTTTGAAAACCGTGCAAGGAATATTTGAGGTAGCCTGTGTTGAGGACCCAAAATTTTATGATTAATTTGATAATTTTATGTTTTTACTTTTTAAAACCTCACCTTCCCACAGTCAAAACCCCGGAAACAAAGTATTAATAATTCAAACAATTTTACAAATTATATGATATTGTACAAGCTGCATTCTCCAGCTTTTCCCTCCGTGTCATTGATCATCACCTCAGCTCTCATGAACTGTGTCCATTGTAAGTAGTCAGAGCCCATTATACTAAAGTTTATTTGGTCCACTGTATTCTTTATTAGCACCGGGCCTTTAACCTGCCCTAACAGTAACAATGATTTGCCCATCCTCAAGCCCGCCTTTTTCCATGTTGATTTTAATTGAACACATCTTTAAAAGCAAGTCAGGAAATGTTGTAATTATCGTGACATGTAACATCAGATCCAGTTAATTTGGCCCTTAGATATTTAATTGTTCACACCAAGAATAGGAACTACAATAACTATTTTAGCATCCAACCAACATCAACCAATGATAAAGTTATGTTTATTATTATACACACTGCAGCGACGTTGATGTCGCCATTTTAAATGATGTTTTTAAATGTGCATTTTGATTTTGTTTAATGTTTCATTGAAAATATATTCCACTGATGTTGTTCCTCTTGTCATTCAATGTTAAATAGTTGCAATGGACTCACCGGGAAGAGGTCTTTAAACGCTTACAACAACCTGCTGATGTTATAGTGTGTTAATTTAGAATAAAAGTTGAAGATACAGCTTCCTTCTCTTTTTAAACTCGAAGATTCTGCCTTTTTTTGCTCTTCATCTTAGTCCTTTTATTTCCACTACCTTTTTGCTCGTTGTAAGGACAAACGAGCGGATGGTTAGAGGCCCTTTCGGTTTGTCAACCAAATGCCCACTAGTGTGGCCACTCTTGTCATGATCAGCCCCCTTCCAAGAAAGGTTGAGAAAATTGTAATCATTCATTTAATCCTCTAACCGAATCTTTGGTAATTTACTTAATTATATCTGTCTTAATTCATAAAAATTTAGAATTAAACATGGGTTATAACTATTTTGAAGGAAAGAAAAAAAAGAAATCAGTCCCGTTGGGATGAGGAAGAACATGGCCCCATTGTGCCCAAAAAAAAAGAGGAAAACGGCATCCCCAGATGTGTTGCAAGCAAAGCATTAGTACAGCAATGATTTGACCATTCCCAAATTACTTTTTTTCAATATAAATCTTTTATAAGTCCTAGAATGAAAAATCACCAGGGCATCACTGGAATTTGGGCAGAAAATGACTGAATAGGGAGTACCACCTGCACCTGTATTCACCAAACCATTTTTCTTCTTATGGACTTACAGTTTTGAAGGAGGAAAGTCAGCTGATGGAGTGAAGAACAGGATTGGTTTAAGAAGACCCGATGCCCTTTTGATGAAATGCTTCAAAAGAATTTTTAGAAGAAAATTTCAGGGGAACTTAGATGCCTTTCCTGAAGCTTCAATGTACCATGAGTTTTCCAAACATAACTGATTTGTTTGACTGTTTTTATTATTTTCACTTCAGAAAGATCAGTAGAAGGAAAGCTGGTACTAAACATTTTTCACTCCAGACAAAGAGAAGGGTCTGAGGGAGGAGGAGGGAGTCAATGGTCACCAAATGCACGAGCCTGAAACTGTGGGGACATTCCCAAACGTCGGACCGCATTTGGATGATGCCATAAAAGAAACTTCACAAACTGAGAGCCCATACCTCCAAAACCTTCAACAGGAATCAATGGTATGTCCATTAAAAAATTCTAAAAATAATATATAATTGAACAATGATTTTGTTCTCCAGGACAACCCCTTTTTTTTTTTGTGAGGGGACCCGCGAGTCCAGCCACACGAGCCATGGATTGCTCCCTAACATCACCATCAGACAGACATTATCACAGTACCAGACCCAGCAGACTGCAAGACAAGTTCCTTCCACAACACCTGAACGAACCGCCAAAACCACACACAAAAACCCACACACCACCACACACACACACACACCCCACACACCACAACTTGGCACCGCACCTATCAGCTAATGACTGGACTCGACTCACATTATTCGAAACCTGATATTCTTGTTTGACTAATTCATCTGACTGAAAGTGAAAGTGACGGTATACAGTCAAGATTGACCCATCCAGAATTTGGCTCTGCATTTAACCCATCCTATCAAACAGGAGCAGTGGAAACCAAACACACACACACTGGGGAGACACACCGAGAGGGGAGAGGTATATCTAAGTATACAGTGATTGTTGTTTATTGTTTTCATTTTGTTCTTTTATAGATAGATTGCCTATATTTTCTAAACGTATTGTTTCTTATTATAATTTATATTTTTAATTGATATGTGTTGCAAATAATTCAGTATTGCAGTGGTTGAATGCATTTCCCACCCTTATTGCATTCATGGTATTGTGATAAAAAATTTTGATTTGAATTTACATCTGTTCATTACTTTGTGCTGGAAACAAGCAAATTGTTTAGAAAGAAGAAAATTATAGAGAATGGATTTGGAGCCCGATATGAGAAGGCTGAGGATTCGTTTCCAAGCATTTCACCATGCCTTCATCTGGTTTTTCATTGATTAAAATAAAATGGTTTTAAAACCCATTTTTTTATTTCATTGAATATAATTTTTTCTTAATATGTTTTTATATGCTTTTCACCGAAAAACCCATGGTGTTGGAAAAAATTGGTGAATATTCGAATTAGAGATGGTTTTTTGAGATAACATTTTTTTTTAAACAAAATATAATCACCATGGTTGTTTTATTAAGACATGAACATTTGTAAATTAATGAAACAAAAGAAAGACCAGGAAACGATTAGAAGGACCGATGGACTTAATGCACAACTAGGGAGATGAATAAGGAAAGACAACATAACCGTTCTTATTATAAGAAGATGTTCATGCACAACTGATGTCAGCCCGGGAGACAAAAAGAAGGAATTCTTTACAGAGATTTTGAAAGGTATTTTAATTATGATTTTTAAATTGCTAATTGTTAAACATAAACTGCACACTGTCACAATTGTCTTACTGAATGATTAATCCTTGTGTGATGAAATGTCAGAATATTATTTGTTGTCTTTGTTTTACATTGCACTGTATTTTGTCGATCTTTGAAATAAATTGAGTTTCCTTTCCAAATGGGCACTTATGTTGATTTTCTGGTGTCTTAATTTAAGATAACATGACTTCCAACTTACATAGGGTGCGCTTGAAAAGACAACCACAAAATGTGTCTCAACAGTTTGTTGCCAGATGGAATAGAGCTGTGTTTTTTTTCCTGCCCTTCCACCCCAGGGGCCCTAGGCCCCCTTGGGCAAAACAATTAACATTTCAAATGGCTGTAAACCCAAAACTATTATAGTTTCAAAAAAAAATTGCAGTTCTTTTGACGGTCCCGTGAGCAGTTGGGGCAGCGAAAAAAAAGCATTGCCTGGACCAAACCCACAACCAGGAAGAGTCAAATTTTCTAACCACTGGACAACTTCAGCAGGGTTAGTGGTTAAAGACAACATAACTGCAGTTTAAAAAAAAAAAGAACTTTATAATTTGTTGGTAGCATGCTAAAATAGTCCAAGTTATTGTTCTTGTTGTAAACACCTTAAAATGATCAAATTTGGTCAAATAAATTAAAGACCTGGGCCAGTTGCATAAACTGCTTAAACTAATCTTAAATAAAGTTAGCCATATAATTTTGATTTACTCTAGACTTGTCATAATTGTTAGAGTCAGTTACAAAAACATAGATTGGTCCAATTTTACTAAGAAATATGATTATCTCTTGGTTAACTGCTAGTTGGTCACAGTCTTAACATAATAGCTATGTTTCTGCGACCGCCCCTGATGTGTCACATGACAAGTTACACAGCATTTCCTGACTTGCTTTTAGACAGATGTGTTCAATTAAAATCAACATGGAAATAAAGGTAGACTGTGAGGTCGGACAGATATCATGTACCGTTAGAAAGGGTTAAGACGGTGCTAATAAAGAATACAGTGGACTCAATATAAACTTTAGTATATAACGCTCTGACTACTTACAATGGACACAGTCTGCATGAGAGCTGAGTGATGATCAATGACAGCAGGAGGAGAAAGCTGGAGAAGCACGCTTGACAATATCATAGTTGAATTTGCTGAAATTGTTTGAATTATTAATACTTTGACGATAACAGGGTTTGTACCTGATGGGTAGTGGAGGTATTTAAAAAAGTAAAAACATAAAATCTGATGCAAAATGTAACTGCAGTAAAGTTCTGTCGAGGTGCTCAGATCAACACAGACGCATCTGGAAATATCTGCCTTAGCAGCTTTTGGTCTTCTCTGTGAAACACACAAGATGGTCAAATTCATCCCTCTCCACAAACAAGGTTTGACATGGTCTTCCTTTTCAGCTGAAATAAAGAAAATGTAACAAGTTGTTGTTGTTGTTTTAATAAATACATGTTTAGACAGTGTGTTAGAAATGATCAGAACAAAATATTTGAAAGGAAGGACTATAAGGAAGGTTACTAACATAAAGTAAGGATAAATTAATTAAAGTAAATCAAGTTATAACTACATATCTTCAACATTACCTGTGTTAACCTTTGAAGGACTTCATCTTCCTTCATCTTCACTGGAAACTTCTTCAAGTTCAGCATTGAGCTTCGAAAGTACTAGTTCCCTGTTAATACAAGAACGATCAAAATCTGATTCTGAGCTGTGAAAATATGCCATGATGAACAAGAAAAAAGAAAGAAAGAAAATATGTGTGACTTTTTATGAATTACAGTTCAGAAAAATAGGAAAGTAAAATGAGAGAGAGAGTGAGAGAGAAAGAGAGAGAGAGAGAGACAGAGAGAGAGAGAGAGAGCATCATAAAGAGCTGCTGGACACTGAATGTTGTTGTAGGAGCTGGAGATTGTGTGATATGAAGAAACTGCAAAAACGAAAAAAAAAACACTGAATCACAATTACATTACAGAAAGGTATTAAAGGATGGCATTGTGGATTACTGTTTTATAACTACAAATACCACAGTAAAACAGGTTATCATGGTAAAAAAATATGGTAAGGTTGTGGTCATAGGACATCATATAAGTAGACGCCTATTAGCGGCTAATTAGATTTGCGGCCGCCATCTTGAACCGGTCGCATCTAGTTTCAATGAGCAGCAGTTAAGATCAGAGCACCTGTGCAGCATTTTCCTGTTCTAATCGGCGGATCATCGCAAGTACTGCTCGGATTACTTTTCACAAGTAGATTTAACTTTACTATTGTAATATTGGTTGTAGTTTGTCCTTAAATCCAGAGAATTGAGAAGGAGCACGGATCTCTTATAGAACTGTACTGAAATCGAGCTAGCTACTAGTTAGACTATGTATCTCCTCCCTCAACTCAAGTGTTTCTCACAGAACTTACTATTCAGATCAGAAAGAAGTTTGAAAAGCACTTGTAAGATGCAACAAAACTTACTTTTAGCTGTAGGAAACGCTATGCCTATTATCAATACAATCCAATCTGAAGTTATACGCATTCGTTGACAGAACATAATAACTGTTATTTGTGTTTTATCGTGATTTCAGGAAGTAATGTATATTAAGGTTGCTTTGTTCATATTTTTCTGTTCTGTAAAGGTGCTAGTTGAGTACCTGTAAAGCTCTATATAAATAGTGTCATTATCACTATTTCTATTATTATTATAAGGTGCTTGAGGAGCTGCATGAGGGTGATCCGCCAAGCTTCATCTCAATACAAGCTCCTGGTGTCAAACAGTCACACACATGCTTGAGGAGGAGATCAGGACAGAGGATGTTTCTCCTTCCAGGGAGCACTATTGAGTGAGACCTTAGTTTGGATTGACAAACATCAGTCTGATAGTGTTGTCATAGGTGTCTGTTGTTTCTAAAGATTAGGCTCCACCATGTTGAGACAAACTCTCCTCTCTGGAACTACAGAAAGGAGCACTAGAAAGAATCTCTATCAAAAACAGTTCCTCTTCAGGTTGTGTGTGTGTGTGTGTGTGTGTGTGAGAGAGTGTGTGGTGTGTATAGAGAGAGAAAAGTGTGGGCATGTTTTAGACTTCAATCAGGACACAACTTTGTATAATGACATGGATGACACAGGTATTACAAGTGAGAGGGATCTATGAGGAATAACTATGTCCTCATTTTTCAAACTTATAAATCATGACTACATGAATAGAGTTTTTTAGAGCAAATAAAATGTACAGTGTGAAGGTTAGTTAGGTAGGTGAGTGAAGGTAGAAATTACATGGTTGTGCATGTACAAACCAATTACACATGGATGCAATCTAAACGGTGGTATTGAGTAAAATAGTAAAGTAGGGAAGAAGGGATATGTTGTATTAGTGTGTAGGAGCATAAGATAAGGATGATGTGACTGTGTGTGGATGCAGTGTGAAGAGAGATGATTAGCAGAATGATACTGAGTCAAGTTGTGTAGGCATATGAATAGTTGACAGGCATATATATTTTAAAGCTAATAGACACTGTGGCGTTATACTATTATATATTGACACGTCAGGCATATTATTATGATGCATGAAATTTGATTTATTGAACAGCGCAGATAGCATATGATGATGTGCGCAAATACTGCAAAGGTTATGTGATAATGATTAATTTAGCGCATATATTGACTGGAACATATGTGCATACATGGGCTGCGATGAAGAGGAGGGAGAAGTGCTGTGTGTGAGATGGAGGGAGGAGGGTGTGTGTAGATGAGGAGGAGAATGTGTGTGAAGAGAGAGAGAGAGAGGAGGGAGAAGTGAAGTGGTAGTGAAGTGAAGTAGAGAAGAGAAGGAATGGTAAAAAATAAATGCTTTAAATGAAAGAATTTGATGACGCAAACAAATATCGTCTACTTTATATATTAAAGTGGTGATTTTATAAATATTTCTCAACATTGATTTTATATCTGGGTACTTTAAATATATCAAATATAATGATTAGTGCATTAATGAATATTAAAATACTGAACCATGTTAAACTTTAATAAGCTGAATGAATGCCTTTAGCTGCATAAACCTCGGCAAAACCTTGGGTATTCGTGAGATATGATTAATTTATCGCTGACAGCTCGTGCACCCTGGCAAAACAAGTTGCACTGAGTGGACTGGCGACAGGTCAGATGGCTCCGCGACCGTTATGCCAATAGGCAGTAGCGTTCGATGGGATCTACCTATATAGGTCTATGGTTGTGGTCACTGGTCATTTCACATTCGTTCGCGATTCCACACATTCGTTCACTGGCATTCACAACTATTTGTAAAGAACGTCAAACTGCACTTGCTTGACATTAAGTACGAGCAATCAGAACAGTACCTTAAAAAACCATAAAATAAAATTGTTTACACACCTGGACAACGGCAGCTTGGTAAGATGTTGGGTCAACGCTCCTTTTTGGGTGTACGATGTAGCTGACAGTCAAGGTCATTTATGTGACACACCGACAAGCGAGACTGTCGTAATACGTACGTAGAGAGCTTGATTTTAAAAGCGTAATAATAGGTCATGTACTGCTTGCACAAGCGACTGAAGTGGTGGATTTTAAGAGGACAGTCCCTCTTTCAGACCTGAATTTCTGAGTATTTCTGAATTAAATGAATGATATTTCCATATCTGTGTCCATCTTCATACATGTTCATTATCACGGTGGTGGGACCACAGATGTTGCAAGTCACGCCCCTTCCTAGTTTCCACCTGAGGTCTCAAGCAACCAATGACCAGACAGACCAGGGTAAATATTAAAACAACTTTATTTTAAATTAATTAAAATAATTCAGGGAGGAGGTAAATCTTAAAATTATAGTCTCTGTTCAGCAGGAGAAAGGGGCGGAGAGGGACTATGCCTTCTGCACACTCAGTGGCCAACCAGGACACAGAACTCCAATGGCACTGCAGAGAGGTCACCAAACTGCGGGGGGACAACACAGGTGGGTACTTCGCAGGCAACTGGGGCTCTATTCTCACTTTAGTGATTGGTAGCAATGGACAAGGGTAAGTATTCCACGAGGCACTGGGCTCTATTCTCACTTTAGTGATTAGAGCAATGGACAAGGTAAGTATTCCACAGGCAACTGGGGCTCTATTCTCACTTTAGTGATTGCAGCAATGGGCAAGATAGGTGTTTCATGGCAACTGGGGCTCTATTCTCACTTTGAGTGATTAGCAGCAATGGACAAGGTAGGTATTTCTACAGGCAACTGGTGCTCTATTCTCCCTTTAGTGATTAGTAGCAATGGACAAAGTAAGTATTCCATAGGCAACTGGGGCTCTATTCTCACTTTAGTGATTAGAAATGGCAAGGTAAATTATTCCAGGCAACTGGGGCTCTATTCTCTAGAATCTACTCTCTCCTGGGGTGGGCTACGGTGAAATACTGCGATACAGTAGAGTAGATGAACTGTCAGACCTGGGTAGTAATGCGTGGCATGCAGTCCTCCCCAGGAGTTTCCTGTGCGTGGGAAAGTTAAACACTGTGCACGGGCAGGGCTTCCCTCCTCTCTTCTATTTGGGTTTAAGGGATCTGGACGGGGTGAACCTTGAAGAGGCTCCAACAGGTAAAGTAAATCACACAGCTAATTTGCAACAGTAAAACTTCCTCCTTGCATATAGGTATAATTTTGGCTTTTACTCACTTTCAGTCTTGCTACGTGTATTCTTCACCACCACTTCCACCAGAGCCAGGGTATTCTGAAAGGGTCTAGACAGGCGTTACATTTGGGTCTCCATGCAGGGGTCCTAAAATGGCATATAGATGAAAATGGCGCTTCACCAGCCTCCAGCGGTCACTGGTCTCCCCGACTCATCCAGTCTAGGGTGGCTACTGACAACACAACCACAGCATAACACTGCAAGATTTCAAGTGTACACACTCACCAGCAAGGACAAGGACTCACCCACTCCACACACCTCTATGTGAAATAGGGTCCAGAACCACGGTTTACTAGGCTTATCCTGGGGTTTGGTTGGTTGTTGATAGATGAGGGCGGAGGAATAACGTTGCCGTCCGACTGCTTGCGGCTTCCTGTATCATTGACTTCCGGCTCACCAAAACTCTGCTCCGTAATGGCGCTGGCCTATTACCAGATGCTCTACAACATCAGCTGGATAATGCACTCTCCCCAATGATGTACAGACTGTCCAATGGTACTCACAAATGAGCGATACCACTCTTCCTTTGTCTCCTTCTCCTTCTGCTGTCCAATCCTCTTCTTACCATGGTTTTCGTTGCTGGAGATGCGCCCTTGGCGTTACTTCGGTTGAGTACTTCCTATGACTGTGACTCCAACATATGTAGTTTATATATAGATGGTCTCATCAAACATCAATAAATGTTGTATACTCAGCCAGTTGCTAGTGTCCTTGTCTCCTTCTTCACCCGTGAAGTCCCTCTGCCTTACATGCTGACTCTGCCCAAACCTCTACACTGCCGCGGATCGCCTAAGCGATTCAACTCCAACTGCTGTTTGAATTTCTGAGACTCTTTTTATACCCTTCCTGTTCTCTCCATTGTCCAATCCACGTCGCGCGTTTATTGTCCTCACCTGCCTTGTACAGCCCAATTTGCCTCCGGGTTTCCGAAGTTCGGTGTTTGTAATATCGGGCGAGGCGGAACCATCAGGGAACCAACTGCCACTTTGGTTCCGCCCCAAGCACAGTGTGACATCCTCCCCGAATCTGTTCTAGTCCCTAGAACACCTTCTCACAACCTATTCACCATATGTATAGGGGCGACCTCGGTTCTTTGCTGGGACCGCCCGAGGGGCAGGGTCGATCTGCAGCATGTTCTCAGGTCCTCTTGGAGCGGCCAAAGCGGTGCATCCACTGGGCCTCTCGGGACCACAGCATCCTGATCAGGGCTACTGGTGCTGGCTCCTTTGGAGCCTCTTCCGCGAGCTGGATAGTTGGACAGGGCGGATCATATTACGATGGACCAGCGGTCGGCCGGCTTCCCTTCGGCGGTCGTGCCTGGTGCCCAGGTGGCTGCTGGCTTTGGACTACGATGGGGTGGTTTCCCATCGGCCAACTTCCCTCTTCCTTCACGCTGGTTGTACCATGTCAGGACCCTTTCTCCGGGGGAGTAGAGAGGAGCATCTGGCGATCCGATCCATATAGCCTCTTGTTCTAACCCCTGCCGTCTGTATCTGCCTTGATGCTCGTGGGCGAATGCAGGCGTGATGGTACGTCCCACCCATTCGTCCAAACTCCTTCCTCGATGCTGCTGCTCCACTAGATCTATAGGCATCCTTGCGTGCTCTGCCAAGCATCCAGGTAAGTGGGGCATACCCGTATGTCAAGTGTATATGCGCTGTTATTGTAGGCTTGGAGCAAATTTGGCAAGGCACTCTCCAGTTGTCCTGGCGTCCTTGATCAGGGTTAACAACCCAGCAAGGTCTGGTTAAATGCATCCTCCATTTCCATGGGGTGATGCAATGTAGTATGTCAGTACACCGAGCACAATTGCAAAGCTCGGATTACCGTTGATTAGAATTTGGCCTGATTAGAATGCAGAGAACTGGGGCATCAAATAGCTGGAAGACAGTTCTCCATAGGGCATTGCAGTGGTGTTAGCGTATTTTGATCAGGTGGGATAGCCAACATGTTGTAAATAAGTCAGTGACCACAAGAATGTTTTGAGTAGCGGTCCTGAGTAGCGAAATCAAAAATCCATGGCTACAATGGAGGGAGCCTTTGCATTGATGGAACCGGGTGCTCTGACCTCATGCGCTAACAGAGTACACCTGGGACATGCCTGTGCGTCCTCACCGCGTCTCTAGCCCTGGCCAATAGAGTGCCTCCGGGAGGGACACAGTCTCTCCGCCCTTGGTCACTTAACTGCTCTCTGATAGGCAATCAAGGCTTGCCGATCCCTTACCCCGATCTGACAAACTTCTTCTTCCACCGCCGGATCTCTAGTACCCCTCGCAGCCTTCTCATTCAACGCCTTACTGCCCCAACAACTTCCGTCCTGTCTCCCGTTGGGCTTGCCTTTCCGCCCGGTGGCGTCGGCCTTGTTCAACCACTAGCAGATCCCTCACCTCTCGGCTCCTCTGTTGCCTCCCTCCAATGGCCAGGGGTCCAATCCCCAACTTATGGGCACCGTCTCTTAGTTTGGCTCCCATTGAGTCTACCACGTCACCATACCTCTCCATCTGCTTGGTCCGTTGTCGACTCCGCTATGCCTCTCAGATCTTCACTTCCGAGTCGGGACTCACATGCGGCATTGGTTGTATGGCAGTCCCGAGATACTGAAGCTGGTAATCAAAGTTAACCAACTGTGGCCACCACCGTCTCCCGCTCCTAGCTTTGCTGTCTGTAAGATGTACCAAGGATATCTGTGACTACTGTTACCTTGCCCAGAGACTATCGGCTTTAATTTTTTAGCTGGCCACTTCAGTCCAAGCAACAATTTGAAAGAACTGTAGTTGGCATTCCTCTCCAGGAGGTGTAGCTCGACTGGCGTAAGCCAGATACAGTTCTGTCCCCCTCCTGCCATTGCCAACACAGCCCCAGCCAGAGATTGCTAGCATCTGTGGCTACTAAGCAAGGCTTTGTGAGAGATCAGCATAGGCTAAGATTGGGGGCCTGTAGTAACTCCTCTGGAGTTTTTGAACAGCTCCACACTCAGAGCTCCACTCAATGGTTAGGGACCCATGCGAGCGACCTGTCCCAGACATTAGCTGATTCAAGGCTTTTCACAATTTTAAGAAAAGTTCTTGATGGCTATAATATCCCAGTGGCCCACCTTACCTGCCTTACACGGTCTTGGGCACTCCAGTCTACTGCAGACACTTTCTCTGGGTCACGAAACTCCCATTGGCACTCACCACATGACCAAAACTTAACCTCCCCCTAAAGTTTGCCGCGGGTGAACTTTTTCCCGTATCTCCTGGCGAGACCTTTTTTTAGTGGGAAAGCTAGTAAACAACAACATCAAGTAACAGCTGATTCCATCAATTGACCTCCCAAACACCGCTGCGTGGCTGCTGAAGCGTTCGCGTTGCAAAGGAGGATGGTCCCACTCAAAAGGCGAGATAAGTGGTAAAGCGGTCTTCTCCGGGGCTCCTGCTAACCTGCCAGTACCACTGGCCAATCAATTGGACTGCGCCCGATTGTGTCAGGCTAGCAAGGAGTTTCAATTGGTAAGGGAAAGCATCTTCTTGTTATGATCAGCTTTTGATATCCCAGACCTCAAGCCGGTCTTCCTTTTTGTACCAACACGATGGGTGCCCCATGGGCTTACTCTCCAGACGATTCCTGGCCAAGCATGCCCTGCAGTCAGATGCAAGCACCTCGTGTATAGATGGGTGACGAGCTCCCGACTGTCCAGCTTCTCCGCGTGGGACCTACTGTGTTTTACCACTTTGGTGCACCATAACACATCATCATGGCGAAAAAGCGTCTGCCATTCTGTAAGCAGTTCTTGCAGCTTAGCATGTCTGTGCGGTTCCAAATGACGTCCCCTTCAGAGGCTGCACCCACCAGATGGCGGCATGCACCTTCTCTAGTGGCCTTGGGTGGCGAGGTCCACTTAGTCAGGAGACCCCTCGACTTACAGCCGGGGCACCTGGCGGGCTCGTCTCTTCCCTCGCACCTGATGGGGATTGAGCCGTTAGTTATCCACTTGCCAAGCTTTGATGTCTGTGCAAATACTGCGGCGTGGGGTTCTATTACGAACTTCTACACGGGACTCTTCCCTACGTGGATCACCTCGTCCGGAGCCTGCCACTTCTACCTGTTGACGAATCCATCATGAGGTTCTACCAACACTCAGTCTTGAGCTCACATTCTGTTGCGGACCCATCACACTTGCTAAGCCTCCCCCGGCAGCAATGGACGGCGCCACTGACCACTTCTTCCGGTCCCTCCGGACCTTGGTCATTGACCGCGACAGTCGCCGCAACATTCCCACTGGGTGGTTCAGCCGGCGCGGTATTCTCTGGGCCGACTGCCGAAATATTCCTCCAGCACTCCGAGGGGGCGTTCATGCCTAAGAGAGCCCTGTGTGCCCAACAATGATCTTGGGCGATGATCACTCCCTTCTGGGGCACTACCACTCCATGGATCTCAATCCGCCAGCATAGCCAATGTAGGGATGTCCAGGCGTTTGCTCCTTTCAGGGTGAGCCAGGGGCCTCCCTCCATAGACACTTGCTCTCAAAGAATTGTGAGACAGACTTTGGAGAATAGGGTAACCTGTGAGCCTGATCGGCGAGGCACGAATCTTGGCCCACACTTGGACCTCCACCACTGGGCTATGCCCGATCATCCTGGAGTCAGCTCCTTCAGGCGGGTCTTCTAAGGGTCCCACCACGACCCACTGTGGCGGTTGACCTAAAACCCCTCCGAAGCCTTGAGGCCACACTATACTATAATGGCCGGTTCCCCACAGCGCACTCGCCTCCCTGCTCATCCCACTCGAGCGAGGCGCTAGGCGGTTGGGAGACGTCTGCTCTCGGCCTCCATCGAAACACCCAGATCTCGGGGATAGTCTCACTCCTCTCTTGCATGTCCCAGTAGCTCTCCAGCAACGTTTTAGACAGTTGGACATCTGGTCTGGGACATCCTGCAGGAGTTCCAATTTCAAGGCCTTTTCCAATCCGTTACCTCTGGGGCAGCCGCAGGACCCACTACGGCTGCACACACGAGGTCTTTCACCTCAGCCTCATGCTTTCCAGTGCCCGCCTCCTTCCTAAGGTCTTGAAGGTAAGCCGGGGTCTCTCGAAACTGGACTCTCAGACTCTCGGCTCAGGGCCTTCTCTCAGCCCCAGTAGGAACTGGTCTCTCAATGGTTTCCCCATCTCCCAGCCCATGATCTGGGGTCCTGTAATGTGTGAACTGCTCTCTAGTCTCAGTGCAAAAGCCCTACTGGGTTGCGGGGCCTTGATTTACAAGCGAAGAACTGCTAGGACAGCAACTGGGGTGGTCATGCCTATTGTTCAGTGAGAATTGAAAAATGGTCTGGGGCTTCTGAGGCCTGTACTTCCTGAGACTTCTCCCTCTAGTGATTCAACACAAACTGCAGCCGTTGCAGCACTCAACCCTTGGAGGCTGGCCAAGTTGATTTGGCTTTCCATTGGACAGTACTTCTGACTCTCCGCCGTTTCTGCACCCAGGGGCTTCCCATAAACACTGGCATGACAGGGGTGGGGCCTCTGGCAGTGGTTGTGGTCATTGGGGGACCCTGGTAAACTCAACTCGAGGTGAAACCTGCCATACACAATCTAATCTGGTCGGGAGGCGGACACAAGATGTTGCAAGTCGCCCCTTCCTAGTTTCCACCTGGGAGGTCTCAAAAGCAACCCAATGACCAGACAGACCAGGCAGTAGTAATATTAAAACAACTTTATTTAAATTAATTAAAATAATTCAGGAGGAGGTAAATCTTAAAGGTATAGTCTCTGTTCAGCGGAGGGAAAGGGGCAGGAGAGGACTATCTGTGGAGGGTTAGTATGTCCCTTTGGGCTTTTGTTGATGTGCCCTTCTTTTCTCCTGAAGGCAGAGTGAAACACACAATGAGTATCGATCCGGTGAGAGTGGCACCTGTTACTTGGGTCCATCACACTGGCTGATAATGACTTGTTCCTCCGATCTCTTCATTTACAGGGTGCTTAGGCGCCTCCCCTTCTAACACACTCGAGGTGGCCTCAACCAGCGACTAGAACTCCAATGGCACTGCAAGAGAGAGGTCACTCAAACTGGGGGACAACACGGTAGGTACTTCACAGGCAACTGGGGCTCTATTCTCACTTTAGTGATTCCGTAGCAATGGACAAGGTAAGTATTCCACAGGCAACTGGGCTCTATTCTCACTTTAGTGATTGGAGCAATGGGCAAGGTAGGTATTTCACAGGCAACTGGGACCTATTCTCACTTTAGTGATTAGCAGCAATGGACAAAGGTAGGTATTTCACGGCAACTGGTGCTCTATTCTCCCTTTGGTGATTTAGGCAATGGACAAGGTAAGTATTCCATGGCAACTGGGGCTCTATTCTCACTTTAGGTGATTAGCAGCAATGGGCAAGGTAGGTAATTCCACAGGCAACTGGGGCTCTATTCTCCAGAATACTTCTCCTGGGCGGTGGGCTGCGTGAAATACTGACAGTGAAGGTAGATGAACTGTCAGACCTAGAGTAGTAAAATGGTCGTAGGCAGTCCTCCCAAGGATTTCCTGTGCGTCGAGGAAGGTTAAAGCACTGTGCACCGGGGCACTTCCCTCTCCTCTCTTCTATTTGGGTTTGGGATCTGGACGGGTGAACTTTGAAGAGGCTCACAACAGGTAAAAGTAAATCCACACAGCTAATTTGCAACAGTAAAACTTCCTCCTTGCATATGGTATAATTTGGCTTTTACTCAACCAGTCTTGCTACGTGTATTCTTCACCACCATTCCACAGAACCAGGGGTATTCTGAAAGGGTCTAGACAGGGCGTTCATTTGGGTCTCCATGCAGGGAGCTAAAATGGCATATAGATAGAAAATGGCGCTTCACCAGCCTCAAGCGGTCACTGGTCTCCCCCACGACTCATCCAGTCTGGGGTGGCTACTGACAACCCGACCACAGCATAACACTGCAAGATTTCAAGTGTACACACTCACAGCAAAGAAAGGACTCACCCACTGCACTCCCACACCTCTGCAAATGAGGGTCAGAACCACGGTTTACTGCAGGACTTATCCTGGGGTTTCTTGGGCGTTGTTGATAGATGAAGGGCGAGGAATATGCGTGCCGTCCGCGACTGCTTGCGGCTTCCTATTCTCTTGCTCACCCAAAACTCTGTCTACGTAATAGGCGCTGGCTATTTACCAGATGCTCACAACATCGCTGATAATGCACTCTCCCAATGATGTACAATGCCTGTCCAATGGTACTCCTCGAATATGGCGATACCACTCTTCCTTTGTCTCCTTCTCCTTCCTAGCTGTCCAATCCCTCTTCACCATCGGTTTCCGTTGCTGGAGATCGTATGCCGTTACTTCGGTGAGTACTTCCTATGACTGTGACTCCAACACATCAGTAGTTTATATATAGATGGTCTCATCAAACATCAATAAATGTTAGTAACTCAGCCCATTGCAGTGTCCTTGCTTCTTCCACCCGTGAAGTCCTCTGCCTTCACAATGCTGACTCTGCCCAAACCTCTACACTGCCGCGGATCGCTCTGAAACGATTCAACTCCAACTGCTGTTTGAATTTCTGAGACTCTTTTATACCCTTCCTGTTCTCTCCATTGTCCAATCCACATCGCGCTTATTGTCCCTCACCTGTGCCTCGTACAGCCCAATTTGCCTCCGAGTTTCCGGAAGTTCCGGTGTTTGTAATATACGGGCGGGGAAACCATCTTGGCGGAACCAACCTTCGCCACTTTGGTTCCGCCCCAAAAGTCACAGTGTGACAATTATAATGTTTTCATATGCTAAAAACTCATGGCTCGACTGAGCAATGTTAAAGTGCACTGCATCAAATTCAGGGTTACATCTTCTTCTTCTTGTTTTAGAAAGAGGCCTTAAAAGATAATGAGTCTCCGAGGATAAACTGGAGTTCACAGCAAATTTTAAAGAGTGTATTTAACTCCCTCAGAGTTAAAATTAACACTTGCCCATAGTATATATGGGAATCACTGGCAAAGTGTTAAATTAACACTTTGAAAGAGTTAACATTATTAACACTCTGACAGTGTTAACCAACAAACTCTTAAGGTGTAAAATATTAACACCAGAATGGATGATGAGAACACCAGAGTTGGTGTTAAAAGTTAACACTCATGGATTAACTGGTCAACACTGCCCCAGTGTTCAGGTGACAATATATATATAAAAAATAAACCCACAAAACAATCAAATGTTTACATATATTTATTTTATTAAAACATTGTAATTTCAATTCAAAACTATTCAAAATTAAATTTCAAAACAAAGACACAAAAAACATTCTTATATGGTCCATATGTACTCTTAATGTCATAAGATTTATATTGCTGACATGTATCAGGTTAAATAACAGCATTTCATTCATTACCATAAATGCAGAATACATGTTAATGCTCACTAATCTAAGTCTTTGATGGTGTTTGGACCTCCTTGGAGAGAACAGTTTTTGTCTTCTCAAAACTTCTTTTTTTTTTTTCAACACGACAAGATGCGATTCTCAGCAGTTTTCAGCCAAGCAAGATCACTCATATTTACAGCATCACACACCTTCCCCTGTAAAATTGAAAAGAACAACAATAATAATAATAAATAAAACATATTTTCAAATCCATTGATCAAAACTATTATCAGGTGAAATGTCACTATTATCAGTCACATGACTGAAGTCATCAGTCATCAGTCATCAGTCACATGACTGAAGATTCTGTCATGTGTTTATCATCATGTGGTTCTAAACATGTATGACCTTCTGTCTTCTGAGGAACACCAAACGTTATTTTTGAAAAATCTACAGAAGAAATACATGGGACCACTCCAATCCAGACAGAGTTTTATTAAAATGTCCTGGCTCTTTCAAGCTTTATAATTGCTGTGGGTGGGTGTTTCTGTTGAACAGTCCAAAAAAGTGAAATAAGTGCATCCTTCCATAATCCATAATAAAATGTTTCTCTAGCTTGCACTAAGTGTTTGTCATGAAAGCCCTTCTGGGCGGATGACGTAGGATGTCGACCAGCGCATGCATGGTGAGAAGTGACGAACACTGAAGAGCAGAGGAGGGAAAAACAAAACACACTGATTGCTACACGAGGCCTTTATTTACCCCCGTAGCCAGGTGGAGGCACTGTTTATTACACCTCAATACCACAACTGAGGTGCCCTTGACAAGACAACGAATCCCCAACTGCTCCGGTGCCGCGAGCTTAAATGATGCCCACAGCTCGGTGTGTGTTCACGGTGTGTGTGAACTTTGGATGGGTTAAAATGCAGAGACTCTAATTCTAAGTATGGGACATCAGACTTGGCTGAATGTCATGTCACGTCATTAGGGATGGACACATTTTATTGTACTTCTTTTGGACTGTTGAACAGAAACTCCCACCCACTGCCATTATAAATCTCGAAGTGCCAGGATCATTTTTAATAAAACTCAGATTGGATTCATCTGAAAGAAGAAAGTCATATACACCGAGGTTGCCTGAAGGGTGAATAAATCACAGGCTAATTTTAATTGTTGGATGAACGAACCCTTTAACTTGTATTTTTGGGTGAACTATCCCTTGAAGGAAAATAATTTTAATTCACTGTAAATGTATTTTGTAAAAGAAAGTCAGTCTTACTAGAAAATGTGTCTTCTATATCAACAGAGACAAAGTCACACTTCCAAGTGCATACTGATCTCTCTGCGTTGAGGTTGGATGACTCCTATTAAAATGAATGCACATAAATGGTACAGCACATAAATAAATGACGGTCCAAACATGTGTGTGTGTGTGTGTGTATATAAAGTTTAGTCAATTTTTAAGAAAGAAATCAGACTCTATTATTATTATTGTAGAAAAAATAAACATGACAAACATGATAATCTTAAAATATGCAATTGTGACTTACTCATGAGTCATGTATTGGTGGCTTCATACTCTTCAAGCACATCATCTCCTTTAGATTTTTCTGTTAAGCATGCATAAACCATCTGTAACAAATATAGAAAAATAAGGTTTCCTTAACATTTTATATCAAACCCATACAACTCCCTTTTGCCAAATACAAAACATAATGTAATGCTTAATGATAATATCATAATAAAGTGTCTAAAGTAGTTAACTGTAACTCATGTGCCATACTCCAAGATTGTGGGGGCACAAAATCACTTTGAATGATGAAGAGAGTTTGAGTTTACTGAAAAGTGTTATTTTCAAATTAATTCAAGGAAAACTGCACTCAAATCCACCTTAAATCCACAACATAAAACTCAATTCATGCTTAATGAAATCACAAAAATTGGTTATGAGACACACAAGAACAATTGACTTATATTGCCATTTATATTTGAGCAGTTTTGCAGTGGTTTGATTTTACATTATGACTGTTACATACTGTTTAATAAATGAGGTAATGTTAAAAACATTTCTGTTGTTTCCCTTCAGTGTCAGATTTCATCTGTGAAAATGTTTCGGATCGTTTTGGAAGCAAGCATATAACTATCGTCATAAAGTGATATTATTTTATAAAACACATATCGTAAAATAAATTAAAAAAAAACGTACTTTTGGTGTTTTCCTTGTTAAGACCAATTTCCCCATCTGCTCCAGAGCATCGCGAGGTGAAAGAAAATATCTCTGAGAAATAGTTTAGAGGTGTAACGTTACAGCAGATACGTTAGATATCACTATAACTAACATGATGTTATAAAACACATTTTAAATTAGGTAACGTTTAAAACGATTAACTTACTTCTGTTGTCTCCCAGTGACCTCCGCATCTGCGCACTGCAAGAACAATTCAAATCTGTGAGGAACGGTTAAGTTAGGCTTGTTCAGGACAGGTTGTGCAGCAAATAAATATTGTCAAATAGAAATAGTATCTTATAAAAGACATATCGTAAATGAGGTAAAACACTTAACTGTTAACTTACTACTTAACTGTCGGTGTTTTCCTTGTTAAAACCAACTTCCTGTCTACTTCGCATCGTTGGTGAAAGAAAATATCGCTCTGAGAAAAGGTTTAGGAGTGTATACCACATAAATATCACCTTAAAGCAATGTGAAAGAAAATGTCTCTGAGAAACGTTTAGGCGCATACAGCACATAAATATCGTTATAAAACGATATGATATTACAAAACATATTTGTAAGTAAGACTAAACACTTTATTTCGCTGTTTTACTTCCTTATGCACTTCGCATTGCGAGCAAAGAAAATGACGTCTTTGAAAATATTTCAGACAAGTCAAGCTCGACACGAGAAAATGCCCGGATGTGTCTGATAACACTCAACAGTGTTAATAAGGGTTACGCTCCGTTTTACACCACAAGAGGGGGCTGTTTACACCAGCTAGTGTTAATCGTTTGAAATTCAACACCACAACTTTAACTCTTGTCACGGGAGGAGCACAAGACAGACACAGTGGGCATGGCGTCAGGCCTCGAGAGGCTTTTATTAACGAAATCATAAAACAAAGGGAATAAAAGTGGCCAAAGGGAAAGTGTCCAAAGAACAGGGAATCTGGTGTCCTCGTCGTGCTGCGGGATTTGTGTAGGTCGGCAGTGTTCATCAAGGAAGGGTCCAGGCAAGGGGCGGAGTCCGGGGCGCACGCGCCCCTCCTGGTCCGGGGCGCGAGGGGCGGCGCTTCTCCCGTGGCCGCGTCTCTCTCGTTGGCCGCGGCGCTGGTGGGGATGGACGGCCCGGCATCCCTGGCCCGTCGGCCGTGTAGAGGTGCGGTTCCCATCCGGATCGCGGGTCCGGCAGCTCACGTCTTGGTGGCGCGGAGTCCCTCAACGCACCCTTCCTGGACCCACGAGGACACCAGTGTGCATGCACGGGAAGAGACCGGTCTCCTGAGGAGAGGCGCGTTGGGCTTTTAAACAGCGGCGGTAATGAGGCTCCACTTCCTTCAGGTGTGCCCCATCACACGCCGCCAGCCCTGACTCGTCCAGCGCCCTCCTCTCACACCCACTCCAGTCGGGAGCCTGGTGAAGGGCGGCAATTGGACGGGGTGCCGGTGACAATCAGGGAGGAGGCAGCTGACTCGTCACCTCTTTACTCTGAAAGTCCTTAACACTGGGATTTCAACACTGGAGATTTTGCTGTGTTGGCAGTTTCTACAAGCTGTTGTAGAGGTCAGATTTCCTTTTTTTTTTTTTACAAATATTTAAAACTCTACAGATAGTCGTTCATTAATTGTTTTATTGTACATTAATAACCCTACAAATGCTGCATTATGATACAATGCTGTAATGTACAATAGTCACAGAAGTACCTACTCTACAGTAATTACCGAATCCAAATTAGTCAGAATCTATTTTGTAATAACTTTATATGTCTACGAGTGTCATGTGAAATGCTCAAAAATAGGAGCAGGTTAAGAGTTTAAACTTGCATTTTAGTCCGGGATAACTGCCCTATAATCTCTCTACACCAGTGCTTCTAAAACTGGGGCTGAATACTTTCTATATGTAATCTAATGAACTCGGTTTTGTTTCAGGAGGCACGTAATTTAAATCCTGTCCCATATAATGCAGAGTATGTGGCTCACAAACTTCATATGGACCAGAGCGAAAACTTTGCATGTTTGGTGACTCCATGTCATAACCATTGATGGCTTTAGCAAAAAAAGTGTTGGACATTCCACCATGCCAATAAAAACAATTTAACAATTTATGAAGAGGTGTACAAGTAAGACTAAGATTTTCTACTCTAATATTACCATATTTTGGTCCATTCAGTGATAATATCAAAGTTGAACTTTATTTTCCTAGAAATGCTGTGCTTTCCCATGGGATGTGGGATCAGGTCAGAGTGGACCATGGTAGAGAATTTGATCTATCCCTCTTCATGCAAGACATCTTGGCAGAATACAGACATAACCGCAGCGACTGCCTTACCTCCAGACAACATCAACTAAGGTCACATTTTATTATTCATTATAATCACAGATGTCAGATTTCTACCACATATATACTGTTCTGTACAGTGGCGAGAGATCAACAGCTGCAACTTAAGAAAACACATACAAATTAAGAAGCGCTGCAAATAGCACTGACCACAACACAAATGTTTCAAGGGGATCCAAAATGTGTCGGACCTGGCTTGGATTTGCTTATTGTGCAGAGGATAACGTACTGGTCAGTGGAGTTTTGGTGAACTGAAAGGTGAGTCTTTTTTATTTTGTGACACTCTGATTGCATGATTCCTTCATCTTTGGATATTATTAGCCTAAATAAGGTGAATAATTACCGCATTAACTGTATTCAGGCCCTTTTAGTAGGCTAATGAAAGAAAGGACAATGGAATACAAATACAATGTGTTAACTTCAGTCAACTTTATTCTCTTACTGTGATTCTCTATATACTGTTCTGTCCATTAAACTATAAGAACTACATTTTGTTCATCTTTTCTCTCTGTTTCTGGTGTGACAAACAGACTTTGTCACACATAATCACATGTATACTAACCAGGTTATAGTATGACATACAGAACTAAACCACACCAATACATTGACGTGTGTTTTTTGTACATCAACATAGACCTCCCAATCGACCTAACTGTTAAAAAGTGCGTGCCTTAAATGCCTATACAACGCTAGTTGTTGTTCTTGTTCTTTTGCTAACTGGATTTGTGCACAAATTGAGATTAAATACATATACTTTTCAACCTGTATCAAACAGTTAACTTGTTTTGTTAATGCTGTTACATTTTATGTTTAAGATTATATTTGTGGATTCCTAATGACATTTTTCTCTTTTCCCTTCATGCTCAGGAACCGTAGATAGATGAAATCACTGAGGCAGGCCTAATCCATAAATATTTCTCAGAAGGCCACACATATGAAGTGATCCTTGATTTTCTTGGAACAAAGCATAACATTTTCCTGAGTCTGAGCACCTTAAAGAGAAGACTAAGGAATGCAGGCCTAACAAGGAGGACAGACTATACACCCATTGGTACTGTGAATGCAGCTATAACACATGAACTGACAGGCTCAGGTCAGCTTTTAGGTTACAGAGCTCTGTGGCAGACATTGTGGCAGAAGTATTTCCTGGCGGTTAAAGGGATGATGTAATGCTCTCAATTCGAAGACTGGATCCTCTGGGTTCAACTTCCTTTATATAGGAATGCAGTTTAAATAATACCTTTTGTTTGAAACAGTTAAAAAAATCAATTCAAACAACTGTTCAAATTCAAATCCAAATCCAAATCCAGCACTTAAGTAAAACATTGTGTATACTTTCATTCCATCATTAGGACTCAGTTTTGGATTGATCTCTTCAGTGACCTGAGGAGAGACACCTTTTCAATAGCAGCTATCAGCATTGTGTCTTCTACGGTTTGTCTTTTTTGAGCATCGTGCAGAAAGACCTTGATGACTAGGGAACTCTTGAATAACCACACCATCCGTCCTGTTCCTCAGTCTTCTTGTCATTCTGGTAAACCAGAAGCCATGTATCACCTGCCTCACAGGTTCATATTAAATCCATGCAATATATGGTTTATGTTCAGAAAAAAATCTGATTTCATTTTCCCTTAAGTTTAATCATTAATGTTCACAGAAAATGTGATTGATTGCATACAGTATATCTGACACAGAAGTGTATAGTGAATGTCCCTCACTTGCGATAATTGTATTATTTTAAATCAGAACTAGATCATTGTATAAAAAAGAAATCAGATATTCTTAGATAAAATACATTTACAATGCATGAAGAAAAAATGGGTATTTTATTGATTTGCAAAGTGTCTTTGTAGTAGAAGCAAATGTAATGACCATATTGGACATTGAGGGTGAACCTTTGGCTTATGTCTTTAATTTAAAAAATATAAACAAAATTGCGTGTTGGGTTAAATTCTTAGCATTTGCCGTTTTCATTATACATTTATTACAGTTTGATGCAAGGGACTGTGGATTCCCAGTGTCACAGGAAGTGATACAAGAGTCTGAGGACATTCTGCCATCACAGCGCAGTCTTTGTGGTGAAACTAATCTCAAGTTCATTTTTGGGACTTGCAGAGACAGAGTGGGCTCTCTCCACCAGTCACTGGATAACTGCTGTTGAGAATTACACTTAAAAATATGTCCAGATTTTAAAATCATCAGTTCAAAGAACAACTTTATTTGCTCACTGCATATGTGATCAGGCGCAGTGGTGATTTATTGTATGGAGGTGGTTTGTCATTTCTTCTAAACCACATGTAACATAATTGAACCCTGCTTAAATTTTTATGGACCGCACATTATGCAAATGTGGATCTAACTCTTTGTGTATAACACTCATTTAAGGTTCCCTGAACTGACAAACATTTATGTTACTTTATATCTCATTATTTGTTGCAGTGTCAATTTGTCACTTTTATTCTAATTTTAACCATAGATACAGCTTCCAGGTAGAGCAGATAATCTTGCCAGTAGCTCAGTACTGGACCTCCTCCTGCGGTTGGTGCTCCCAGGCTGACTAAGCTGCACCTGGCAGATGTTCTTCACAGCATCAGCTGTCAGCTTGGTCTCAGTGGAGCACATGAATGGGAAGAAGAGTGAAGGATGCTGTTCCAAGGCTTTGATAAAATCAAGGGTTGCCAATCCCTCTTTGAACCTACAAAGCTTCCATGTCAAAAGTTACTATAAGGAGATCATGTGAACAACTACTATAAGATATAGATTTCCATTTTAAAAGAAATAAACTGACACGACTTCAGCCACAATATTTAGCTTTATTGTATGATAAAAGGTATATAAAGTGCTCATGTTAAAATGTAAAATAACTATTTAACACTGTATTAAAAATGTTTTACATGTCCACGGAGCAAGTAGAATATTATACGTCTGGAGGGAAACATGGTTTCTGTAGATGAAATACCACTGAATGTAATCATCTACTACTTTGTTCTTATCCTCAGAGTCCTCATGAATCGATAGCAGTCTGCTGTCTGAACGCTGGAGTATTTTCTGTGAGCTCCTGGAAGTCACTCAGTGATGGAGCAGTCTTTACCTAGGGGAAATTAACAAGCAATTAAATGTTTTCATTATTTTATTATTATTATTTTTACTATTATTTTATGACCAGTTAACAGGCCACATTAGATTTATACAAATAAGTAAGGCTTGGGCTATTCATATCTTGTTTCAAAAGTGGTTTGTGACACAGATGTAAAGGAAATGTGATATATGTGATTACAGATAGGATAGATGCAAAAGAGCAACACTGAACACTAATGTCAGATTCAAAAGAAGGAAATACTGTCATTCACTTCTGTATTGTACATATTTAGATATATGTTGCATATTCATCATTTATGGTCTACCTTCCTGTTCCTGCACAGGTGAATTATTATCATTTTTTTAATTTAAATGATCTGATAAGAATATTTGATTTAAAGCACAAATGATATATGTCATTGACCTTGGTTTGTAATGGCCACCAAAACATCTGATACTGATGTTGAATTAATTGAATAGATTTTGAGAGATTAAATTAGACACAAACACATGTTTTAACCCTTATGATACTGGATATTAATAATGATAACAGGTTAAAATGAACATTAATAATATTTATTAAAAATATTTCATTCAAAGACTAGGTGTTTGAATTATACTTACTCTCTATGAGAGCATACCGTAATTACATTAATGTCAAACAGCATTTATACAGCAATTAAGATATAGTTTTTGTCAGTTGATGAATGTAATTTCTTGAAAATGTTTGTAATCCCACCTAACAAATACCTCAAGAAGGGTCTTCTTGACCTCATCATCAGGTATGTCCTCAATGAGGGCCTCAATTTTCTTTACTTTACCAATTAAGTAAAGGAAGAAGTTTGGGGAAAGACAACAAGGCCCTGGACCGCCATGGACAATGGACACTGCAATCATTCTTCCAATGTGGAAATATTTGTCGCTTCTGCAGCTAAAAATGCCAATATAGCAATGTTAGGACACAATGATTTACAACATTATGAAAACTTCCAAAAATATTACCTTTACTATCAAATGAGAGGTAATTGGCATTGTCTTTGAATTCAAATCCTCTCCTTGTTTTGATGGTGTCCATCAACAGAGTCAGAAATTCTGGAGTAGCCCCACTGACTAAAGCCTCTTCCATCAGCCCAGCATCATCTGTGAATTTCACCATTAAGCTGCAGGTGGGGGTCAAACCAGGATCTCCTGAAACCTCTGAAGGCACCATCCCAGACATTCGCCGGTTAATGTTAAATCTGCTACAGGATGTTTTGTTAAGATTATGTGACAGATTTGACACTATGTCGGCAGCTGTCAGCCCATCAGGTCCATCACTGTAAAATAATAATAATAATAAACAGTCCACAAACAGCATGAAACTATCCCACATGGAAAAAACTATATAAACATATAATGTTTCAATATAGGTTTTGATATAGGTTTTAATATATGTGACATATATAAAATTGGCCGTTTTCCTATATTATATGTACATATATGACACATATATTTACACATATATGTACACACACACACACACACACACATATATATATATATATATACACACACACACATATATATGTACATATATGACACAATATATTGTTATGTACATTATGTATTTACAAGAAAAATCGGTCCCACTTTATATTAGGTGGCCTTGTACTATAAGTACAATGTACTTATTGTGTTCATATGTATGTAAAACACTTTTGCTGCTATTGAGGTGGGATAGGGGTAAGGTTAGGGAGAGGGTTGGAGGATGGGTAAGTTTAAGGGTGGGTTAAGGTGTAAAGTATGGGTCAACAGTGTAATTATAAATGTAATTACAGAAATTAAATACAGATGTAATTACATGTAGTTATTTTTTAAATATAAGTACAGATGTAATTACAAGTAGTTATTTTTTAAATATAAGTACAGATGTAATTACATGTAGTTATTTTTAAATATAAGTCAATGTAAAAACATGTATGTACACAATAGTACATTGTACTAAATTATTAATTAAAATGTAAGTACATAGTATTTAAGGCCATTTAATATAAAGTGGGTCCTAGAAATCAAATAGTACAAGAACAAAATAAGACAAAAAAAAACACACATTTTGTATAAAGGGCTGATCATAATAAAAGTCGTCATGTAAACACGTCAGTTGGATGATTCTGATTGTATTCTGTTAAATCTGAAAGATTCTGATTGGAAACATCACCCTCCCCTTTTATTTTAGCTGCATCCTTCTTTCATATGCACATGTCCGTCATGGGACTGCATTGTTAACAGTCACACGGTCAATCATGTACATCCAAAGCAGAGAAAATTCACGGATAGGAAAAATGTAGCCACTCCTGGGTTTTTGGTTTGTTTAAAACACAAGTGAAGTACAACTTCTGCAGTTGTTTTAGGGAAATTACCACTCTGGGATGTCAAAATGCTATTATTCTGAATAAAGCTTGGTGCATGTTTATGCCGTCATGATTGACTATTTGTTTCCATGTAAACTGATTCAGATTAATCCCTCACATATTTAATCTGATGTAAGAAACTTTGCACATGTAAACATATCTACTTGTCAATGGGCTGCACTTTCATAGCATTTTTCTGCACCCAACAGTACCTAAAATACTTTACAATGGCCTCCATTGACCCATTCATAAAGGGTTACACACACCTGTGGTGTCTCTCAAGCTACCGTGTCACCATGGGACTCTCTTTAAAGGGCTCAGTCTCCTCTCTGGAGTCTTAGGCCACTTCCACCGGAGGCAGCGTTTCTGTAAATACGCCAAATTTTTTTATCGGATAGGCGTTTTGTCCACCGCATCCGGTGTTTTCATAAGGTGAAACCGCTATTTTTGAAACCGGGTCCCAGAGTGGATAAATTTGAAACGCCGTCTTTGCGTTTTCGCTGGACGGCTAATCGTATATTTTCTGAAGCGATGCGTCATCAGCCCGTCTCCCCTAGTCAGACACCTCTACGTCCGTAACAGCAACAAAAACATGAACAAACACTGAAGCGATTGTCTTTTTATTAACTAACATTAACACAGATTAATCAATCAATCAATCAATCAATCACCTTTATTTATATAGTGCTTTAAACAAAATACATTAGCCAAAGCACTGAACAACATTCATTTGGAAAACAGTGTCTCAATAATGAAAAATAATAGTTAAAGGCAGTTCATCATTGAATTCAGTTATGTCATCTCTGTTCAGTTGAAATAGTGTCTGTTTTAATTTGCAATCAAGTCAATGATATCGCTAGATGAAGTGACCCCAACTAAGCAAGCCAGAGCGACAGCGCAAGGAACCGAAACTCCATCGGTGACAGAATGGAGAAAAAACCTTGGAGAAACCAGGCTCAGTTGGGGGCCAGTTCTCCTCTGACCAGACGGAACCAGTAGTTCAATTCCAGGCTGCAGCAAAGTCAGATTGTGCAGAAGAATCATCTGTTCCTGTGGTCTTGTCCTGGTGCTCCTCTGAGACAAGGTCTTTACAGGGGATCTGTATCTGGGGCTCTAGTTGTCCTGGTCTCCCTGTCTTTCAGGGCAGTAGAGGTCCTTTCTGGTGCTGATCCACCATCTGTTCTGGATACTGCACTGGATCCGGGTGACTGCAGTGACCCTCTGATCTGGACACAGACTGGATCTGGTGGCCACGGTGACCTCGGAACAAGAGAGAAACAGACAAATATTAGCGTAGATGCCATTCTTCTAATGATGAGAAGAATCGGTGTTATGTGAAGTGTTCGGTTCCAGTTTACCTAATTAATGCAGCCTAAAAATCCTTTAGCGATTTGGATATTAAAAGCATATTAGTATGTTATGTGTATGCCAGGTTAAAGAGATGGGTCTTTAATCTAGATTTAAACTGCAAGAGTGTGTCTGCCTCCCGAACAATGTTAGGTAGGTTATTCCAGAGTTTAATAAATGTATTGTTCCATGTTCGTTTGTGTACCAGCGCAAGGTTTATGAGCATAGTCCAAGTCTTCTTCTCTGTTTTAGTGTATCTCTGTGTCAGAATTACAGGCCACATACTGGTCTGGCATGTATACTACATCATTTTAGCGGTTTCGTGTGGACTGAGGATATTTCTTGAGACAACGAAAAAAAAGATCGGATTGGGGTAAACTCCGTCTCCGTGTGGGGCGGGCCTTGGAGAAGAAAGAAACATAGTAAAACTCTTCAACTATTTTTATTAGTCCCAGCAAGCCACTATAGATTCTTATTTACAGGGGAGCTTGGAAAACATTAAACATTTCAATAAATTAAAGTTACATGCAAAGTAATCAGCCAAACATCATAAAAATCCATATAGATCTGTTTGAGTAACAAGTAAACTAAATAAATAAATCAAAATGTAAGGGGTTACTCACGGTTGCACTTCTCCAAAAGTGAGGAGGAATCAAGATCCTCCACAGGAGTCCTTCCAGTCTTGTTCATAGAGGACAAATAGTTATTCTCTTCAATAAATTAAAGTGCAAATACATGAAATAATTAACACTATCAATCAGCCCAACATCACAAGTCTCTACAGCTCTGCTTGAGAAACAATTTTATAAAAAGCAATGAAAATCAGAGGAACTTACCTTTTGAGCAATAATGGCAGGTCACTTTTCATTTGAGGGATTTCTAGAAAGAGGTTATATAAAGAAAACAATAATTACAATCACAGGATCAAAACAGCACCCAGCAACTCCGTGCCCTTACTCTTGAAAGCATTTCCTGCAGCTGTGAATGCAAGCTACAACCCTCCAAAGCCCATTGATACGCTCTGCAGAGGAAACCTGGTTGTGAACAATTTTCTTTCTCAATTTCTCCCAAATTCAAATTCCACAGGGTTTTTTTTTCTGGATCCAATTGCCTTCTTGAGCCACTGAAGGCAGAGAAGCATCATTTATTCTCATGAACTGTATGTTCTCTAGGCCATGGCTTTTGTTAACCCTCACTAATTCCTCCAGAAAGAGACAAATAAATATAATTCTACTTTGAATCTTATCAATGGCTAGATGTGCACCCACATTACCACACCAGCTAACAACATAGCATTTATTTTGCCATACACATGTATCCATCTCCAGAAATAACCCTGCTAATAAATATTAGGAATACTTACGATTGATGATAATGTCATTCAGGCGTGCATTTTAATTTTAAGAGATTGGACTTCATTTCTCAACTTTGGTTGAGTTTCCTCTCTCCCACATCTGTTCGTCCAGGTGTTTTCTAAATTCAGCAGCTGTCTGAGAAAGAGACAGAGAGAAGAACAACAGCTAACTGTTATATAACTTCTTTTGTAAAAGGTTGATTCTGATTGGCTGGGAGGATGTTACGAGAGGTGTAAGAGGAAGGTGACAAGAAGTCTAGGGCAGAAATCCCTCCACTTGGTGATATGTAACTGTTGTCCGCCTCCTGGTGGTTATTCCCTACTTAAAGGAAAGCTACACCGTTTTTTCAATTTTACTATGTTCTTACCTCAACTTAGATGAAATTATAAATCCCTGTCTATTTTCAATGCGTCAGTGCATCGTGAATGTGTTAGCATTTAGTCTAGCCCATTCATTCCTTAGGATCCACACAGGGATGAATTTAGAAGTCACCAAACACTTCCATGTTTTCCCTATTTAAAGATTGTTACATGAGTAGTTACACCAGTAAAACTTGGGGATTTTTTTAAGGGATAAAAAATGAGAACTATATTGTATGGGAAGAGCACTTAGTTTGCAGCATTCGACCTCTGGGCATGTAACATCATCACTCCTGTGAACTCCCCCTCTCATTCAAACTCATTGAGAGGAAGAGTGATGTTGTTACTGCCCAGAGGTTGAAATCCATTTGTCCTTTAAAACATGAAACTTCCACATCTTGTATTTCATGTAATGTTTGTATGTAATACACCCACACTGGATGTCATCATTTAGGCTACCTTTTTCTTAGAGGGTGGTACATGTCCTCTTCATCCCCAATCGCTCCTCCTCTGCTGGCAGCTGGAAGTGAGAGAGAAAGAGAGAGAGAGACAAAGCTGCCTACTGTGCTGGTGTCATACCTTGTAAGAGCTACTGGTAATGCACTTTATTATAAAAGTCTTACTTATCTTTACTGTATTGTGCGAGCCCGACTTCACCTGTAGGAGAAAAAAAATCAATCCGTGGACGGTTTTGCAATCTGTCCCCTCAGTTTATAAACCGATCCAGGCCCGGATTGCTAATCGAGACACGGGAAAATTGCCGGTGGGCGTTATGTTTTTTGGCTGCAGGGCGTTGTTGTGAACTAAAGTGGGCGGTCTAAGGCATGAAACTCCAGGGCTGAAAATGAGTCCCAATCCGCCCTGAACCTCACTCAATTCATAAACTGTTCCCTCGGTTTAACAAATCGTGACCCAATTTCCAATCTTCAGCTCAGCTTTTTGTAAACCGTACACTCGGTTTAAGAATCTGTATATATTATGTGTGTGTGTGTTTGTGTAAAATACATTTCTTTTAGTATGTATGTTCACAGTGTAGCATTACTCATAGAAATATTCAAAACACCAAAGGAAGAGATATTGTTGTGTATTATATGTGTGCAATATTTTGAGCCTTTTCTTTTAACAGTTTTAAATCTCAGTTATTGTGTGCTCTTGAAGAGAGTTTCATTGTTTTGACTGTAGTAGGGCTGGGATGATACAGCTAATCTGCCAATTCAATAATATCCCGATACTTGTGTGCTGATTCAATATATATTTATAATTATATATATATAATTGAGTATTGTGATTATAGTTATATAACTTGCAATTTGTGACTTATCCAAATTGTCTATAAAATTATTTGTTTGTCTACACTACAGTTACATTTATTTATTTTTATTTTTTTTTTTGGGTAATAGCAAGGATGCATAAAATTGAATACCAGTGGTAGAGAAGACTTTTGTAATTTGCAAAAGATTACCTTTTTCAATGTTTTGAACTTTGTGTTTATAAAATAATCATGAAGAAAAAATTAGACTCTCCAGAAATGCTAAGTTTTCTTCCCCATCATTTCTAATATGGGTGTGTTTCCCTAAAACCAACTGTGGTCACAAGTTCCTTCATTACCAATAGAGTTCAGTGGAACTAACACCGTAGTAAGATAACTGCAGATGTGATTCACATCATGTATGTCATGAGCAGATGTACACTTTGATCATAGCGCAGTAATGCGATTAGGTGCATGTAAATGCACTGATTTGTGATAATCAGCAATGTTTCCGATCAGCAAATCAGTACATGAAAAGATCATCGACACTGAAGACTGGAGTAAAGTTACTGAAAAATCAGCTTTGCCTCATAATTATTTCAATAAATACTGGTACATTTTAAAGTATATTCGAAAAAGAGTATGAAAACTGTTATTTCTTTTTTTCTTTTTTTTTTACAATATTACTTTTTTTTTTTGTTGTTATTTTGATTAAATTAATTTTGCCTTGGTGAGCAGAAGAGACTTCTCTTGAAAACCATAAAGAAAAGATTCCAGATTTTGACTGGTTGTGAACATACATGAGCAACATTAACAAGATGATCCTCCCTTTCAGCTCAGAGGATGTTGACAGCAGGCCCAGGATGAAGAAGAGGAGGAAGAACACATTTAACAATTTTCTCATAATATTTCCATGTGTTATAATAAAAACAATGAACATGACTACAATAATATGCTAAATGTTATTAAAGATTCCAGTTTGCAAGAAGTCTGAGTGTCTGACTCTACACTAGAGGAACTCTTCACCTGAAAATCAGGTGCTGAGAAGAACCTTGTTCTACAGCACAACACTGCATCAAGCCTCCTGTCCTTCCCTCAGAAGAGCCTGTCTTCTGCTGCTGGGGTAAGAAACACACTCTTCCTCTTCTCTATCAGCTGTCCAGCACCTAACTCTGCCTCCTCAGCACTGTCTGAAAGAGTCTTCTCCACAGTCAGGAATCACAGATCACAGATTCTTCTGAGAAAGTCAATCAGCTCATTTTCTTAAAACAAATATACAGGAGAGATGCTAGAAATCTCTATATTGTTCATTTTTCATATCTTTACGCTTTATGAATGTTTTTTTTTCTAGAAGCTCAAGAATTATGGTTCTTTGGTAATTGCTATATTGTTTAGGTTCATCCTCTGACAGTGAGCACAGAGCCCTGATCATGACATGCAAGAAAAAAAAAAATCATGTCCATGATTTACAAATTCCTTCCCTCGATGTACTAAAATGTGCACGATTACTTTTACATTTCATTGATTTGCTAAATCGTATGCACAATTTACTAATTCATTCTCTTGATGTATAAATAGTGTACACGATTCATCAAATCGAGGGAATGAAATAGAAAATCGTCGATGAATTAACCTACATTTTGTCCTGCATGCCGTGTAATTAAAGCACATCACCACCAGACATTTATACCAGGAGCCTCATAAGCGACGCTCACGAAACAGTTTTACTTTGTGCAGTATCTGCTGAATTGTTTCATATCTATTTATCATGTATTTTTTTGTTGCACCAAATTATGTAGAGTTGTATCAATAAGTGTACTGATAATTATTTATAATTTTCACTGATAACATCATTAACCATCCCCATCCTTAATAAGACAAACATTTTCTATTGTTTATATTGTGTAATCTATGAATTGATGTGTTCAGTTTTCCGTGCTCATGACTTAGAAACACTTTGCATGGTTAAAGAACAGGTGCAATGTTCAAAATGTTTTGGCTTAGTATTTGTAGAAAGTAGTGCTGAATAAATGTTGATTTGTGAATGAATGCAGTGTGTTTTTGTATATTTTATATTATTGTCTATCCTATAATTAGATTACAATTAGATTTCATAAGGTTTATTTTTTGCACCAGAGATGGATTGAGTTTATTGGTTCTTTATGTATTTCAAGGTAATAGTGAGGTGAAAATCGTTGCTGCGACCAATATGATCACTGACTCAGTGAATCACTGAATCACAAAGTTACGTCACTGGAGCGTTATTTGATGCGTCGCTGCGACCAATATGGTACTTTATAGGACGTCCTCATAATGTGCCAGTTTGGTCACTGGGGCGTACTCATCCCGTTCCAGCGCGTTCCACTATCGTCCGCCACGACGGATAGGGAATCACAAAGTTACGTCACTGGAGCGTTATTTGGAGCGTCGCTCGACGAATATGGTCTGGTCCAGTTAGTACGTCACGGCGTTACTATGTTAGCTGGGATGTGATACCAATAGAGTGCGAGTTATGGCGTAACTTTGTAGGCAAACGCAGAAGTAAGTTAGCATTTTAGCACTCGGGTTCCTCGCCCTAAAGTCTATGGGTTTTGAATGGGTTTTACTAAATGCCTGAAATAAGGTCTGTGGTTAACAAAGCCTCTAAATATTTTCACTTTTGATCTATGACATAAAACACACCAGTTATAACCTGCTTGTGATTTTTTTAACTTTATTGTGTCTTAGAAGCGGTGGTTGCTAACAAGTTGCTAAAAGGGACTACATCCTTTTGGGGACTTTAGCGCATCAAGATTAACATGCAATCTCTCACTAGCCCGTGTTTCAGCCTTTACTGTCTATGGTTTCAGCCTCATGTTCAGCTCACCTTTCAGTTAATATACATAACATTATATATTTAGTCTTTTCAAGTTGTAGTTTTTACAAATATTATTGTACACAGAATTCTGTGATATTAAGGTAACCGATAACCAGTTCTTTATTTCTGTGGAGAGACTGTAGTTCGACAATGGTGTTTTGTTTTGTCCCGAGATGCAAGCACAGGGCGTTCACATATACGCCTAAAAGCAGGTGAAAGCGCTAGCGCGCTTTCTCCTTCTTTCCAAAGCGCTCAGGCAGTTTAGCACCTGAGGCGTCTGCCTTCTAAGCAACCATGCGTCTCTCTCCATGAAGACGCGGAAATTTCAGCAAAGGATACATGGATTTGCAGCACTAAAATGCACAGTAGCTCTGCTACTAAATTTATTTCAAAATGGCAATCCATATACAGCTATGGTCAGCTGTTCTTTCATCTTGGCTGAGCTTTCAAGCGTTGTTACGGAAAGGATGAAGCTGATTGGTTAGTTCTTGTCACATGACCAGCGGTGCTGCGGCATTCTGAAAAGTTGAGATGTTTTTTAAGTTGATCGGTGTGGGCGCCTGGAAAAGCGTGCGCAAAGCGCGGCTCGCATAAGCGTCTGGCGCGCACAGCGTCCGCTTCAGCGTCGCTCACGTCGTGTTTGTTTAAAATATTCAAAATAATACGATACCTGGTTTATTGGCTTATTGTAACTAGTTTGGATATAATTATAGAAAGGGTGGGTCCTGCACTGATATTTGTGAACTTGGCTTTTACCCACTTATAATATGATTGTATTTGTAAACAGCATTAGTTAAGGCATTAGGTAACAATGATAATAAATATCCATCCATCCATCCATCATCTTCCGCTTATCCGGGGCGGGTCGGGGGCAACAGTCTAAGCAGAGGCCCAGACTTCCCTCTCCCTAGCCACTTCTTCCAGCTCTTCCGGGGACCCGAGGCTTCCCAGGCCAGCCGGGAGACATAGTCCCTCCAGCGTGTCCTAGGTCTTCCCGGGGCCTCCTCCCGGTGAGCGTGCCTGGAACACCTCCCTGGGAAGGCTCCAGGAGGCATCCGAAAGATGCCCGAGCCACCTCAGCTGGCTCCTCTGATGTGGAGGAGCAGCGGCTCTACTCTGAGCTCCTCCCGAGTGACCGAGCTTCTCACCCTATCTCTAAGGGGCGCCCAGCCACCCGGCAGGAGAAAGCTCATTTCAGCCGCCTTATCCGGGATCTTGTCCTTTCGGGTCATGACCCACAGCTCATGACCATAGGTGAGCTGATAATAAATAATCTGTTATTTTAGTAGTAAATGTATTTAAATGTATTTAGTAGTAACTATATTTAATAAGTGCTATATAAGCGTTGACAGATCAATGAAGAAGATTAATGTAAATGCTGAAAACTCCATTCTAATATAATACAAATATTTTATTGTGTGATTTCCTCCCACCCACTTTGTAATTTTAATCTGTAAAGGTGTAACTTCCATAAAACTAACATTGCTTATTTTGAATTTATCCTTAGATGAGCTGACCGGAAACCCAGTGTCCATTCTCATCTGCAGCTGTCATTTTCCTGCAGGGGAAAAAATGTCCCTGTTTTAATTTTATCCACAAAGCGATGTTCCCACTGGACAAATTTTGGAAGATCATTCAAATGTTCAACCACCCATTGTAGCAACAATGTCATCTTTCCCTGTAGAGACCTGTTGTGTGAATTATCAGTTTTGCAATTAGTATATAGTTTGTTTTCAGTTTACTTATTTTATGAAAATATAGATGTTTACTACAGCTCTTGCTGTAAGGTTTCTTGGCTCAGTTATTAGAGCATTTTATTAACTGTGCAAAAGGTTGCAGTTAAATTCCCAGAGAACATGCTGATATGTATAGCCTGAATGCACTGTAAGTAGCCTGTCTGACAAATACCAAAAATTAAATGTTAAACTATTGTATACTACTTGTATACTATTGTAACTACATCCAGTCAGCTCACAGTAATGTGAATGGGAGATAAAATTTACTACACTGGCTCTCACATTGGGGCTTGTGGATTACCAGGTAAAATATATAGAAAATGTGAACAAAATGAGTATATATGGTTTATTCAGGGAACATATATGGTTTATTTATATTATATTATAATAAGCATTTGTTGATGCTATTGGACAATTCTTTTAAATTCAACATATGTAATTATATACAACTATTATATTAAATGTTTGGAATTTAACTGTGTTATGCTTGTTCAGAGATTGTTTGTATAGTTATCTTAAATACATAGAACACTATTATAACTCCTCTAACGTTATCCCTCCCTAGTTTTACTTACAGAGACTTCGATAAACCTTGTCCCTCATGCTGGCCCTTACAATGCAGGTAAGTAAACCAGCATCTAAGCTGCACTGTGCTACATGTCCAGATTTATAGTGGTTCTCTCCTCGATCTATGGTTTTCTATCATCTAAGAAACAAGGACATAATAATGGAAATTGATACGCCATAGCTAACCTTAGTGCTTCTGAGATTGTAAGCGTTTTCTTTTCTGGTGAATTAGCAAATGGTATGCAAACAATCAAACATAATACAGTGAAAGATACTCTTTAAAGTTTATTTGGGGCACAATGATAAGGCATAATAATCTTAATCACAAAGAAAATAATATTAAGGTTTATATAAAATAACAAAATATTACATAAAACATTAACAAAAGATAAAAAAAATCTCAGAGAGACACTCGTAAACAAAATTATTTTCTAACATAAAAAAAAAAACGAATAGGCAATATTCTCATGGAGAAGTGGGTAAGTGTTCATACACAGCGCAGATCATAATGAGCGGCGTGTTTATTAAAATAAAGTTTGAGGAAGCTTGATGATGCGTTGATCCGCGACCATGGTGTGCTGTAGTCCGTTTATAGCCTACCATTAGCATTTTATATCTGACGCTTTATTTAGGCTTCAAAATGTATAAATTTTGGAGTAATTAAAAAGATTATCTTGGTAGACAAAGCGTGTAAGGGTCATAACTCTTTGTTGAACACCGATCTTATTTTACGATTTTCCAAAAGTCTATGGGGAAAATGCATGGCTTTTCGATCGAAGGAACCCATCGCGCTAACTTCGGTTGGCCTACAAACTGATGTCATAACCGGCACTCTATTTCCGTGTTCGACATACATAAGTTCTTGCATAATTTTTTTAGTTAATTCTTAGTTTTGCCTTGATAATAGAAAATATTTATGACATCATGTATGACAGTCAAAAATGAGATATGAGCTACAAAATGACCAGATCCTGCCATTAGCTATATAGAAGCATATCTTGTATGTAAAGGGCTTATATGTGGATATGAAGAAGCAATACAGGAGACCTATATTTCCTGTATATGCACATATATCACCTCAATTTTGCTTATGTGTGGCATATATACGTATGCAGCGAGTATATATCGCATATGCAGCATATATATTATAATATATGTGCATATATGTCATATACACTAGCATATAGGTTTCATATATGCTATATATCCACATATAGGTTCTTTCCATGTTGGTTCAAATTAAGTTGGCTGAACTTGACATAACAAAGCCTTATAATATTTCTTTTCTTCTGACACCGACTATAAAACACTTCTATATATCCACTCAAAACATCGTATATGCTGTATGTTTTGTCGATAAAATGATCTAATAAATAACATTTATTGTCTCTTACCTGACTCATGAACTTGACAAGATGGCTGTTTCTCCAGTGAACTCACTCAGGCTGTAGCGTGCAGAATGATCTCAGTGTTGGTTGGATTAGTTTTATTAATTTAGTCAACATTAGCATAACTCACTGTTGACTGGAATTGAAAATAACCGTTCATTCAAGCGTTGTTTAAATCTATTTGTGTAATATAATATGTCCTCTCAACTAAACCAAGCTATAAAATTGGCTCAACTTAAATATTTTTCCCCTTCAATATTTAGTTAATTTGATTTTTTACAGTGTGGGTTACTAACATTCTTTAACACATTTTCTTTTGTGTTCAACAAAAGAGAAACTCATTCAGAAAGAGAAAAGAGTGTCAGGGACATATTCACACAAAACATGGATAGGTTACAAACAAATTCATGGTGATGTAGTCTTCCTGCTAGAAAACATTAAAACAGCATTCACCTGGTAGATGTGTTTGAATGAAAAGCGTTATTTTCTCAAAATAAACAAATAAAAATCAAGTAAAATAAATATAAATAACTCTTAAATGACCATCACCGTCTGTCATCTTCACGTTGAGCGATCCGCTCTGGTTTCTCTAACTCTGTCAAATCCTTGAGAGGGAGTGAAAGGTGCGAGTAGAGATTGGTAGCTACTGTCTCATGAAACCCCAGACCTCCAGACAGAGCTCTTTCACTTTGGACACAGTATTACAGTCATTTTACAATCAAAATCATGATCATGATGATGATGGTGGAAAAACAAACTGAGATTTAATATATTTAAGGAAAGACCTTACCTTGGCCATTGGTCTGTGCACATTCATCATTCCTGTCTTTCAAAAACACATTATTATAGACAACAATGCAATTACTAATTATTATAGACAGCCAGCTTAATTTTATTCCTGAATGAAGCATTTTGAATGAATTAATTGAATAAAAGGCTCCTTTATTAACTACAATGACTTACTTTCATAATTTAAGCATAATTTCATTGATTAATTTCATTCATATTTCTGTATTAAAATATTGCATAAAACAACCTCATTTCATTATACATTTGTAATTGCTGTGTAAATGCACCTTCAGTCGTCCTGATCAGCATTAAACTGTAAATACATCTAAAATCGTCTTCAGGCGAGCTTCTGTATCTCTGAATGCTGATTTAACTGGTAAGAATTTAACATTAAAGATGACATCACAAAGGTAAAAAGTAAAATAAGCTTACCTTTGTCCAGATTACTGTAAGCGATATACTGTTTGCGGTTTTCATGATCTGCAACTCCTGAACATATCCATTTGTGAACTGTACATGAGACTCAATGACTTGTAGCTTCGAACTGTTCTGAAGTGTAGACTCTACAAAACAAACAAGGTAGCGAAGATATCTGTAATGCAAATAGGCAACAAGTCTCCGTCGATACTCACTATTTGTTGGGAATTTCATATGGATCCAAACCGTTAATGTTGCTGATTTGTGCACATACCGGTCCCTGACATCCCTATTTTGTGTATCCCTTTAAATCCCACAACCTTTTACGATTTTACCATCTTTTCTCTTTCTCCCAACTCTGCTTCTTCGTTCGAATTGCTGTTTGTTTACATTCGAGGGCTGCCAGCAGGACCGCCCGCTCCCAGAATGCACTTGCGCCAAACCCTATTTAAAAAAAAAAAAAAAGTATTGGAAGATTCCCTGATTTTCAGACACAAAAGTCAGTTTTGCTCCATCAGAAATGAGAACAAACAGCAAAACCGCTGAATCGTTTCGAAGTTAAATGAATCAGATTTTCAACAACTCAGTTGATTCAACTCACTCATTAAGACAGTCACTTGCTGCCACCTACTGGCAGTTGTAGTTTCCATATTTAAAAAGTGTATACGAGTCAATGAAGCGAACCGTTGGAGAACCCAAGTGCAGTTTATTTACAGAGTGATCCAAAATCAAACAATAAACAAACAATAAACAAAGACTTGACTTGAACAGACTTGACTAGACTTGGTTGTGAGGCATGAACAGAGTAGACTCAGCGACAGCAGGTTACAACATTAATACATGACAAAGGGACAGTGGCAAAAACATGAGTACTTATAACAGACAATGAGGGTCACATGACATGAACAAACTAATGAGCAAACAGATAATCACATGACAAGACAATAAACCAATCAGAACACGACACATCCACAAGGCAGAGATACATGAGGGCAAGGGAAGTATGACACACAGCAAGAAACAAACTACAAAATAAGAGACATGAAAACAAGAACATGAAACAAAACCCAAACACCACATTACAAAAAGTATCTTATTTCATTTTTGCAATCATTAAATATTTCTATATTAAAATGTTATATTTAAACATAACATTTATACACAATCCATCTATAAAATACCTGACAGACAGCACGGTAATATAAAAGTACACCATGTCCAGTTTAAAACAATACCTTATTCTTATCTGTATGATCAAAATGATCAAAAGTATTTTTAGTTCTGTTACAGGTCATCAAGAAAATATTACACAGACCGCGACTGATGCTTCGACCCCATGGGGGTTAATGTCCAGGTGACAGTCTTGTTCAAGGCGTGTTGTTTCGATTCAGTTGTTTGGAGCTTGTGGAGTTTCCACTGTCAAATACTGTACAATAAGAGAAAGATAAAATACACTAAGATCTGCTTTAATACAAGATGATAAATGAAAGCATTGACTCAGTAACTTACTATAGTTTCTTCAGTTTACAGTGTGGATCCTCCAGTAGAGCAGAGAGCAGCTTCCTCCTGAGTCTCCTGGTGTGATACCACTCAGATCCAGTTCTGTCAGGGTGTGAGGGGTTTGATCTCAGAGCTGAAATCAGAGCAGCACAGCCTTCCTCTCCAATACCACATCTCCACAGCCTGCAGAGAGAGAAGAACATGAATGATCTCTGAGACTGTATTTAAGTTTTAGTGTTGGAGTATGTTTGTGAGTGTGTTTTGTATGAGCTCTACTTTTCTACACACCAGGATCACTGCTATAGAGATTTTAACTTGCCAGCAGCTAAATCATTATTTTAAATGAACTCTACCCACATGATTCATGGATTGTGATGCTGAACTAGTTTATAATATTATATATGTGATAGTGTTAAAATAAGAGTAACTTTTTAGTATAACTATGACATATATTTTACTGAGGTTCAGTTCACTTAATTTGGATTGAGTTTAAATATTATTGTAGCTCTATGTTTAATCTGACTCTAATTTTCAGCGATTATTAAATGTAGAATGTGTTTCTAATTAGTAACTAATCACAAATATTGGTTAAAATTAATTGAGGTATTTTATTATTCTGGACATCCTATTCATTTGTAAATTTTATGGGTCTTGTTTCTGGTCTCAGTTCCTTCCAGCTATTTTTAACTGTACAAAACAGCTTGTTCTGCTGCTTGATATTACAAATTGGTGTGTCTCACCATATTATTTTAATGTATTATCTTAATTATGAACACACTGGTCTGTAGTGCAAACAGTTTTACCGCTTACTGCGCTTTGTAATTCTCATTATTTCCTTATTCCAGCTAATGAACTAGAAGTCTCACCCATAGCTTACTTCTGCGTTGGAAGGATAAGGTGGATAATTTCAATTATTGATTCATCAGGGACCCGTTGTCACATTTGAGTCTCAAACACACGGAGTCCAGTGGATTTCACTTTACAAACTCTCGGTCTGAACTGAACAGATTCACTACAAGGTTAACTTAAATCTTTAAATCCTTCAGTCTACTGCTTGCTCAGAACAAAAGTGTAGTTTGTTAGTCACTTCAGCACAACTTGCTAAGTCAGTGCTAGACAGAAATCAAAAGGTCTCTGATGATGTTCCTGCTGCTCCATTCATCCATGAGCCTTTAGTCTGTTCTGTCCTGGACACAGATTTGAGAAACATCAGCCTCCACATGATCCACTAGTCATGATGAGTTCAGAAGAGATCAGAATAAACCAAATATAATGTTTATTTGTCAGGTAAGAATGTTTTATGCTAACTACATAAACAATAAGTATCCAATTCAGAGATAATAAATACATAACATCAGTTGCTCAAAGATTAATCTAAGAGTGAGAGCTCCAGACCTGACAGCAGAAAAGTAGCATTTATTATGCTGTTCCTCTTATATAAATACTCCTCAAACAGATTAAAATGTTCAAGACTTCGTGCTACGTATGTTAGAAAAACACTACAGTGCTGGTTTATAGGCTCCATCAAAATATTGCAATGATTTTCATGTAAATCTGTTATTTATGGATTGGAGAAAGATGGTCAATCAGTCATTTTGTAATTATTTATCTGTATGTTTAATTTGGTGTATTACGGTAAAGTTTGGACACACCTTCCCATTCAAAGGGTTTTCTTTATTTTCATGACTATGAAAGTTGTAGAGTCACACTGAAGGGCAACAGGCTATTTGAGCAAGAAGGACAGTGATGGGGTGCTGCACCAGATGACCTGGCCTCCACAGTCACGGACCTGAACCCAATCCAGATGGTTTAGGGGTGAGCTGGACCTGAGCTGAAGCAAAAGGCCAACAAGTCTAAGCATCTTCGGGGACTCCTTCAAGACTGTTGGAAGACCATTTCAGGTGACTACCTTTGAAGCTCATCAAAGAGGAATGCCAAGAGTGTGCAAAGCAGTAATCAAAGCCAAAGGTGGCTACTTTGAAGAACCTAGAAATATGACATAATATTTTCAGTTGTTTCACACTTTTTTGTCATGTTTATTATTCCACATGTTTTAATTCATGTTTTGATGCCTTCAGTGTGAATCTACAATTTTCATAGTCATGAAAATAAAGAAACTCTTTGAATGAGAAGGTGTGTCCAAACTTTTGTCTGTACTGTATATATATATAATTTTCTTCCCTCTTGTCGTTCCTAACCTGTATGACTTCTTTCTCCTGTGAAAAACAAAACATTTATAATTTGAATATTGTTGGTAACCAAAGTTTGGGCACCATTGCTTTCCATTAGTGGACACAAACATTTCTCAAAATATCTTCAGAAATATTTTTCACAAATAAGTCATAATGTTTGAAATGCTTGAGAAAAGTAAAGTGATGACAGAGTTTTAATTTTTGTGAACTATCCCTTTACCATGAAATGTTTTTGTTTGGCAGTATTTTAACACAGTTTGTTGTGTTCAATAATATAATAACACTCCTCTATTCTTCTTCAGTTTACAGTGTGGATCCTCCAGTAGAGCAGAGAGCAGTACCCTAGTCTCTGGTGATAACACTCAGATCCGTTCTGTCAGGGTGTGAGGGTTTGATCTCAGAGCTGAAATCAAGGCAGCACAGCCTTCCTCTCCAATCTGCAGCTCCACAGCCTGCAGAGAAGAAATGAATGATCTCTGAGACTGTGTTTAAGTTTTAGTTTGGAGTGTGTTTTTGTGTGTTTGTATGAGCTTTTTTCTACACACCCATCTGTGTGTGTGTGTGTTGTGTGTGTTATTGTTTTGCTGTGTGTGTGCACTTTGGATGGGTTAAATGCAGAGCACAAATTCGAGTATGGGTCACTATGCTTGGCTGTATACTCCTGCATACTGGTGAGTCTTTAACCTCGAGTGTGAGAATAAAAGGCCATCCTTGCACCTCATATTTTTCTATACATTTCTATATCCCGTAAAGTTGCATTCAATTTCCTTTGTCGAAATCTCTGAGAGACTTGTGTCTCTATGCTGATTTACTTTCATACTGTTCTGCAGTAATGAGAGCACTTCTAGATTCTAGCATTACTGCAGCTGTGATATTAAAACATCAAAATATTGAAATTAATTAGATGTAATTACATTTTTTGTTCATTACATTTATTTAACCCTCAAGCATCCTTTACATAGTGACCTTAATTTCTCCTTCAAGTTCTCAGCTTGATCCCATTTGTTTTTTCAATAAATGTCATATTACCGTCTTCAATAAAATAAAAATCTAAAGATTTATGCATTTTTGTGGTTTGGTGTTTTTATTATTTATTTAGCCCTGAAAGTACCATATTTATGTTAAATATCTTATTTTATGTAATATTTAATATTTCAAGGATTTCTTCTTTCAAACACAAACCACTCAAATATGCAATACTTTCATTTCAGAGTGCTGATTTTTTCTGACTGTTATCTATAAGATAATAGGTTTCTAACTGTCAAAGCGAGATGCAGTCCTTTTATTAACTTTTTGGTAACATAATTTATAACTTAACTGTACAATTTACGTAATTATAATAGGTTTGCATTAATTAAAGATCAGTGTTTGCATTCATGTGTGTTTTTATCAAGGTTTATGTTTTCTGCAGCATAAATCATTATCTGTCTATAACAACATTTATATTTTCCAATTATTTTGCATTAATTATCAGAAAAACAAACATTAAAATGGTCATGTATTAATTGTTTTCACCGTTTTTCATTTAAAAATGTTTGATGTAAAATATTAAAATATATGGGTGAAAAACAATGATGAAACAAACTGATGTATGTGCACAATTGAGAAATGGATACTTATGAAGATAAAGCACCGACTCCTAGCAGTAAATATTTCTTTAAAAAAATCTATGTAATAAAAACATTTTCAAAAATAAGTAATTTGTAGTAATTGGTGAGGTAAAATACATTATGTAGCTGTGTGTAAACACCATGAGTTCAACTTTCTTTTGGAACATATAGTGTATTTAATTAATTTACTGGACCCAAACATCCAAGTTTCAAATCCACTGGCTCGTTAACATTTTAAAGTATAGTAATAATAGCAGTGTAGAACTTATTTGCATTTGAAGTGATATAATAAATTATGTAAACACACAGAATATTTGAATTTCTCGGTTCTCTGCACTGACGTTAGCACAATCGGAGTATCTAATGCACCTTCAAGACCGGGAAATCCAAGATGAAGGAGATATCAACTAGCCCATTGGAGTTAATAATCATACTGTATATGGAGGACAAATCAAAATAAATAAATATATAGATAATAAAAAAATGAATAAAGTAAAATAATAAATAAAATAAATAGTTCATTTGAATAAAATGTAATCCTGAATTATATTTTAAATTCTTTTCTTTATGTATTTATTTTATTAATTTTATTTTTTTAACATTTATTTATTATACTTTTTATTTTATATTTAATACATTTTTTTTTTTGACATTTATTTATTCATGAATTTATTTATTATATGCATTTATTTATTTATTATTGATTTATTTTTTATTTATTATATGTTCTATTTATTCCCACATTGTATTTATTTTCAGATTTATTCATTAATTTCTTTCTTTTACTTTTCTTTGCAACATGTAATGAGGAGGTGGTCCTTGTGCATAGTGGTAACCATTGGTTAGAGCTCTTGAATATAATTTTATTGTTGTCCATGTCTTTATAAAGTCTATTGTTGTGCAGATCAACTGGAAAGATCAGTATATTTCCAGATTCACATTATTTATTTTCTAGTATTTTAAAGCGGAATTCAGTTATTTATCCTCACATTTACATTATTAAACGGAAATACTGTGATTCAAATTCAATGTGTGTGTGTGTGTGTTTTGTGTGGTGTGGTGTGTGTTGGGGTTGGAGAGAGTGGGCATGTTTTGTGACATATCAGGACCAACTCTTAAAGCATGGGTATGACACAGGTATTACAAAAGGAGAGGAAGCCATAGGCATAAACCATTCCTATTTTCAAACGCTTATAAATCCACACAGGGGCGAATTTTGAGAAAGAAAAATGCACAAAGTTTCCTGGAGGGGTTAGGGTTAGTGTTTGAGGGTTGGTGAATGGGTGGAATATACAGTTTCTACAGTTAAAACAAATACATAATGGGATGCCACTCACAAAACAAAGCAGTGTTGTGGGTGTGTGTGTTTGTGAGAGGAATCTCTGTGTGTGTGTGGTTTGTGAGAAAGTGTGAGTGAGGGTAAGTGTTTGTGGTGGTGGAGGTGTTAGGGGTGTGTGTGTGGTGTGTTTGTGACAGAGAAGGAATCTGTTGTTGTGTGTAAGTGTGACAAGAGCGGGTGTGTGGTGGGGGGGTGTGTGGTGGACAGAAGAGCACGAAAGCGGGAAAACTTTAATCTTTTCATGGAGGAAGAGCTGACTGACAGCAGTGAGGAAGCGATCAGGACTACATCCAGAACAATCATCAGGGTACAGCAGCGAGACTCAGAAGAGACTACACTGCCTTCATCAACACATTACAGTGCTATTAAGAAGATTTATATAATAGAAATATATTATATACATTATTTTTATTTACAATTACCAATTATTTAAATCTCAACTTAAGCGGACACATTCAGGGTTGCCATGGGGAGATTGTTTATCCTACACATTAAAGGAGATAAAAAAAAAGTCTTTAAACAGACAATGCTACATGAACACCCAAAATCTCTTTAGGGTTGATAGGACTTCCCAAGAAAAGGGACAATCTGATCTTCTATACAAAGAAAGCCTCATCTTGGAAAAGTGTTATTAGTCAATATTTCCCTACACTAAGAAGGGAATCTGTAAAGGATGTCAGATCTGCATTTTGAGTCAGTTGATCACTCCTCCCATTTCAAACCATCAATTCGTCAACAGTGGAGCGGTCTTAATTCAAGGAAATGAAGCTAGTCTCAAGCTTTTGAAAAATCATTTCCCCTTTTAAAGCAGATGGTTGAGGGAGGAAACAGGGAATCTGAGGGATGAGATGAAGTGCATCCCTCTCCGGTCAGCACATCTCAGCCCCATCTGATGAACTGATCACTGAGCAGACCACACACCACACACACACACACACACACACACAAAAAAAACCCCCCCCCGTTATCTCCAGTGTCTTCTCCAGAAGATGGCTCTGTTGGATGGAGGTGTCAGGATAAAGCAGCTCATCCTGGCGCCCAGATGATTACCATCAAATCTCTGGGCTGAAATTAAAGAGTTGCACAACATCAACATGAAACTTGAGCCAAAATGTCAAAAATTTAAGAGGACACAATACGAGAGAAAAAAGTTTGAGAAAACATCCATGAGTTAAAAGAAAAGCTGAAAGACAGACTGCAATGTGTTTAGAGCTTGAAAACAGGACAGAGAATCTCCCACAACAGCTGCACTGAGAGGTAACCTGGGCTCCATCATGAAGAAAGCTCACACAGATCTGTACCATTCAGTGAAGGATCGGCTCCCACACATCAACAACATCACCGATCTTGCGTGCAGACTCAGTGAAGGGCGCTCTCACACATTAACAACATCACACAGATCTGGATTCGGAGCTCAGTGAAGGATCAGCTCTACACATCAACAACATCACACAGATCTGTGCATGCAGACTCAGTGAAGGATGCTTCACACATCAACAACATCACACAGCTCTTGGTGCAGACTCAGTGAAGGATTGCTCTCACACATCAACAACATCACACAGCTCTTGCGTGCAGACTCAGTGAAGGATGCTCCACATCAACAACATCACACGAATCTATGCCAGATTCGTGAAGGAGAGCTCTCACACATCACCAAATCACACAGGACCCCAGCGACTCAGGCCTCAGTGAAGGAGTTACTCTGAAATCATAGTGCCCTCATGGAAACTCAGCTCAGTACACCATGGTAGAGATTCTGGAGGTTTAGTCATATGGATCAAAAATGACCTCGTCCTTTTACATCACCAGTCCAGCAAGGCAAAGATCACATTTGGTTAAAATTGGATAAAAGCTTTTGAATTCTAGATAAAGATCTTTTTATCCGTTGAATTTGGAGATTTAAATGCTCGAACTGGTTCAGAACTAGACCATATTGATAATTCAGGAGATAAGCGTCCTGTTCACACATATACCCCAAGATCTCTTCAGTACTCTACGAGAAAGAATAGCCAGGATACTGGGTCAATGGAACGGAAAGAGCTAGTCCCATCTGTCAGACTTTTAGGTCTTTATATCCTAGGTAGAATCAGGGAGATTCCTGTGGACAGTTTACATATAGCTCAGATCCCGGAACAGTGTTGTAGATGGGCTATATCAAATATATGCCCTTCCCATTTCAGTGCATTTACTGTCAAAGCTCAGTGCCCTGTCTGATCACAGCCAGATCAATCTCTTCATTAAAGGGAGACAACAAATCAAGGGAATTCATAAAAGCCCATTCATCTACATAAACTCAAAACACCATATAGATGGACTCGTGTGCTGCTGAAACATATATTAAAACATTGAAGTCAAAAGCGAAACTGTCAGTTCCATTACACTTTAACAATTCAACATATGATAATATTGGAAAGGAATAAATATAACAATTAAACATATAAATTCATTTTTTGAAAATATGGCAAAAATGCTCATTTAAATGAAACAACCACATATAAACACAAAATAGAGCTAACAGAAACCTTCTGAAAAGTGGTTTGACCATGAATGTAAAACAATAAGACAAGAGCTCCGATTCATTTCAATCAAAACCAAAGATCCGGTCCACTTAGAGATCGCTCTAAACCTCAGATCTCCTGAACACAAAAACACGAGAGACAGAAGAAACTGGACTATTATAACAACACCTCAGAAGATGGAAAACTCATTATTTTCCTTTATTGCAGACACAAGGTCCATATAACACAAACAATCAACAACAACAAATACAAAAATACATAAAATTCCATAAGCCTATATAATATACAGGCTATTACACCAGTGTCGTCAAGCTGGAAGTGTATCTGTAACAGCTTTTTCAGAGGACACTAAGGCTTGATTATATATTCACTGAACTGTAGATCGACACATAAAACAAACATCAGTTGTCTTAAGGTGCCTCAAAGGTTGGCACTCTTTGGGACCTAAACAACGACGGCACTATACCACCTAGGGACCGCAGACGCAACCTCATTGATCGTGCTATGCTACCTTAAGCAGCTGCATGCTCTTTTCTATAGTTAGACCACAATTGAGCAGGTAATGGCGGTGTGATGAAGTTCCTAAACAAAGACAACTCACAGAGTCAGAACACATATAAACTTTCTTATGAGCATGGCTTGAGCAATAAATTTTACAGCACTGCGGTATAGATCTTTTGTCATCCGTCCAGTCATTAGATATCACATGACCTAAATTTTAACTTTCTCCACACGCAGGGGCTATCTGACAAATAAAAGTGGGAAAAGTTGATTTATTATCCTCATTGCTTCTAACTACCATTATGGTGGCTTTTCTTGTGTTATATTTAATATCATAATCAAAGCCATACTGTAAGGCAGACTTTCAGCATCTGCAGAACGCTGTGGGACAGGCAAGACAAGATCGTCCTGCTCATTAGATGATTAACAACAGTGTTGCCCACAAGACAGCCGTTTTTAACCTATTTAACTGGTCTGACAGTTCATCCATATAGACATTAAATAAAATAGGAGACATAATTCCCCTTCCTCCGTTACTGACAGGAATGGAGCAGATAATCGCCATTAACCTGAACGTTTGATGGACATACCAATATTACAATTCTCACTAAAATGTAGGGCTCCTCTATCGAGCAATTTTACAAACAGTGGTTCATGATTGATTCTATCAAATGCCTTTGGCCGCATCAATAAAACATAAAAACATGGTGCATCAGGCTGTTATACCTGGACACAATCACTTTTAAGAGCATAGATACCAAATCGGTTCAATGCTTTTTTAAACCAAACTGATTATCAGTAGTAAGAACATACATTTCTAACTTTGTTAGCAGTATTCTCTCCAGTACTTTAGACAAGATAAAACAACCATTAAAACACATGGAAAGCAAAGGACGACTTATGGCTGGCATATTTGAGATGTTCTGCATTAATGTAGTCCAACCACAGACTTTGTTGTTCTCCAACATATCAATGGGATCTGGATATCTGCTGAGAAATCAATATGTTCATGATTGAATCTAACTGGGTTACTTGGACACAATTGAATAAGGTCACAATAATCTCTGCCAATCAAGCTATTTTCTGGGCTACTAATACCTTCAATGTCAGCTGGTAAAGATATTTTTTGTTTTCATAATTTTGACCTCTTGCCAGAAATCAGTAGGGTTGTTTTTCTGTAGCTTTCTGCTAGTGAGTCTGCTCTCATTGATTTTCATTTTCTAATGAACGTTGCATGTTAACTCTAGCATTTGTCTTTTTCTATCTAACTTCCCATGTCTGGGCCTGCTCCTCTGACCAGAGTCTAAGGCTCTCTTGCCCCACATACGCCACCAAACTCATTCCACCCAGGTCTAATGTTGCACCTTACATTTTCTTTCAAACGGTACACTGGAAACATTAAGACATTTCACAATACCATCATACATGGCACAGAGTTTTCAACATGTAGCACATCCTTCCAATTAATATGGACACATTAGGACTTCATAAGGCAGTGGAATATCATTTAGAAAACTTTCAGTTAGAATGAGTTTTCTCCACCTCCTCTTTACTCAGCTTTGACCAGTCCAGTTTCTTATTCCTGGACAGGGGGGAGTTTTTCAACATCTAACAAAGCAGCAATAGGTATATGATCTGGGTGGCAAGTTCTTGCAGATCTCCATTTATCAGTGAGGCATGAGCATCAACTGTGGAATATGGTCTAACCAAGATGTTGTGTTCCCGCATCACTAACATGGTAAAACTTGAGTCAGCCACAAAGCAATGCTCCGATAGAATTAAGTTAGACTCATTACAAAACTGCTGTAAGTGTGTTGCAAATAAGATTTGCTATCTGACATGTCACATTAAAATCACCCATAACATAGACACAAGATGAACTATTCTCCTTGAATGTCTGAATAAAGCTAACCTGTTCAAAATTACCTATGCTCATGATTCACCGTTGTATAAACATTTAAAGACAATACATTTCTTTCATTAAAATTACACACTAGCCCTATGGCCCAGTCAACATTTAAGGCACCACATTCACCATTGAGTCATATTTTATGTTCCACAATATTCTCACCACCAGCTATCCGAACCGGCTTTATACTGAGGTCAGGAGTGGACTCCAGCCCTAAGAGTTTATGTGTACAGTGTTCAGCTAAACAAATCTTGTTTCTAAGCCCGTTTCTTGCAAGCACAGAATGTCCACTCATCCAGCAAGTATCCACAACCTGCGTTTTGATATATCAGAAGCAGGTATGACCTACTCGATCCGTGTATTATATGAGACAAACCGCATTTTACAATGTTTTGTCATTTCCAGCCGAGCAGCCGGTCTTCATCCGTTCTCACCCACAACTACAGCAGGCACACTAGCATCATTACGGCCCCCTCATCTCGAGGCGGGGGCATCCTCTCCCGGACAGTCTTCCTTCTGATCTCCTAGGGGCGGGCTCATAGAAGCATCGGACAAAGTCCCAGCGGGCCAAAGCTCGCGGATCATATAGCTCGGCACATCATTACATTCAGCAGAAATACAAAGGACCTAAATCTGCTCTGTGTGCCTCTATTTTTCTGCTGTCACTTCCCAATTCAGCTTCATCTTTAAGTAGTCACTAAGAGTATCGGCATCAACACTAAGATCAAACTTTGTTGCAAATACCTTTACCAACTTTGTTTTAACAAGCCAGTATATTACTAACCACACCAGTCCCAGTTATGGCAGTTTTCTTTCTCTCAAACCTCGCTGGGTTTTAACAGTGCGAGGTGTGGGGCTTCGATTGCAGGGTTCTCAGATACCTTTAGCGCACCATCCTATACCCATGCTCCATGGGAGAGCTCGTTTGTCCCAGGGCTGGATCAAAGACCAGGTCTTCCGATCAGTCTCACCATGCCCGCTGACAAACATCCATCAGCCGCAAGGAGGGCAGAAAACAGGACCAGGGCCTATTGGCCTCTCCAACAAGCCAGGAAAGACCACAGCTGGGCACAAGACAAGTTGTGTTCCCGGCGGTGAGGCAGATAACATCGTTCCAGTGCCCTCCACAGCTGTCAACCGGTCGTCAAGTTTCTCAAAACCTCCCGCTAACATTTCACAGGCAGCTACTTGGTTCCCATTGTTCTTTTAGGGTTGTAATGTCAGTATTAATTTGCTGCATTTTCCCAGGAGCACAGACACTCGATGTGTGTTTAAAGAGGCGGGGAGATCATCCAGGAAGTGCGATACAAATCTTGGGATCTCTTCACGCATTCATTAAGACGAGAGACATTTTGACCATCAGTTTATCAGGGTCAGTTCTGGAGATGTGGAACAGTCTGAACAAGACCAAAATTACAAGAGTTAGCCAAACAAAGATGGTCAGATCTGGAAGGATTACTTTGAAAGCTCTATACACCCAAACTGACCCTCGATATCCATCAATTAAAGTCCTTGAAAATTGAATCTCTTGAATCATGTATCAAAAACAATCAAAATCACTGGATTCAATACCCAACAAGAACTTAGAAAAAGAAATCCCTCAAATGTCAGAAGTCAAGATAAAATTAAAGTGAAGCCTACAAGATAAAGAAGCAGATGCTTAAAACAGCTCTCTTGACTTAATGCATTACTCAAACTTTAATTTGATTTTGAGTTCGGGTGTTTTCGAGGTCTGGAACACAAGGATCATCTCTCCCATCTTTAAAAGTGAAGACAAAACCAATCTCTAAGAGGGATCTTGTAACCAATAATTTAGAAGAAGATTTTGCTTATAATCAACTTCGGATTTCATCTTTCTTAAGCACACAATGTCATCAAGTACCAGGTTGGCTTCCCTTCATGCAGCACTGACCATATTCACACCAACGCTTAATAAATGAACCATGTACACCAGAAGAAGATGGAAAAATATTTGCATGTTTATAATTTTAGAAATTTGAACTCCATCTGGCAGGATGTTTTTAAAATCATTCAAAGTGGCAGGGGTAAAATATGACTTATTAAAACATGTATACAAAATAAATGCAGTAAAAATTGGGCAGCAAAGGACAGGTATTTTCCTCAACAGCGGTGAGACAGGGCTTGCTGCCTACCATCTTATTACATTAACATGACTGAAGATCACTGGACTCAACATCAGGACTAAATTATACCACACACAGAGTCAAATATTTACTGTAGCAGCACATTTAATTTCCCAAAACGCGAAGGTCTCCCAGAACACCTCTACATTTAACCTAAATACTGCCAGATTGGGCCTTAGGCGACAACATCCAAAACTAAGATTTGATATTCCAGAAAAAGCCAGAAATCAGAACATAAACAAGAAATTACTTTTAAACAACACCACTTCAAAACTTACACAGGGACAGAAACTTCGAGTTGCTTCAGCCTCCTCATAAATCTCACCGCTGATCATCTATAATCCTAAAACGCCTTGCCTTGAGGTGTGTTTAATGAGGGTTGGAGGCTCTGCAGGATAGTTGCCCTCCAGGACCGGAGTTGCCTATCCACACTATACCTCTATCTTAGTCTGGTTTAAAATTTCTGGAAATTTCTAATTAATTAAGCATTACTTCTATACTGCACATACGATATGAAATGGTTTAAAATAAACATCCCCATCAGAATCTGGACAAGATCCTTTGTAGTGTGATTCTGCCCTTGCCCTATGAGGAAGCTGGATCTGGGCCAGGATAACTCCAGCCAGGACTGGAACAAACACTTTAAAGCCTGAGCCAGAAGTTCTGCAGAAGCATCCTTACGTTAGCCAGAAACACTCTAATAGCCTGCAAGGAGCCGAGTTGGCCCTCTTCCCTAAACCTCATCATTAAAAAAAGATATACTTATACTATCTTGTTGGAAGATTCTCTTATTATAAAAGCATAAAAACTAAAAAAAAAAAAGAGTGCTCAAAGTAATCTTTGTGTAATGTTCAGAGCTGACTAACAAAGCATGTATCACCAAATCCTAAAATCATGGAAAATAAAGAGATTTATGAATGAAGAAAGGAGACATACATACATATTGGAAAGAACAAACCAAAGACCAAAGTGGCTCCAGTGATCTGAAACTCAAGAGAGTACAGTATGACTACACTCCTCTCAGTCAGGAATATAACCACACCAGACAAAGTTACTGAAAGACAGACTGAGTGACCACCAGTAGGCCATAGAGAGGGTACAAGAAAGTGTTACCCTGAAGAAGAAGCGAGTCAACCCGGTGAATCAGGATCGTTGAGACTTGACAATCATCTCTGAGAGACTCACTGTACAGTCAAATACCAGGAACCTCCCAAGGCTCCAATTCTCCTGAACAGACAAATTAAAATATTACTGGGTGAAGGACCCTTTCTCTCGTGGGAGCACATATTTACAATGCCACAAACTAAGAGGAAAAGAGTGAACACATCTACATTATGAAACACCATCAATGTTTATAAAATGTATATGGATATATTTTACATGATTTATTGGCAGACCTTATTATTTTTCTTATGGATATATATGTATTTTTTTGTTTTGTTTGTTTCTATTCTGCTATGTACAATGCTTTGACAATATTATATGTATGTCATGAAAAAATATGAATTGAGAGGAGTGTGTGTGTGTTAGAGAGAGAGATTTAACCAACTTTATTCAATTATAACAGCATAAATATTAAAAATACATAAATCCAAATAGATCAAAATTTAAATCCTCCTCCATCAGTACAAAAAATGATTTAACACCACTGAGTTTAAAGTTTCTATATCATTCATTGCTTTATAATGCTAGAGTATCAGAGACTTTGTGCCCTAAAGCCCAATGACACCTGGTTCAAGCACCCACACGGAATCTCCACAGCGCCAATGCCATGTCCTCCACAGAAGGGTGTCCCATCTTTGCTAAAACCCGAAAGCCCGCACTCAAGCAGCTCCAGCACACCCTCAGCGCCTCATGGAACCCATGGCTTGCGGGAACCCTTCACCTCTGGCCGGACCCCACAGGTTTTGTTTCCCCTGGGCGCGCTGAACGGCCTGAAGCCCCCCACCTTTCATCGCCGGGAAACGATCCGCCCCTGATTTTAGGGCCAGCCCTCAAGCCGACCTCCCATCCCTGGGACCTCAACACACCAGCCATGCTGACCCCGTCCACCCCATGGGTTATATCAAAAAAAAAAAAAAAAAAATTATTAAATTATTTGAGAATAAAAAAAAGAATTAAAAGTATTGTAAAATTGGGTGTGTTAATGTTTTATTTCTCATTTTAAATGGACTCTTAGAAACCTATTTATTATTCTTGAAAAAAAAAAAAAAGGTATGGATGTGTATGCATGTATAGAGTTTATTTTAATTTTATATCGATTTTAGAAACCTCATATTATTTATACTTCTTGAAGAAGAAAAAAAAACTATATAATATGAATATGATATTTGTATATTTTACACTATCATTGATCGACATGTATACCAAAATAAATCCAAAATCTTTGCTTGCTTTTATTGACTTTGAGAAGGCTTTCATTCGATCTGGCATGAAGGACTCTTCCTAAAACTACTGGAGAATGGGATAGGAGGGAAAACATTTGATTTGATAAGCTCCATGTATAAAAACAATACATGTGCTGTAAAATAGGAAATAAGCAACAGAATTTTTCTCCCAACAACGAGGAGTCAGACAAGGTTGCCTATTGAGCCCCACTCTATTTAACATTTATATCAACGAATTAGCCAAAGCCTTAAATAATTCGACTGCCGCCCAACCCTGATGCAATCAGAAGTTAAATGTCTCCTCTTTGCAGATGATTTAGTGATTCTGTCAAAACTAAAGAGGGACTACAGCAGCTCCTCGGACGTACAGACATTCAGTCAAAGCGTGGGCTCTCAAAATTAACCTCAAAAACTAAAATAATGATTTTTCAAAACAGATCCAGATGTAGGGAAAATAAATATATCTTCGAGCAGGAAACCAAGTCCTCCAACACACCCATGAATACACCTATCTGGGACTAAAACTGAGTTCTACAGGGAACTTTAATCTGGCTGTTAATGAACTGAAGGCAAAAGCACTGAGAGTCTTCTACATGATTAAAAACACTATTCGACATGAAATTCCAATTCAAACCTGGCTAAAAATCCTAAAATCAATCATTGAACCAATTGCTCTGTATGGCAGCGAGATATGGGGACCTCTAAAACCCAAGATTTTCAAAATGGGAAAAAGAAGAAATCAAACTCTGCATACACAAATTTGTAAAATATCCTAAAAGTAAACAGATCAACGCCAAACAACTGGCAGAGCTGAATTAGGACAATACCCCTTATTGATCAGTATCCAAAAGAGAGCGGTGAAGTTCTACCAGCACCTGAAGCAGCGCGAGCTCATACTCAGGCTGAAGCCCCTGGTGTCAGGAGAGAGAGAGAGAGAGAGAGAGCCGAGCTGCATTCCAGGCTGAAGCTCCTCGGTGTGTCAGGAGAGAGAGAGAGAGAGAGAGAGAGAGAGAGAGCGAGCTCATACCAGGCTGAAGCCCTGCGGTGTCAGGAACAGAACCTGCAGAGGAGCGCTCTCACAGCTGATGCTCAAACACAGCCAGACCAGCACAGCACCATCCAGCCAAACCAAATTATCCAGTTACAAAAACAGAATTACATCACCTACTGGAAACATGCTACTAAATCACAGAAGAAGATGGAGCTGTACTTAGACCTGAAGAAAGATTATAAACCAGCAGAATACCTGAGCTGTGTAAAAGATCCCAAATTAAGAAAAACTACAAAATACAGACTGAGGCTGATCACTGTCTGGCTGTAGAGAAGGGCGACACAGACAGAGATGGCAGCCGAGAGAGCAGAGAGTGTGAGTAACACTTCTTACTACACTGTGATAACTATCAGAACATAAGAGCTGCATATTTCCACAAATTCTAACAAATTAAACCAAAATTTATGACATTACCAAATACAGAAAAATTAAATCACATTTTAGGAGAAGAATTCCAAAATGATCACAACAGCAGCAAGATATGTATCAGCCTGTCACAAACTAAGACTGTCAGCCAGTGGACAAAACTGAAGCAAGAGCATTTCTTACATGTACTGTTATGCATGTGTTGTAAGTTATTATTATTATTAATTATTTTTATTTATTTATTTATTTATTTTTTTGTCTTTTTTTTTCTTGTGTCTTGTTTGAAGAAAAAAAAAAGGAGAAAGATACATATACTAATTATTTTACTGAATCTGTTTTTGTTTTATGTATTATATAATTGTTTATTCCTTATTCATGTAATGTACAATGCTTTGGTAATCACTGTGCAATCATCCAATAAAAGCTCATTTGAATTGAATTGAATTGAGAGTTGGTGTGTGTGTGTGAGGAGAGAGAGAGAGAGAGAGAGAGAGAGAGATGTGTGTGTGTGTGTGTGTGAGAGAGAGAGAGTGTGTGTGTGTGTGTGTGTGTGTGGAGAGAAAGAGAGAGTGTGTGTGAGGTGTGTGTAAGAGAGAGAGAGGTGTGTGTAGTGTGTGTGTGGAGAGAAGGAGAGAGTGAGTGGTGTGTGAGTGTGTAGAGAGAAAGAGAGTGGAGTGTGTGTGTGTAAGAAGACTTTGACTTTACAACTCTTTATTTAAACATTTCCTAAACTACTATGATAAAATATGTTCTACTCATTCAGACATACTGACACCACATCATATATGCAGAGACAAAGACCAAAACCATATAAAATATATAAATGTATATGATAAATAAATAAATATTAAATACATACAAAAATAAGTAAACAAACAAATATTACCAGTTAAACACTATAGTCTCATCTTCACATATTGACAATATAGCACCATTTACACCATTTAAACTCAAATGCAAGTAAATTCTTTGAACTTTGATAATATTTATGTTCCCACCCCTGATCCTTGATTCAACCAAAGCAGTAAAAATCAAGCAGTGCATTTACATTTTTCCCTCAATTGCCAATTCTACATGATCTTCAAATGGCTAATTTAGCTTAGTCCAACTATAAATTTGCCAAAATACACTGTTCTTTTGTGTGTTTTGAATACTTGCAACCATAAATAAAAAATATCTTATTAAAACAGAAACCTAAATTCCGAGTATTCTTTCCAATACTTTTAAATAGTGGTACTAGCCTGGAACATTCAGCAAAAACATGAAACACAGTCTCTGGTTTAGTACAAAAGACAAGGTGATGAAACAGACATATTGAACTTAGAGACAAAGCTATTTGTAGGTAACACACAGTGCAATATTCTCCACTGCAAATCCAGCGTTTTGGGAGTGGACCTTGACTACAGTAACCTCAAGAAGGAGAAAGATCATCAGAAACCATTAGATGTTCCTTCACTTTGTATCACATCTACGATTAATATCTTCAAAATGATCAAGCCTTTACACATCTGATAAAACTCTGTTTTTCCAGCAGCTTGAAAATCAATCTCTGTAGCCCTTGAACTTCAACAACTTCCCTCTTGGTCAACATCTGTGCAACCCTTTGGGGACACAAATAACTTAGGGAAGGAACATTGCATCAATTCACCTGACAGAAGACAATTGACAAAATGTTGGAATTGAGAAGGAAAAACAGCTTTCAGACTGCATATGAAATGTTCTACCATCCTCAGACCTGAATCCCACTGTTCACAAATTTCCATTGTTGGTCTCATTTTACTGGAATCAATATCGATCAGATGTGCAACTTTTGTCAAACCCTTTTCCATAAATGTTTTAACAATGATGTTAGAGGCGTCAAACATTGCCATTAAGATAGGGGTTATAAAACAGTGGTTCATTCAGGCCAAAATGGTGGTTTCTCTAGTCTAAATCCTAACAGTCCAGGAATTTAAAAGCGGAAGTAGAATTTCACATCAGGTTTAAAACTCCAACTAGACTGGAACATCAAAAACAATTGTTTGTCAAGGGAAAACCACCAAAAGTTCTAAGCAAAGCCAAGCTAAATGACACCCACGGTGTGGAAAGCTCCCTAACATAAAGTAAAGATCTGAGCAACTTTCAGCCTCATAGCTTTAACTTTGCCCTGCCAAATCGATCATCCCTGACCTCCTTCATTAACTGGCAAGTAAAGAACTGCAGGGGAAGCCAATGATGGCGATCCCAAAAAAAATTTACTAAAATCTTCTGCAGATGTTGTAATAGGATTTTTGGTGGATCGAGTACATTTTAACCTCATGCCACAGCATAGATGCTGCCAAATTATTAATAATAAGCACTCTACCCTATATGATGAGTTGAGGGAGAATCCACCTCCACTTGTGTAAACGCTGACACTTTATCAATTAGACCTTCCCAATTCTTCTCCATATAAGCGCTCTTTTCCCAAGAAAACCCCAAGCATTTTAAACCCTTCAAGCTCCAAGAACAGTGCTGAGGGAAGTACTGGCGGACCTCCGTTTTCCCATTTGCCCAGCAAAAAAGTTGCACTCTTATGCCAATTTATTCTTGAAGAAGAGCCCTCTGATAGATATTCAGTGATGATATCATTTTCTTAACATCTTCATTTGATCTTATTACTAAAGTAACATCATCAGCATATGCGCTTAATTTAACTGTTGCAAAATCTGTGCCAGAAGAGCACACTGTGAAATCCACTTAACTGATGTCTCAGAACTGCCATGAGTGGTTCAATAGCAATGCGTGTATAAAATACCTGAGAGACCGCATGCCTTGTCAGTATACCCTGCCAACTAAAAATGGTCTCGATAGAGTGCCATTTATTTTCAATAAACTATATAACATCCGTGTACAACAAGCTAACATAGGAAATAAATGATGGACCAAAACCAAAAGCTATCAAAACATTTAAAAGAAAGCCATGATCAATTGATCGAAGGCTTTTCTCCCTGAGTCAAAGAAACAAAACCTACATCAAGTTTATACACCTTGGCAAGGAAATCAGGTCTCAACCAGAAAAGATTGTTAAAAATGGACCGATCTGGGATACAGGTAAGATTGATCTTCATGAATCACTGAAGATATGCAACGTTAAGTCTATTAGTTAAAGCTTTGGAAAAGATCTTGTAATCAGCTCCGAGCAATGCACAGGGCGCCAATTTTGATGTCTCCAAGATCCCCTTCTTAGGTAATAAAGTTATCACAGCCCTCCGAAGGCTCACAGACAATGTTCCTCTTTCCAGACACTCCAAGAAGACAGAAAACAAGTCCCTTCCAATCACCGACCAAAACTGTTATAAGAATTCTTGCATTTAGTCCATCCAATCCTGGTACTTTTCCTGAAGAAGAGTTCATGAACAGCTACTGTCATCTCATCAAAGTCAAGGCTGATCAAGTCTAGATTTCTCTTCTTCCAAAGTTGAGGTAAATCTTGAAGAAGCATGTCAGCCATTTCATCTTCACAGGGTTCGCCTTATATAGATTCCTCATAAAAAGATAAAGCATAGGACATTATTCCACGATCGTCAGTCACTTCTCCTCCTCCTGGAAGTTTCAAATGACATAAAGTCTTCTTATTCATAGTTTTTTCTCCAGACTAAAAAATGTAGATGTCAGCATCCATGTTATTAAAGGAGGTAAACCTGCAGCGGATAAGTGTCTCTTGGGCCCTTTCTTCCAAAAGATTCCGTAAGAAAAATTTTATTCCTTTCAAGTTGTTGCAGTGTCCACCTCATCCATTTTATCCTCAGTGTAAAGAATATCTTGTTCAAGCTTTTTCAATGTACTTTCCAAAATACCTTTGTTATAGCGGTGTAACTCTGACAAAAAAGTTTAATTTGTATTTTGCCAATATCCCACCACTGACTTAGGGACTTGTATAGCATTTTTCTCTCTCTCCAGGTTTCCCAGAAAAGGGTGAAAGAGTGCACAAAATTGTGATCTTGTAACAGTCTAATATTAAATTTCCAAAAGAGTCGCGTAAAAGTGCTCTGTGCATGACAGAAAACTTCAACAGGCGGTATAATGATGATCAGATAGAGCAGTGGGAAAAATACAGCTGTTATAAATTTACACCTAACGCTTTTCTGCACATAAATCCTATCAAGTCGGGCTCCAGATATCATATTAGAGTTTACTTTCATCCAGGTATATTGTTTAGTCAGAGGAAAGCTTCTCTCCACACATCCACAAGACAATGATAATTTATCACATTTTTAAGTTCATCTGACGACTGGCTATGTGGTTCCTCATGGTTCCTATCTAAAGTGTGGTTTATAGTACAATTAAAATCCCCAGCCAGAACAACAATTTTATCATGCGATACATCACTAAGAGCAGTCTTTAGTTTTCTAAAGAATAGAGTTAGCTCTGAACCAATATTTGGGATACACATTAAATACGAAAAATGTAGTCCATGAATAGTTACATCAACCGCAAACATTCGAACCAGGAACCAATTCAAAAACACTAACAGGTTGTTGCTTATATTCTGATCCAAAGAGAATAGCAAACCCCTGCACTCAACACTAGAACCATAGACTTAGGTATAGCCTGCCCCTTCCATTCACTCAACCACTGTACTTGATTATTTGAATCTGTATAAGTTTCTTGAAGAAAAACTATACTTGCCCTCTTAATCATAATATATTCAAAAGACTAAACCTTTATAAAGCATCACAACACCTATTAATATTTAAAGAACCAAATTTCAGGATGTCATGAAAAGAAGAAGAAGAAAGAAAATAAAATGCATCAAACCATCTCACTTTTACCTTGCAAAAGCAATATACTTCTTACATTACAGAGAATCTTTTAAGGCGTACCGTTTGGTCTATAAGCTCATCAAAAGTTTGTCTTTCAGCATAGCTATGGTACAAGAACTGAGAAACAGTTTTAAATCTGGAAAGTATGACTCAATACGATCTTACTGAAGCCCTTTTGTATTGTCAAGGAAAGCATTAATCTGCTGTAATGAATACAACTTAGTCTTACCTTCGAAGTATTTTCCGAGTCCATCACGCTCATTCTCATCATATATTTCCTCGTCATCCTACTCGAAATCCTCCGTGTAGACTTAAATCCATTACCTCTTGTGAAACACTGCCCTTGACTCTGATCGATCGATTATCAGTACTTATTTTAGCATTACATAGGTCTACTCAGATGTTTGTTCCTCATTCCCGGTGATTCGCCTCACGCCCTCTTCGGCATTCACCTGCTCAACTCAACTCTGGCCGGCATTACGTCTTTGATCGCTGTCTCAGCTATCTGACCTCGCTGTTGCTGGAATCACCAACAGGGATCTTCCTCGCTTAGTTCAGGCAAACTAATCGGGCGTGGATTCTGCTCTGGCCTGTGGAGGTTGTAACGACACAAAGCGCCCAAGTTACACAGAAGTGCCCTGGCTCGCCCTGTCATTTTCCACATTAACAGTCAAATCTCCATTAGCTCATTATTTACATTGACGTATTGGCAAGTCTCGCGGACGTGACCAAAATCCCCAGAAATAAAACATTTCATGGACTCCGAAGCTAATAAAAATAGTATAATCCTTCCCTCGATAGTTAATTTGACAGACAGGTTCAAAGGATCACTGTGAGAATTGAGAATCATGAAGACCGTGCGAAAAGACATTACATGTTTGAGTTCGATTTTTGCATCCGAGCTAATCATCTTAATGGGACTCACTAATTTACCATATCTCACGAGTATTTCTTCCAATTTCTCATTTTTAACAAATGGAGGTACATTTGACAAGACAATCTTCTTTGATGGACTCGACAGAGGCAAAACAGGCACAAACATTTCATTGATCGTTAATCCGTTCTCAATTAAATCATTTGCCATTTGACTTTGACTCAAAAAAATAACTATGGCCTTGTTCATACGTGACGCTGGATCTGATATTTACACCGCCTAACAGCAGCACTCACGGCCACTAAACAATCTTCTACCGACACAGACGCATCAGGCATACACTTACAGCCATGTCTAATAGTCAGTTGTGAAAAATCACCCACATTTGTCCCCATTTTTCCCCACTTGCTGACCAGGCGCAGCCGAGAAAAAAAAAATATATAAAAAAATACTGCTTTACCAAACACAATTCAAGAAAGAGAAAAAAAGAAGAGAAAAGTTACAATCAACATAACAACTCTCACCCACCTAAACTCCGTCACTACGTCTCCAGCATGCAACAGGGAGAGAGAGAGAGAAGAGAGAGAGAGTGTGTGTGTGTGTGAGAGAGAGAAGAGTGATGTGTGTGTGTGTGAGAGATGAGAAGAGATGAGTGATGAGAGGTAGAGAGATGTGTATCCGTGTGCGTTATAGTTGACCATTATGATAGCCGAGTCATTAGTTATTTATTATTCGATCAGAGCGAGAATTATAACGTAATAATTATATCGCGAAGAAAGAATATGAAATGAATATTAGTGTATATATTCATCGAATGTTGACTTAGCGATACAGACGAGTCGAAATATGTGAGATGTGATGTAGGGAAGAAGGAGATTAATATTGTACAGAGAACAGTAAATTTATGACGGTACTAATAAGTTATCGCAGGAGATGTATTGAATATATTGAATTGATTAGTTTATTAATATATCTATACGCATGGAAACAACATAATTATCCCGTCATCAGAAGACAAATCATATATTTCATGGATGTTATTTATCTGAGAAGAAAGTAAGAGTGCTTGTGGTGTAGTCGAATCAGGTGGTAGAGAGAAGAGAGCAGGTTCGTGATGTGTAGAGAAGAGTGTGTGTGTGTAGTGTTGTGTGTGTGTGAAGAAGAGTAGTTAGAAGAGTGTTGTGTGGTGTGCTCCAGTGGCGAATGGCACAACAATAAAAGCTCAGTCATTACAAGTAGCTTTATTTGACAAATACAAAATTTCCCATTCATCTGATTAAGAAACCATATTATATATTATTATTATTTTATTTATTTTTTCAGAAGGATGCTTGAGGTTTAAAGGGTCTGAACTGAGGATGTGAGGGGCAAGCAAACAAAACCACTTCACAGAAAACACAGTAAGAAGTTTTACTTCTTACTCCAAACCCTACAGTTACTGAGATGTGATGAGACTCACCATAGTTTCTTCAGTTTACAGTGTGGGATCCTCCAGTAGAGCAGAGGCAGCTTCACTCCTGAGTCTCCTGGTGTATTAAAGCTCAGATTCAGTTCTGTCAGGTGTGAGGGTTTGATCTCAGAGCTGAAATCAGAGCAGCACAGCCTTTCTGTCTAACCACACCGGAGAGACTGCAGAGAATATACAGAAGATTAAAAATGAGTTATTAGAGCTTGACTCATGTGTCCAATATTACTTAAATGACTTCTGATTTAACTCAGACAAACAGGACTCAAATATTCCCATAAATATTCCCAAACTACTGGTGTCTTAACATTAACTACTGAAGAAGATTTAGTATTTTATTTGTATTCAGTCTGCTTATAGTGGAGCTGTACAGACCGAGTAATTTGTGATCATTTGTTTTCCTAATTTAATATTGAAAGAAGAAAATTGAGAAACCAGCACCTTTTTCTTTAAACATATCTAAAGAATTTGGCTTGATTTTACCATTTAATGTTTCAGGATAGATAATGGTTAATATTTGATCTCCACGTGTAGGTGGACATGAAACCTAGATATATTTGTGTTGTTGGACTCGTTGAGGAGAGAGATGTAGTAATGTTCACTGTGAAGCTCACACTGAGATGTACCTGAGAGAAAACAGATCTGACCATCTGATCTTCACCAGGAAGAAAAAAGGGTTTTAAAGTTTGTTGTTTTGCAGAACATCACAGTTATCACAGGAACATTTTAAGGAAAATATAATTATAATAATATAATAATAATGATTGTTGTTTCTTCTCAAACCTTGTCTGTGGTGTAAAACAGCCCTGGCCAAACCCTCCCAGAGGGCATCACTTCACACTTTTGATAATTACTGTAGACATAGGTAGCAATTGGCCAGAGCTCAGCTCCTCCTCAGCACCAAAAAATAATCTCATCAGCTCAGATTCTGTCAATTTTATTTAGAAATTCAAGCAATAAATACAGTTTTGGCGCTTGTAAATATAGATCCCTATAAGCGTCATGAACGGATGATCTCTAGCTAATGAATAATGTTAAATACAGTTATAATAAATAAAAAACACATTATATGTCTATTTTTTGCCTGAGAAAAATGAATGCCTATCTTGTGTAGGCTAACCTAATATTTATCAATTGAGTCAATATTGAATCAAATCACAAGCACTGAACTGAACTGAAATCATGGAAATTTGAGTCAAGCAATAAAAAGTATCTTTTTAGGACACATTATCAGAAAATGCACCATGTAAACAATATAAATTGTTGTCACTAAACCTAATACAATCCTGCTTTAGTTACTAAAATGTTCAGATTTTTACACCAATTTGATTTTAAAAATAAAATATTTAAAAGTATATAATTATCTAACATCTGACTAATTCAAATGAACATCAAAAACATTCAATGCTAAATGGTGGTTATATATAGGTCTATCTAGCATTACACAAACATTAGTCAGAAGGTCGTCTCTGAGCGTCTCACAATTCGAGCTTGTTACAATGTTATCTGACATTACAGCTGTCTTCTTCATTAGAGCCTGTTGTGAGGAAAAAGCTTAACGTGGTTTAATCATAAAATCAATCAGGAAAAGTTTGTTCATGCAGTCAGTTGTAGCATGCAGTCCAGGATGGTCCCAGAGCATGAGCTGGAGCTTTTTGATCAAATAAATGTGTTGTCCCCTGACACCTGGCCCTCTCCAGTGCCACAGCTGTATGGAGAACAAGAATGAGGCAGCTGTGTGATAGTCTGCCAATGAACTACTGTAGTGCAAACAAGGTTTCAGGGACTACAAGGAAAACCCAAACATGGCAATTAAAGAGGGTCTTCTGAAATTAAAACACAGAGTAGATACACTGGCTGTAAACAGCTGAATGTGAAAGGGGATTTTCAGAGATGAATATTATTGTTTCACCACTGAGAAATCAGCTGAAGATTGTCAATGTGTCCCTCTTTGATGTTGGTAAAGTTAGTGGGTCCACCACTAGAGATGTGTAACCCAACCTCAGTTTGTTAGGAAGTGTGTCATGACAAGGAGGTCAGCAGACCGTGCTGTCTGTAGACAAAGACAGTATAAACAGAGGAGCCTGCATTTACTCCATTTGGAAGCTGATGAATGCAGGAATTGTAGTAATGTGAAGAAGTAAATGTGATGTATTTAAAGTGTAAACTTTACGCTGCACAAGTGTTGTTCGGGTTGTTTCATAATGCATTGTACTGTAAAAATAGACCCTTTGGTGTAAAACACATTAAGTCATTTTATGGCTAATCTTTAATGATGACCACCGTAAATGAAGCTCCCTTCCCTACAAAAAGCCAATTTAACCACTGACTGTAGTTACCATGTTCTGAGCATCATCCTGTCTTTTCCCACAGATCTAATCTATCTAGATGGTTCAATAAAAAATACTTGGACTTTATATCAAAAGATTACCCTCAACTAAGCACTAGCAAGTTTTTAGCTAGACAGTTAGCATCAGCTAACAATATTTACTTATTTTCAGTTTGGTTATGAAGAAACATTCATATCTGTCTACTCGCTAGTTAATCCAAACAATAAAAAATGTATACTGTTGATAAACAATATGTAAACAGACATCACATAGGGCTAATAAAGCTAGCTTGTCGTAATTTGTGTTATTTTAATGTTTCGTGTTGGGGTTTTTTTTTACCTAAAACATGAGTGACACTGGAAGTGTCTGACTTCAGCATTTCAGTGGACTTGAATAGATCACTTTTACAATGGATTTAGATCACAAACAACTGACAGTTTTGACCTAAATATAATTTTCAGTTTCAATAATGAATCCTATAATTCGACATTAATAACTTACTTTTAGCAGCATCAGTCGCTACCACAAGATCTCCGGTTCTTACTTGGCGAATTCAGTTCACTGGAGACTCGCACTAAACGGTTCATTTGAATCAGTGAGTTGTCGACTGAGAACAAGCAGCAATCGAATCATTCTAATTCCTGAATGAATCGCTTGGTGCCATTTGAAACCGATTTAAAAGGTTGATTGAAAAGAATCAGTTCACGCTTGAATCAGACACCGCTTCTGTCCTCAGAGCACGTGATATATTATAAGGAATAAAAATATGTTTGTTTTTTTTTTTAATGTAGAGAAGTAAAAGCAGTGGTGTAGATTAAAAAAGTCAAATAATATATTTCATCTTGCATTTGGGATTGAGCTAGCAACCTTGTTCACAGAGGCTACTTATACTAACTTCCTACTTTATTAACTTTCTAAAGCGTTACATTTAGTGGTAAAACAAGTCAAAAAAATGCTTACAATAGATGGATCTGGTCTGGATCCGCTCTTGCTCACTCACAACCTCTGAAGCAGTGTTGCCAAGTCTGCTTATTATAGCTACTTTGGGCTTTTTTTTGGTGCTAAACTTACAAATATTGGTAGTCGCTGGTCACATTTTTTTTGGGCTTGTTTCTAAAGAGTAGTTGCTTATTTTGGGCTTGATCCCAGCTCCATAATAAGTTGTCAAGCAGATATTTTCTATATGTTATTTAAACATAGGAGTTTGTCAGCCTGTTCTCTCTGTCCCCCTTTCCCATACACACAGGAGACATCAGAGCTTTTTCCCCACCCACATCCTGCTTCTAATTGACTCTGATCCAGATGGCAACGAGTACTAGCCAATCAGAGGCAGAGAGGGCCACCTGTTTTTTTTTTCTGGTTAGGAAAACGTCGTGAGTGACGTAAACTTTAAATAAATATGCTGAAGTTGCACAGATGGTGACTGAATGGACTGTAGGAGGTTTTATTATGCAATAATAAATAAAGAATTTGTGAATTCAGGATGATATTCATTTGTGTGTGCAAATTTTAATTATCAGCTGTTTACTGTGATATAATGTACTCTGACATCAGTCTATATTTGATATCCCATCAGTTTTCTAATGTTAAATAGTGTTAAAAGGTGGTCCATCTGTCCACATGGATGTAAAGTGACAACTTTCCCACATTTTAAAATTTCCCACCGGATTGTAAAACCGCACAGTTTTATTTATTTTTGTCTTCCCAAACCAGGGGGTCCTAGGAAAAAAGTCGCTTGTTTTGGGTTTTGCCCGGCCCGTTGTTTTTTGTCTCGGGAGATCTGGCAACACCCCTCAAAGAATCTTTCACTTAGCGCCTCCGGGATCCAAACGGCCTAAACATCATGAATTATACAGAAGACATTCATAGAGGTTTTGAGCAAATTAGTCAAGAGAAAAATTTGTTTTTCAACATGAAAAATTTACCCAGGCCGGACCTCCCAGGAGAGAGAGTCTAAACAGATCGAAGCCAAAGTTACTCAAAACAAACTCTCCAGGAAAGAACAGATCTTGAGAAATGAACTTTAAGTATAGTAACGGTTAAAACCTTGAACTGACCACCCTGGCAAACCTAAAGAAACCTTACCATGTTAATATATTTATATTTTTTAACATTTTTTTTCTGGAAAAAATAATAAAAAATAAAAAAAAAAGAAAAAATGGAACCATAAATGACTTCACTAATTCATGCTTTGTTTCTTCAAGTGGTTTTGACTAAATATATTTTCCTTTTCCTCAGTTTTATAAGAAACATTCTTAAAATTTAATTGAACTATTATTTACTTAAAAATTATTAGATTAAATTAATTTTTTCACTTATTACCCAAACCTGAAGAACTTTTAAGGACTGAGATGATCTCCAATATTTCTAAAATCAGAACACAACCCTGTTTCTGAAGACACCCAACTTTGGAGTTTGGATGAATCCTCTTATCAAACCATTAAACTCATCAGATCATTATGGATCTTGGTTAGCTGAGTGTGTCAAAAAGAAAGAGCCAAAATATACAAAACAGTGTAGAGAAACACAGGCCTACCGAAAAAATAAATAAAAAAAAACTGTAAAATACTACCAACTTTCTAGATGCTTTATAGAGCCTGGAAGACATTCTTCTGATGGATAATATTTTACCTTTATAAACTCATCCAGATCTTCTTCTGAGTTCAACAGCACCAAGACCCAAACTGGCAGGGACAGTTTGACTCTAAGAGCGATTGTAACCGTTCTGCTCGGATGTTTGTCTTCCTGCTCTAGGAACACTTCGTTCATTCGACAGTGAACAGATTGGTTTCTTGGAGGGATTCTCCATCTTCGTTTATGTATTCCGTTCCATTGATACGGCTGCTCTGCTTTCTGGGGCCTTTAAAACTTTTAGACTCTAGAGAAGGAAGGAACCGGAGGAAAAGATCCCGTTGCTCTCACCTGTAAGGCCTTGTCCACTTCTCTTCAGTAAACACAAATGACCTGGAATCATTCCCTCAGTCCTGTGTTTTTTGAAAAAGGACAGCAGCTTGAATAAAGAGCAAGAAACCCGAATACCGATGAACAAAGCTAAACACATTCCCAGCTGCAGTCCAGACCCTCTGAAGATCTGGGTCAAACTCCGAGGGACCCTTCCTCAATCCGCTTCTTAGTTCCTCCTAGAGAATCGGTTCCCTTCCAACTGCGGCAGTTTTCCCAGAGACAGAATAACCCTTTTACATGGATTGATTTCTATTTCCCATCATACTCTGTGCTTCAGTTTGGTCGAAAGATCAGGAAGTGTGTGAACATCTGTGGGGAGAGTCTTGGGGACCTGCACCCCCTGCTTTACCCATCATCCCCCAGAACAGCCTGAAACCAGCAGAAGACTGGGATGACACATGATGAACAGACTTTTGATGGGGATCATTCTCCCACCGTTCGGATCATTTTATTCTCTTCCCGAAATATTCCCTCCTTCTGAGGGTGTGAACTGCACCTCTGTGACCTGGTGGACAACCCGGGAGGGTCTGTTTGCTGCTGGTGAGAGGTGATCCAGAGGAGGCAGAAGGGAAGTAGTTCCCGTGAGGTTGGCAGCACATACGAAGCTGATTCTGTCACATCAGACAAACCCGTTTTGGAAATCAGACAGTGACCTCATCCAGACCATCAAATATGAACATGACTTTGAGTCCTCTAACCTGACTTTACCCTTTTGGTTTCGGGAAGGTGGTTTGAAGATCCACAAACTGAGATGTTTCTGTATCGCACCCCGAAAGGAAGTGGAAATAAAAATGAACGCCCTTTGGTTTTCCCTTCAGTCCAGTCCAAAATAACTTCTGCAAGGCTGTTTTTCCCAACCCAAGCACCTTTTGTCAAAGCCCAAAGCTGTGGGTTTGTCTTGTCCAGGTGAGGGTTTAAAATGTATTGGTTGATTGGGTCTCCCCGGTCTCTTCTCCTTGGACAAATTTCTCAACTGTCCACCCATGTTCATTATTGACCTCCCACTGCCCTCTGTGATGAGAGCTCTGAGATCTACCCGCTGTTGATTCCATGATTGGAAGTCCTTCCTACCATATTTATCCTGTAGTCTGGATCGGTTTTGTTGATACACAGGACGGGTTCTGAGCAAAGGAAATAATTGTTGCAAAGGCAATAATTTAGAAAGTTTTTGTTTGAATGTTTATTATTGTTGGGACATTGGAACATTAGTGACTGAAGAGAAAGGTTGATAAAAAAAACACAGGCTATAATTGCTGATCCAGAGTTTCTGGTCTGTGTGTCAGCAGGTCTGTCTGGTTCATCTTCCTGGAGGAGAGTGTATTTCAGAAAGACCCTCTCTGACCCCTTTTGACCCTCATCATAAACAGTTCCTTTCCCAGAGCATTCTGGGTAATCTGGACTCAGTAGTCTCTTAAAGCGTTTTAACCGGAGATGATTTTGTGCCAACCCTGAAATCATAGTAAATATTCAAACAATAAACCCCATTGTCCGAAGGTAACCAAAGGATCAATACCGAGTTAAAGCATGAATATTAATAAACATCACTAATTTATAAAACCCAAAACTTCACTGTGTCAAACATCAGCGCCTACAGATACTGAGGTTAAAAGAGGTTTGACTGGATTGGCTGTTTTTTGAGTGTTATCTTTGTGCAAAAGTCAAGTTATATGGGATTCATCTTTCTTCTGTGGACATTGATCTGCTTTTTTTGGCCCAACTTATCTTACGGGTGGGAGGAAAGTAAATATGACTAACAGAGAGGATTTACAGATTTCCATTTCTTAACACTTTTTACCAGAGGATTTTGTGCTGACACCACACACCCAAACACAAAACCAACCTTAAAAAATGGACGTTCTTCTTTGGTTTTGATTTGGGTCCTTTATGTTTTGACTGTGTTAAAACAAATATTGAATATTTTTTTAATAATGAATTTAAAACACATCAGTAAATTAAGAACATCATATATTTTCCCTTACTGTAAACCAACACCTCAGATCAGAGATGTCCCCGAGCGAACTTAATTATTCGATCCGGGGCCACCTTTTATACACAAGTGGGTTAAATTCATTCTGGCACCTGAAATATAACAAAATACAAACGTTTCAAAATTTAACCTGTCAAGCAATTCATGTTTAATCCCCTTTAATGTTCATTTTCACCGAGGGTTGTTGTGAATTGAGAGTTTAAAATATTAAAGTATTATTTTTTCATGAATAAAAGGAATCTGCCCCATTTTTCTTTTCATTCATACATTCAGAATAAAAACCAATACCAAAGATAAAGACTTAACAGATATGAATCATCGATTATGTGTTTAATTCAGATTTTCCAAATGAAACTCTTTAACCAAGCCCTGGGCCAGCCTGGTGGATTAAATTATTTACATCCCATGCTATTCAAAGAAGAAACAAACCCCAACCCAAAATTCTTCAACAAATTTGGAGACAAAGGAAACCTTTGGAAGGTTCCTTACTTTCTTTATTATTAATGTGTTTTTAATTAGTTTATGGATTGAAAAAATTTAATCCTTGATGGAAAGAGTATGTTCAAAGCTCATACTTTGGGAAATGCCTCCTCACTTTTAACCCCCCAAAGAGGCCAGTTTTCTTAAAACCCCCCCTTTTGTAGGTTGTAAAAACAAAACCCAAGGAGGGAAATCTGGCTTTTTTTGAACAATATTCAAGGTTATTCATTTTTCTGTTTGTATGTTTTATAAATGGTACATTCCTTTTTACATTTAATTTTCCAACATCTGCAGTGTTACTGTGTTAAGCAAATCTTTAAATGTAATTACCCAAAAATGATCTTTGATCATATATTCTTATGCTTTGTTTTAACCCATCCGACAGACCCATTTTCTAGTAATAAAATGTATGTAATCTGAAATAACTGATAAAATTCCCTGATGGAAGGGACAGGCACTGACCCCGGGGTTGCTCCCCGAAACAAAGGCTTTCCCCGGGCTTAACCGGGACATTATTATCTCCCCCAAAAAGGTATGAACTATTTCGCTTAAAAACCCAACCGGGCCTCCTTTCTTCCTCTTTTCTCCTCCGGAACCGCCTTTCCCCAGCGTTCCCTGGGTATAAACCCCCCCCTGAAAAAAAAACCATTTTAATGGCTCCCTTTTTTGTTTCTTTTCTTTTCTAAGTTTATTCAACTATTGCCTCCCATTAAGGAAGACAATTTAACAATGTTTGTTGAACCTTTCAAAAGGGAAACAAAGGACCACGGGTTCCCGCCCCCAAAGCGAGCGGGCCATTTTCCCGCTTTTTGCCTGGTTGTTTAACGGAACGCCAAAAAGCTCACAAGCTCGGCCTTTTACAGCCACGGATTTTGCAAGTATCACTTTCTTGGAGTTTAAATGCGTTTAAATTTTATGATCCTTTGTTGTTGGCTTCCAAAAAGTTACTGACTATGATTTTCAACCTGGTCTTATGTGATCTCATTTTCTTCTTCTCTCTCTTCTCTTTTTTATTTGGATTCGTTTGTATTGTATGTTACTGTTTGTATTGTGCCGTATTTACTCTGGTGATTTGTAGTTTGATGTATTACTAGTTTAATTATTAAAACCATATCGCGATTGGGGTCCCCCACCCAATTAGAATACTAGATGTGTCGATCTAAGTACAAGCTCAAATTTGAAAACAAATTTATCATGGATAGGATAATATTTTCATGGCCAGAGAATACTTTTCCTTGAATTATAAGGGTGATAACTTTATTAAAAATTGTGGTTACATGGTTTTGGACAACCGGTTTGAAAAGTAATTTAAAAAGAGATTACAATAATTGATATGAAGAATGTAAATTTGACATATTAATGAGTAAGTTACAATGCCCGGATTATTTATTGTTATAGGAATTGAGCTATTTTTTCTAATCAATCAAATTTAATGTAACTTATCTGAGATATAAAAATCAAATTCCCGATTAATTATTTTCAAATTCCCTATATATCATTTGAGAATTACGTAAAACCATTGTTGTTACATTTTTGGGGGAGAATCGGGGATCAAACCGTGTGAGCAAATCAATCGTTAATGGTTTTAATAATTTCGCAGAAAGGGAAATTAGCGTTATGGAATGTAGATAACTCACTAAGACTGAGGCAAAGCTGACAGTCAGCTGGTAGGAAACTTAACAGTACAGTCACTGTTATTTTTTGATAAAGTAAACTGAAATGTTAAAAGTATCCTGTTAAGAAGACCAAAATCTTTTACAGGAAAACATTTTAATTGAATAATTAAAAAGATAAAGAAATCTTTTTAATAGTTGAACATTAAATCTGCTGGGTGTTCCTCTGATTCAGTTAAAAAGGCCTTGCTTATTGAATTGGGTAAACCACAATAATATTCAAAAAATAAAACATAAAACCCTGGGTCTAAAATTGGCTTGTACCCTTTTAAACCAAAACATTTAAATCATAAGTGTTTTTGAAAATGTTTATTGAGTCAACAGTTGGAAAATTCCTGTTTTATTACAGTTGTGTTTTGGAAGGAACGGATCCTTCTTCAACCTGTTAATATAACTAGAGATTAAAACCTTTGGTTTGTTACTTTGGATTTTGATGCAGAAAATCACCCGACAAAACATCAATAATTTCTAATCAATTGAAATTGTAGTTCCCCTTTCAAACACCAGAGGGCGGGGTTGGAAATTTCAGGGACACCCGCTTTCTGATTCCAGCCATGAGTGCAAAGTTGCCCCCCGCTTTTGATAATGCTCTGATTTTTTTTAATCCCCCTGTGATGTATATTTGAAATTGGATGTCTAAATTTCAAATTATTTCTTTACAGCTTTGTCTTAATATTATTACAGGGAAACAAAAGAATTTCCCCTGCCTTTGACTTTTATTTACTGGTTTGGTTCAAACTGATTTGAATTAAAATGTAATTGTTAATTGGAAATCTAGATGTTTGGGGTCAACCCTGATTGACCCATAGAAGGTCATTATGGCGTCTCCGTTAAACACAACAGACCTATTTTTTCCATTCTGTTTTGAATTGAATGTCCACTTTTCTCTTTTGATTAATCTCACCTGTTTGATTTTTCATGATCAAATGATAACCAAAGTATAATGGTTATTATAGGATTTATTCAGATTTTTTTTAATTCTTACATGCTTTTTTAAATTTTATTTAAAACCAGTTTTGAATTTTAATTTTGAATTAAGTTTTTGCTCGGAAAAGACAAGAAACAGTACCCCCCCCCCGTGGTAAAAGCTACTCCTTCTCTCTTGTTTACATTTTGGTTTATTTTTTGCTTTCCTTTTGACTTAGGTTATTTTGATAATTACCAATTTATCATAATTCATTTGTTTTGTTTTATTGATTAGGTAAAGCTGTTACCCTTTCCCTACATATAGTTATAATTGATGTTAAACAAAAAACTTTTTAACTTTAAGTTTCTTGTTCATCCTTTGTATTTGATTTAGAACTCCCGGGATTTAAAGTACCAGGTTTCCAGTAGGGGATGGGGTTACCCCTTTTGCATGAAACTTCCCTCTTTCTCAAAGGCACCAATTTTACCCAAAGGTTGTGCTAAAAGTCACAACCGTGAGCGGGCCCACGCCAAGTAAAGGAGGACCAGGGAACGGTTCTGTTTGGGGAGCACCGGGGAGGTTGACCCCACTGGTTCCACCCAATGACTTCCTTTCCCCGGGAACCAAAAAAGTGATAAAACCATCCACTTATTATGCCAAGAATAAGATATTCCCCGGATATATTTTAAGTGTTAACCCTTTGTTCTTTAAGCACACCATATTTTGGCACCCAGATAGCCCACTCACCTGTTGGCCCATCAAAAACCTAGCGAGGCTTTTTCCCACCTCACAACACATTGTGTTTCTATTGTTTTCATCTCATTTCAAGTGTTGCCACTTTGATCTTTTTTTCACCCCGTTCTTTGTATTTGCTTCTTTTCCACATAGACAGAACCTGGGAGCCAAATTAAATAGGAGGAAACCGGACCGTTATAACCCACCCTAGGCTATGCCTGTCAAATCTCCATTTCCCAGGTCCCGTACCCGTTATGGAAACCTGACTGTTTGCATCAGTCGCCCCCCCTAAAACCCTACCCGCTTATGAATTGCTCGTTAAAGGAACAATTCATTGGTCTTTTTTGTGTGTGTGTTTCCTTCCCCGGAATGGGATGTTCCAGGCATCCAGTCCAGCAGTCCCAAGGGGCCACCTTCTCGGTTGGCGTGACCCCCTTCCGCCCAAAGGCCCAGTAACCCAGCACCCAGAGCAACTAGAAAAGCAGAGAACATGGCACATCCAAAAACCAAAGCCCTACAGAGCTGCCAGGTTTGGTAGTTCCCATTCTTTCCCGCCCAGGCCCGGCCGGAAGGGCAAATGCGAGGAGGCCTGGAAGGACCAGGCCCCAACTCAAAATCTTGACGCCCTCCCAGACCCAGAACCAGCGAAAAAGGGCCTTAACGATCCAGAGCTACAGGGGAGGTTGAAAAACTTCAAAATGCCCCCCCAAGATCTTCCCGACACAGATCAAAAGAACAGCTGGAGAGAGAAGCCGAAAAAGAACTCAACAAAAAACTCCACAAGGTACCCTTTCCTAAACAGAGCAGAGATAACTGAAAAAAAGAACAAAACCTGGGCCTCAAACACACCCCTGTACGGAAGCAATCAACAAGCACCTGCAGAGAATGAGCCCAAGATGAACTTGACACTGTTCACACCCCAACGGAACCCGATTCAGGTGGCTGGATGGAGCAAACCACCACAAAATTTCCCCCGGGCCACCCAACCCCGGCCGAACCGGAGTGGAAAAGGGAGATGTGCTCACTTAAGGAAATCACCAGCCACACAAGAACACTGTCAACAACGGAGGGGAAAAGAACCTTCCAGAAAGATGTCACCAAATCCTGTACTGCTCACAGAGAACTTTTGGGGCCAGAAATCCACATTTTCCAGATCCTGCGGGGACGATGTTCATGCTTCTTTACAACCATTGACTTTCATTTTAAACTGAACGGACAGATGTGAACACATTGTGAAAAATCCGCCCAGCCGTGGTGCATTCTTTCGTCAACCAGAACTGTCAAAGGCTTTCACACACCCGTAAGACGATTCTTGAATTCTCTGATCCAAACTCAGATCATGGGCTCCTTTTGCATACCCAAACAGGGCCGATTTGAAACCCACAGACTTTCTGTAGCTACAAAACACCTACTTGGGAAAACCAGGTAGGGAACAAATTTCAACTTAAAAACTCTTCTCCCCCCAAACCACATGCCCTGAGTTTCATCTCAGAGTGCTGTCCCTTGGGGACAAACAAAGAGTTCGGAATTAGCCCACAAAGCTTGCACCAAGCAAAGACTATTTTGAAAAGACGGAAAAACCCCAAAGTCTTGTCTCTAGCACTGCTTGGAGTTAAACCTAGATGGCCCACCACCACAGTCAAGACATTTTTACAGAGGTCAATCCTTCCAAGCCAGCAGAGGGCAAACACAGGCAGCCCGCCTGAGACAGCAGAGATCCTGGGGTGCGGGCCTTACATGAAAATCACAAGGAAGATGAGCCAAGCACCCAGCCTGCCCCCCCACAGACCACGAGCTAACTGTCACAGCACAAGGTGACAACAACACCCAAGTCCACAGTCACACCTGCACCCCTGAACCAGACAGCGGCCTCACACCGGACCACAAACACAAGGTACCAGAAATGTTGTTTTGCTATGCCCGCGAGGAAACTAAAGACCCCTCACCACCCCCGCGTCCAAACCGCCCCTGATAACATTCCTGGGCAGCCTTTCCAAAGGGTTTAAAAAGGAGTCAAAGGGAAACCTGATCACAGGATTAAACCCAAGGGATCCATCTCACCTTTCAAAGACTCCATTGAAGCTGGCAAGATCCTTTACCCTCAAACTTAGAACTGAATGTACAGGTGTACAGACAGGATGTCCGTTTGAACAGGTTGTTTCCATTCACCCATTTTCCCCTAGCCCAATACATCCCATGTATTCCCACCAAGAACCCCTACATTGCTCCGCAAAGACCTGCTCACTTTTACCCTTTTCTAACTTCAAACAGCTAAAAGATTTTCAAGGAAACTTTCCTCCAGCCACAAGGTTGCGAGCCAGCCGGGGCCCGCAGAGGTCCGGAACTCCCACAGAGCCAGCGGCGACAGAGGTCCCGGGAACCCCAGCACCAGCCATGAGTACAACGCCAAAAACAGGCCCAAATTCAAGCCTCTGTACCTTACAACAAACAGGGTACGGTGGTACCAGTTCCCAAAGGGGTTGTTCGCCAACCTGCAAGGGGTCAAACCTTACCCACACGCTTTTCTAATCCTCACCTGAATGTGGGAACTGACTCACACTTGCAAACAAAAGATGTCAAAACCAACACCTGTTCAGCAAGTGATAACATCCAAAAAAAAAGTATTAAAATGGAAGAGGTGGGACACTGCACCAAGTCTAAATTTAAAGATCACCGACCCCTTTGCAAAACGGGCCTAAACAACATTCGGGTACTCCCAAACCCCCCACCCACATTCTTGAAAGGATTACACACAGCACAAGAACTTTACTAGCTAAACTGCCTCCTTTGGAATGCTTTAGGCTCCCACCAGACCAACATAGGGACATGGCTTCTGAAACCGTAATGACTTTTGTTTTACCACCCTTCAGACCCCTCCATCCACCCTGGCAGCCAGTCTACAGTCCACAACCAAACCCCAGACCCTGGGTTACACAAACCATTCCGGCAAGAACTTGGGGTTACGGCCTGACATCAAATGCCAGGGCTTTACCCGGAGCAAGGGGATAAGTATTTTCCATGGGGGCATGTGCTGCACCCGAGCCCAGAGCCACTGCCAAAACCTGAGTCGGCCATGCCAGCAGCAAGATGTGGAAAAATGGGGGGCGAAAACCCATCCGCCCACTACAAAGGGGCTGCCCTGTCCCAACCAAAGCGCCCCGTTGTTTCTTTTCCCCCTTTTCTTTCTTCTCCCCATTATCGAACCGGATGCTGGTTTTTGCCCTTTTAGCCCAAAAAAGGGGACAGCGCCACCGAAACCGCTGAGACTCCACTAAGGGAAGGGCACACTACCCCCAGCATTTAACCCCAAACACTGCGGTTCCGGGGAGGGGACTCCCCACTCACACTGGGGGCTGATTCAAACACCGTTCAGCCAACAGAAAAGTGCGGGTTCAAAATGGAGTTAGGTGGCCACCACCCCGCCCAAACAGTTCCCGGGAGCTTTGCTTGGGGCGCTGCGCCGAATGTTTCGATTTTCAAGAGCAACCAGACTGAAAACCCGAAACCACTGTTTACGTCTTGAAGGACTTTCAAGATCAGGTTAAAGGAACAACAGACAGCTTGGGGAGGTTGCCCCCCAATAACCCAACCAAGAAAACCCCACCATAATGCCCCTTAACCCGTGTTAACTTGTTTTACACCATCACCATGCCAGCTGACCTGCTCCCAATGCACCTCCAACTCTCTGATGTTTCGACCAAACCCCAAACAGAAAAGTGAACGTGTTCTGAACCAACCCTATCAGCGAAGTCAAACCGTCACAGACCAAAAAGACATTGTCAGTGCAAAAACCCCACCAAAACAAATTCCAAATGTGGTGGCTCTACAACAGAAAACACAAGCTGTCCGGCCCAAACTGACATGTTACTTTAACCAAAGACATTCTTATCTCTGTTAGAAACCCCTTCCTCAGACACAACCTGGGAACGCGGCAACCCTGGGTCAGCGAACGCTTGCCCTGCCGGGCCTTTCCTCAAAGTCACAGAAACGCAAGCAGGTTGTGGGTAAAAAAACTCACACTTGGGCTTCAGCTACATGACCTCGACCGCATGACACCCACCCGGGAACCTGGACAAAGTACTGAAAGGTACCACCCAACACATTGACATTACTCCCCGCAAAAGCCCTCCAAGCCTTCCGAAGCCCATTCTGAACCAATCAGGCCAGCCTGGACTGTGCCACACTGCCGGTATCCCCGTATTGGCCCGGCTCTTGGCGGCCTCCTTCGGAATCCGGATGCAAACCCTTTAACCAAACTTGCGACAACCGGGGGGTTCATGGAATCCCGAAAAGGGACAAAGTCAAAGAAATACCGAACCTCACCAACTAACCCCAGCTTCAGGAACCACCCGTCATCATGACCCACCTGCTGCATGAATCACAATTCACTTGTCATCTGCCCATCCTGATGATTGCCCATGATGTCCCACGGACTTCATCTGGAAAGGGGATGTAAGATATCAGATCATCGACTGTGTTTAATTCAGATTTCCAAATGAAATTTTTGAAAAGTTCCAAGCCTGGGCCACCCTTGGACTTAATTATTTAAGCCCATGCGAAGCCAAAGAAGGCAAAACCCCAACCCAAACCTTCCCACACTGGAAAAGGAAACCTTTTAATAAGTTCATTTCATTTTATTATTAATTGTATTTTAATTATGTTTATGGATTGATAAAATGGTTAATCCTTGTTTGGTGAAGAGTAAAGTTAAGCTCTATTTTGAAATGCCCCTCCTCACTTTCCTCCCTCAAAAGAACGTTTCTGCAACCCCACTTTGGGTTTAAAAGTTTACCCACAGGGAAGGAGAGAACCAAATCCTTTTTTTGAACAATCATTCTGGAATTACATTAACTTTCTTTTGGTATGTTTTATAAATTATTAAATTTTCCCTTTGGCATTTAGATGTTTCCCAACATCTGCAGTGTTATCATGTGTTAACAAATCTTTAAATTGTAATTTACTAAAAATTAGATCTTTGATCAATATATATTATGTTTAGTCTTGTTCTAATCCTCCTGGCAGACCCATTTATCTGGGCAGTAATGGAAAATGTATGTAATCTGAAATTTTAACTGATAGAAATATCCCTGATGGAATCGGACAGGCACTAGATCACGGGGGTTGCCTCCACAGAAACAAAGGAACTTTTTCCCCGCCGGGATGGATTCATTGGATGCCCTAAAATGGGGGAACTATTTCAACATAAGAATGACCAACAAGGTCCTCTCTCTTTCCTTCTCCGTTCGACATGTTTCAAATCGCCCGGGCCCCATGAAGCCCAACTGAACCCCCTAAAGGGGGGAAAAAACCATTTTAATGGTCCTTTGGAAGCTTTCATTTTGTTTTTCTTTCTTTACTGTTTATTCAACTATTGCCTCCCGCGGAAGACGAATTTAACAATGTTTGTTGAACCTTTCAAAACCCAGAGGACAGAACAAAGGCCAGGGTTCCACCCACCCGGGCCCACGCCCCTGGCCTCCCGTTTCATGGCCATGGTGTTTAACGGGAATCGAAATCAAAGCCGCCATCCACCCTTCCCCATTTAATTTTGTTCCTTTCTTGGAATTTAAATGCTGGTTTTAAAGGTTGTTAGATCTGATTTGTTTTGGCTTCCGTTACTGACTATATTTCATACCTATCTTATTGGATTCTTCTATCTTCCTTCTTCTCTCCTCTCTCTTTTTTTTTTCAATTTGTTTGTATAAACATTTTGTATTTTTCCACATATTTATCTTGTGTTGTGTTTATGTTTTATTTAATTTTAAAAACCATATCGCGATTGGGACTCCCCCCACTACATTCGGGGGATGTGTTGATCTATAGTACAAGCCTAAATTTAGAAACAAATTTATCAGGATGGGATAATAGGCTTTAAAATACTTTTCCTTGGAATTATAAGGTGTATAATTTATTGAAAATTGATAGGTCTACAGGGGTTTGCTACAACCACGGTTTATTTTATTACAGTGAGATATCACAATAAATATAAGAAGTAAATTAATATTAATGAGTGTTACAAGCCTTTGATTATTTTGTTTGGAATTGGTTTTTTCAAATCAATCAAATTTAATGAACTGTCACTAGATATAAAAATCAAATTCCTGATTAATTTCAAATTCTATATATCATTTGGAATTAATGTAAAACCATTGTTGTTCAAGACACAGAACATCCAGCAGCAACAGAGACAGCTTGACAAATCCATAACACACCACAGCCCTGCAAATAGGATTAATATCTCACCTGGACTCAACAGAAGAGCCCTTCCAAGAGATCTGGAAACATCCATGCTGGGTTTTTCCTACAAAATCCTTGTGTTTTCAGATAAATCTGATTCACCCCCTGAATCAATTATAAATGAAAAAATTGTAGTGTGCATTTATTTAATTTATTTTCTCCAAATAAACAAATAAATTTGAGCTGGGGTGAACACTTTGGAATTTGAAGATCAAGGTAAATTGTACTTAATTTTGTTTCCGAAAAACATAAAAGATTCTGTGTCTTTTTAAGGGCAGAACAAATAGAAAATATATATTTAAAAAAAAAAATTTTCCCCCCCAACCTTTAAACCTTGTTTGTCTGGAGCATAGGAACGTTGAACCTTTTATATTGTGTTTGGGCCTGGATTGTCCCCGATGCATCCTCTAAAAGTCACCTGGAAAGGGTTAAATATGCAAAGATGCTTTGAAAACTAAAAAGAATCTGGGACCTTAAAGATTTTTTCGAAGGTTCTTTTCTTTCAGAACAAAAAAGGCTCAAACCATCAAAAACAGAAAGACAGTTTGGGATCTAGGTAACAACACAGTAAAAGAAAAGGGTTCAAACTTTGGGGGTTTTTTTTGTTTTTTTGTCTTTACTAAATGTAAACACTTTTATGTACTTTTAATAGGACATACTAAATAAAAATGACATGCATTTAGTATGATCTCTTATTTTGTTAAAATTATTCATTTTTCACAGTTTCTGGGTTCCCAAACTTTTCCATTAAACCCTGCCCCCTCTACATGTAATTAATGGTGAGACAAACTTAATTAAATTTCATTTATATTTTTTGTTTTCAAAGATGATTTTTTTATTTGATTAGATTTTATTGTTGTGTTTATTTTTTAAAAAGTCTGGGGTTTTTAGTTAAGGATGCTATAAATACAGGGGTGTGTGATTGACTGGGAAGCTTCCTGGTAACTTTTAAAAATGACCTTTTTCAGGATCTTCAGGGAAGAGATTGGGGAAATTTATTCCTTAAAACCCACTTGGCAATAGCAGAAAAAAATTAATAGGCTTTTAAAAAGGGTCAGGGTGGCGTCGGGTGGTGGGACTGCCCCACTTCCTTCCCGCCCAAGCCCCGGGGCTCCCTGCTAAAATGGAAACCGCTTTGCCAAGAGACATTGGCCGGGGAGAGAGATGTTTTGCCCATAAGAAGAAGAAGTGCGCACAAGCACCAAAAAAAATCAACCTACAGCAGGCTCCCTTACGCTCACCAAGCTTTACTTTTGTGGCTCACATGGCAGTAAATAATAGATGATATATAATGTAGTCAATACAGACTTTCTAAAACAAGAGGGCTATAACATAACCCATTAAAAATTCAACCGTTCAGAACGAAAAGGGCCATCCAAAAGACAAAAGAAAAGTGATGTTGTCTCCTGGATGCGGCGTGGTATAGATCCCCCATCAGTAAACTGATGCCTCGTCTATTCATGCGAATGAACTGACACAGCCAGTTTACAACTGAGGGTGTCGTTTAACAGACTTTTATGGCCCACATTCTCGCTGGGTAGACACAGTTAGGGAGGTCTGATCTATTTACAAATGTTTATATTTAAATAAATAAAATCCTAAACCACAGCATTAAAAAAAATATAAACTAGAAAAATATATATATATTTTCCTCAAAATTCCATGATACGACATCCGGAGTTGGCAGTTTTAATCTTTACAGCTCTTAAGACGAGTGTTGGATGGTTAGATGCATGATGGGTGTAATAAAAAAAAAAAAAAACCTTTAAGGTCTTTTAGCATTGGTAATACTTAAAAAAATTGACTGTGAATGAAAGAAATCCTTTGTATTACATTGCATTAATATCAGGGATGACAGATCGAAAAAAAGCACTATTTTATGGTAGTATAACTTTGATAATTTGTTAAAAAAATCTCTGATTGACCTATCAATCGCTCCCAGAAAAAAAAAAAAAAAAGTTTTCTAGGAAGACCCTAAGATTCAAACATTTAAAGTTTAAATCCGTAGTAAGATTGTTAAAAAGATTTTATGGTATTAAATGTTTTCAGGGTTTTAAAGGGGGCCTGCTATCTTTCTTTACTTTTGTTTCTATCAAACTTTAACCCTAAAAAACCAGATCAAACACAGAAAATAAAATCAAAAAAATAAAGCTTAAACTTGTTTTGAACAACCTTTTCATCTGAATTATTTAAGTAGGGGGGAAAAATTTATTTAAAAAGAAAAGATTCTTTTGTGAAACAATGTAGTATTTTTCTTTTTAGGCTATATCACCCAGCCCCAGCTCAGACTTTGGTCCCAAATAAACACAAATGGCCGCACCCTATTTGGGACAGTGACAGCTTCTTTTTTCATTGGAAGTGTTAAAGGTCTATCTCCCCATCTTTTTTTAATTTTCTATAAAAAGCGGGAAAAAAGGGTGTTGTTTTCTATAAGGAAATTTTAACCAAAGTATGTTATAGAATTTCATTAAGCCCTGAAAAGAACAAAATGGACATCCATGACCCCTTTAAAAAATGGAAAGATTTCAGGTTTTCCCCTCTTGACTGTCTTTATCTTTTGCATTTTCAGAGAGATTCATTCTGGGAGGCCAGTTTCATCTAAAAGCAGATCCAGATGTTGATCACAGAGTAGTTATGACCCATCCCCGTTAATTTTCCCAAACCACCTCTGTCTCACAGTGACCTGCACACAGAAAAACTTTTATCCGCATTATTTAACAAATGATTATTCCAAACAAAAACAAATTCAGACAAGCTCTGTGTTAAAATGAAAGTAAACGTTGGGAATTTACAAACTTTATCCATAATGTCAGTTAGAATCATTCAGACCCTGTAATAGTTTATTTTCTGAGTCTTAACTTCCAAAACAAACAATAAAGTGTTAAAAATTTTTTAGAATTTAAGAATTATTTAATATTCAATGTTATAACCATTAATTTATTTCTACGGTGTATCGGATTAAAATAAAATAAAATAACCAAAATATAACTGAATCATAATGAAATGTGAACTCAAACGTGAATCATTCTCACCCAAAACAATTGGTTTTCCGGAAAAAAATGACCTTAAACTGACTAGTGAAGCCCATTCCTCTTCAATTAACCCTTTCCAATGAAACACTATTAATCTCAGCGCGTCCAGGCAGGTTTTGAGTTAAATACTTTAAATCCAATTCCTTTTGATCGTCCAGTCAATTTCCCAAACTGCCACAAAGAAATCAAAGGAAAATTCCATTATATTGCAGCTTTTTCGCCTTAAATCTATTTCACGGTACACAACAAACCATGGGGAAGGATGGGAAGTTGTCATTTTACCTTTCGACCTTTGAGTCCGCCCGCAAAGAAAGAAATATTTTTTCGTAATTTTGTTCATTTATACAGTGTATAGATGTAAATGTAATTTTTTCTATAACCCCAAAGAATTCCATCCCATGGGCTATTCAAAAGGGATGTTATGTTTTAAGGCCTTTAAGACTCCAGCACTTATCTTTTAACCAGATCCATTTGAAATCCCAGTGGGAAAACTGTTTTTTTTTTTTTTTTTTTCACTTTCTCATGTAACATATGTCTCTACGGTTTTTTCAATACCCCTTTGAATGTTTGAATTCCCAAAGGACCCTAAAAATAATAAAAAACAAATAAAAAATAATAATAATAAACTAATTTTCTTTCTGTTAGTCATTTAACCAAAAACGTGTATTATGAATACCATTAATGAATCACTGCCCAGAACTGTCTTCCCCGAATTTATTAAAGATTATTCCCCAATTGTCAAGAATGACCCCCAAAGAAGTTATGGGTTTGACTGCAGTTCTTGTGCACTTTCACGGGTAAAGGTTAAAAACACGAAGTTATGTGTTACCTAATGCAGCATTTTGTTGTCCCAAAGACTTAATAAATTGTTTCCCAGAAACAGAATAAAATTTATGACATTAATAATAATTAACTTGTTACAAATGTTCATTGTCTACTTCCATAATTTAAACGAGTCAAAACAATTCAACACTCGTATGGATAATGGTGAAAACCTCAAACTGGCCTGGGCATATTTACATTGGTTTAAAACGTTGGTGCCTTCCTCCCAAAAAGATTCCAACATCAACAGACCAAATCAGGTGGCTCAAATCCTCTGTTTGTTAAAGCTTGACGGGTCCCAGGTCTTGAAAAGGGCTCTTGCCCTGAAACCAGTCCCAGACCCCCAGGACAGATAGCACAAAATAAAAAATGTCCCGGCAGTTTCTAGCCTGGTAATCAGACTCTGCACTTCACTTTTGAACCAAATGAAATTGAGGAAGTAGGGAAAATCTGCGAGTGGCTAAGTTTCTAAGTATTCTATAAGACTGTCATCTTAAACCGTTTAAGATATTTTTGATTTAGTCCGAGAGCTCTCCCCTCCATTGAAACTGTGTATGGTCTACTGTCCATGTCCAGAAAGGTAAGAAAACATCTTGAGTCCATTGTCAGAGGGTCAGTTAAATTTGTTAAGGATTGAAAATACAGTACAATACATATGGAACTGGACAACCTTTAAGCGGAATCCCAAATAACGTTTCCAGCAGACTTTGTGATTCCCCATATCCGCCCGGGGAATTATAGTGGAACCACCGTATGAGAACTTTACTAAAAGTACCAATTGTGCGACATAATATTTGAGTTTGGATTATAGTTATATAACTATTAATTGGACTTATCCAAATTGTTAAAAATGATTTGTTTGTTTCTGTAGATTTAGGGAAAAGATTAAAACAAGGAGGTCTGGGAATATTGAAGGGAACTGAAAACAGTGAGGGAAGGAAGTAACAAGAATGGGTTCTTGAGAATTGTGCATTTCAAAAGATGATTTGATGATATGTGGTTGTGTCAAAGGGTAATGAATCAATGTTACAAGAATACAATTAGAACTATTGATCCTTGCTTATAAATTTTTCAGTACCAAAGTCAGGCCAAATTAGTACCAGCTTGAAACCCATCTCTCTTTAATAGTTGTCTTTTGCTGCTGCCCAGACTGTTTTTTTCCCGATGATAAATATATTTTTAATTTTAAAGCAATAAATAAACATTTAAACACTGGGGTAAAATATATTTCCAAGAACTCATGAATCATTGATCAACTGGTGGCAGTCAGCCCTAAAAAAAGTGAAAAAATGTGTTTCTTTCAAAAACAAACGACAGTAATGAGCAATGACAATTTACAGGCCCTGCCCAAATGGAAAGGGGGGGAATTATTTCCCCATACACGAACTGATTTTGGGCCCGGCAATTAAGCTTTTTATACAGCGGTTTATATTCAAGTTCCCAAATGGCTACTAGCACCATCAAGCTTGAGGAAACCATTAATATATATATATAATATAATATATATATATATTATATATATATATATATATATATATATATATATATATATACAGACCAAAAGTTTAAAACCCGGCCTCATTCAAAGGTTTTCTATTTTCATGACTATGAAAATTGTGGTTCACATGAAGGCATCAAAACTTGAATTAACACTTGGAATTTATGGAATTATATAATTTAAAAAAAAAGTGTGAAAAACAACTGAAAATATGTCATATTTAGGTTTCTTCAAATACCACAGTTTGCTTCTTCTGCTTTGCACACCTTGGATTCTTCTTGATGAGCTTTCAAGAGGTAGTCACCGAAATGGTCTTCCAACGTCTTGAAGGAGTTCCCAGAGATGCTTAGCACTTGTTGGCTCTTTTGCCCCTGTCCGGGTCCAGCTCACCCCAAACCATCCGGGATGGTTCAGGTCCGGGACTGTGGAGGGATCTCGCACCCCATCCTCTCCTTCTTGGTCAAAAGCCCTTGATGCCTTTAGTTAACTCTACAAAACATGCTCATAATTTTTTTGTTATTTCCAAATAAATAAGGGCTGTTCAAATGGTATTTTAATAATAAAATACATGTAGTTCAATAATATTAAACCAACCCCAAAGGAAAACGCCCTAATGGTTTTACTAGTGCGCCTTGGGGAATATAAATAAGATTTTAAAAAAATTGAACTTTGCCCACGCCCTCAAATTCCAATAATGCGGATGACCAAATGACAAAACTTTTAAGCCCCTCACAACGTTTGGTTTGTTGGGACGGTGCCACTTTACTTGTACTGAAAGAAACCCTTTGTCCCATAATAATTGTAGGAATGTATTTAAAATTGTGAGTAATTTATATAAATTACAAGGTTTAATTGGCATCTTTATTTCCCAAACAGTCCGGCCACCCCAAAATATCATTAAAAATATTTTTTAAGACCGCTTTGATCAACCCAAAATCACTGGAACCTACCCAGCGATGGTCTCCAAAGCGTTCCTTCGTTTTCCACAAACCACAGAAAAATTAAAAGAAGAGGTTTGAGAATTAAGAGGAGGCAACAGTTAAAAAATTAAAGTTAAAGTTCATAAAAAAGATATTAAAACAAGTTTCAGTAAAATAAAAATGGTAAAAAATCCAGGTAAAGCAGAAAGCAAACAATCATTTTAACTTTATAATATAAAAGAAAGGTTATTTCACCCGGTGGGGAGCTATTAATCTTTACTTGGAGATTTAAATAATAATTTTTAGATGAGATTTAAAAGAGGTTCCCCCATTGTTATGTAAAAAAAACATGTATTTTTCCCTTTCCGTAAGGATCAAGGCGAAGTCATTGAGGTCAACATGTTTAGTTATGATGAAGTCAGAGGTATATAGAAGAAAAAAATGGGATTAGATCAGGAACATGCTTCACAGTCCCATTAACAGTACCCTCCTGGTTTGCATGTTCGTTGATTTAATCTACTGGAAAAATAGTAATATATTCATAGATAGGGAAATTTAAAGGGTGGTGGGAGGATAGATTCAAATATTGTATCAGAATTATGAAAATGAGATGAAAGATCCGGAAGAACATCTTATGCATGTACCATTCCCCTTAAAGTATCATCAATAGAAACACGATCAACTGGCAGTTTATCAATACAACAGCTCTGCACTGGGGAAACGTTCCTAAACGTTTTCGTGCTCGATTCAAGTTCAGCATTAATATCATTACAATCTTTTCCCCGGACTGGCATGTATTATTAAATAATTCAACTTATTCTAATTTTTCAGACTTCACAACGAATATGTGGTTAATTTCTGTGGGGCCCCTCGGGGAGTTAAAGGCAAGAAAAGCAATTCATTAGCAAAAGGAAAAATAAGCAGGAAAATACAATGAACATTTATTTGCAAAAGCAGAAATAAAGACAATAATTAAAAGTGAAATCATCGAAATGTCAAGATAAATGGAAAAGGGAAACCGGGGGACCTTTATCAACCAGAAGGAAGTGGGGAAGGATGAGGAGGAAAAGCGGAAAACATTATCAAGATTAAATGGGTTAAAACTAAAAAGAATTACATCTCAATTGAAAACATCCAACAGGTCTGGAGTGTTGTCAGAGGAAAATCAACAGAAGATGGGCATGCACCCAAAAAATAACAGAAAACACAGGCGGCACCTTTATACAATCCAGAAGGAAGTGGGAAGGATGAGGGGAGGAAAGAGGAAAACAAATATCAAGATTAAGACTGGGTTACAAATTAAAAGACATTACATCATCTCTTTGAAAACATCCAAAGGGTTTATGAGTGGTCGGAGGGAAAACAACAGAAGATGGGCTTGTCACGCCAAAATATTTTAAGAAAAAGAAATATTCGAAGGAACAGGAGATACGAAGTGAAACAAAAATCAGTCAAACAGGAAATTGGCCCCTTTAATTGTATTCTTGGTGAAACTGGGTTAAAAATGAATATCAATTATAAAGAAGTTTATATTTATTTTATTTTAATTAATATAGAAGTATCATTTTTTGATATCATATTTTAATTTCTGGATTATACTGTCTCTATACCGTAAGAACTGAATCAAAAAATGAATTAATATTTAATAAATAAATGTAAAATTTTTCACATTGAACAGGTTAAGTCAACAGTTTTTAGTTCACTTCTTTAGGGTACCCAGTTGGCATCCGTGTTTATTAATTTTTTTCCCAAATCATCTGAACTTATGAAAGTTTTAATTTCTAATTTATTTTAATTTACCACAACAATATATTCAAGAAATTTTGATTGAAAATTAAAATATTTCATTAACGCCAGAAAAATTTTACCATGGAAAAAGAGAAACCCGAGGTAAAGCCCCCTTTTGTAATCATCTTGTATCAATTACATTTTAATTTTGACTCATTGGGTTTGACTGAACCTATTATAGGAGTAAATATGAGGACCCGCTTTGGGTTCAGCATCAGAGGTTCGATGGGGAGGAATTGGCACGATGCATGAACCATTACCAGCCCGATGCAAATGCCATAGTACATTATTTTATCATCAAAATAAATTAGGTTAGCATCTACACTTTAAAAATTACTAATCATAAATCAATGTATTTGTATTTAACTTTCAAAAATAAGATAAATACAGTTGAAAATTATGGAGGCAAAGGTAAGTCTAGGGTCATTTCCTGGGTTTCCTGGACAAGGTTTAGTTGCCCCAATGACTTAGTTTATTGGGATTTTAAGTAGTCTTTATAAAATGTCATGTCAGTCTCTGTTTTCCGGGGTTCCCTGTGACTCACTTCTCCAGGCACTTCACCATAGGCCTTTTAATTCCCTCTAGTCTGGTTCTGTCTTCACGAATTCACCCAATTAAATCCAGGTCTGAAACCTTTGTCAGTAGTCTCCCATGTATAGCCTTTTACCGTTTGGAGTCCACCCATGTGTGAATTGTTCTGTCCGGACTTCCCCTTCCCCTGAAGTTCCCCATCCGTTTCCTCTTTGTTTTGGTTTTGTTTGTCTCCACTGTTTATTTTGTATTTAACCTTTTCAAAAACCAACTTGCATTTGGATCCTACCCTCTCCTTGTGTTTCTCCAAAACCCAATCGTCACAGAAGGACTCCATCCACCTGATCCAGCAGTATGTATACTACCATTTCCCTCCCCCAGCCAGCAAAAGGGAGAGAAGTGAGTTTTGAGGGTTTCCTCGCCTAGTGGGTGTTCCTCGGGGACCAGGGGTCAGCCCGAGCAAGCTGCCCAGAGGAGGTCCCAGCCATCTCCACTGTGGCTCCCCGCTTCCACCCGATTTGCTTGGGGCCGCCATTTCCCGCATGTCCCGAGAGGAGAAGGGAAACGCAGGATCGGCTCGAGTTCAGCGCCGGTGGTACCAGATAGCCGCTTAGTCCCATGCTGCTGCACAAAATGGCCGCCAACCCAGCGCGCTATGCTGGCATGGCTTCAACCCAGCACCACAGCACAAGATGGTCAGCCAGCTCCAGTGTCATTAAAGACAAGATGGTCGCCAGCCCAGCCATAGCACAAGATGGCCGCCAGCTCAGGGCCACAGCACAAGATATCAGCCCAGCTACCACAGTACAGGATGGTCACGTCCAGCTGCCACAGTACAAGATGGTCAGCCAGTCCAGCTAATAGCACAAGATGGCCGCCAGTCCAGAAGCCACATTCAAGATGGTCGCCAGTCCAGCTACCACAGTACAAGATGGTCAGCCAGTCCAGCTACCACAGTACAAGATGGTCAGCCAGTCCAGTGCCACAGTACAAGATGGTCGCTTCAGTCCAGCCACAGTACAAGATGGCCGCCAGTCCAGTTACGCACAAGATGGCTGCCGCCTACGCCACAGCACAAGATGGCTGCCAGCTCTAGCGCCACAGCAGCACAAGATACGCCAGCTCTGGCACCACAGCACAAGATGGTCCCAGCTTAGAGCTACAGCACAAGATGGCCGCCAGCCTCAAGGCCACAGCACAAGATGGTCGACCATCCGCTGAGTCGCCAGTCAGTGCATACCAATCCGCCATCATGGAGGGCTAAGAGAAGACAGGGCGCCTGCTCGCCTCAAAGCCCGAGGACGCCCCCAGCGGCCGTTGTCGCCCAGGAGGACGCCCAGAGCGGGCCGCTGTCGCCCAGGAGGACGCTCCCGGTATGTCCCCGATGCTGTTCCGAAGCCGGTGGTTCATGCTGTTCCGGGAGGTCAGGCGCAGTTCATCTCTGTTCCAGAGGTCGAGGCGGTGCCCGGCGTTGCCACCTGGGAAGCCGAGGCGGGGTCCTCATGCTGTTCCTCGAAGCCGAGGCGGTCCCCGATGCTGTTCCGAAGCCGAGGCGTTCCCTATGCTGTTCCAGGGCTCAGGCGGTGCCCCATGCTGTTCCGGGAGGCCCAGGTCGCTCCCCCAGGAGGTGTCCATGCTGTTCCGAGGCCGAGGTGCTCCTGCTGTTGTTCGGAGAGGGCCTAGGCGGTGCCCGCTGCTGCTGGGAGGCCGAGGCGGTGCCCGCTGTTGTCTGAGAGGCCTAGGCTGCTCCCAGGAGATGCCTTCGGATGTTGTTCCGAGGCCGAGGCGTGTGCCCGCAGCTGTTCCGAGACCGAGGGCGCAGGTCTGGGCTGCTATTCCTGGGAGGCCGACGGGTGCCCGAGGCCATTCCAGAGACGGGTGCCCAAAGCAGAGGCGTTTCACGCCTCATCGGCAGTCCTAAGTCAGGGCCAGGTGCCCATTGACTGTCCAGAGTTGGGAGTCGTTCCGGTTGACCTCTAGAGTCGAGTCAGTGTTCATGGACCCTCCAGAGTCAGGGTTAGTCACCGCTGACCTTCCAGAGTCAGGGTTGGCTACCGCTGACCCTCCAGAGTCAGGGCTAGTTCCTGCTGACCATCCAGAGTCGAGCCTGGGTGTTCCAGTTGTTCCTCCTGAATCAAGTCAGACTCTCTACTTCCACCTCCAGAGTCTGGGGTCAGGTTCCTGCTGACCATCCAGAGTCGCAGTCATGTTCCAGTTGTTCCTCCTGAATCAAGTCAGATTTCAATGCACCTTCCAGAGTCTAGTCAGGTTCCTCGCTGACCCGCCAGAGTCGCAGTCAGGCTAGTTACCTTTTTGACCCTCTCTTGAATCAGGATAGTTCCTGCTGACCTTCCTGCCCAGTCAGGTTCCCGTGAACCTCCAGAGGCCCAGCCGTGTTCCCGTGAACCTCCAGACGCAGTCAGGCCCCGTGAACCTCCAGAGTTTGTCAGGTTCCCGTGAACCCTCTCCAGAGTCGAAGCCAGGTTCCCGTGAACCTCCAGAGTCAAGGCTAGTCACTGATGACCTTCCAGAGTCTGAACTAAGTACCATGGACTTTCCAGAGATTAAAGGCTAGTCACCGGTGATCTTCGAGGACTGAGTCAAGTCACCGGTGATCTTCGAGGACTGGATGTCAAGTCACCGGTGATCTCGAGGACTGAGTCAAGTCACAGATCTTCGCGCGGTGGCGCGGAGACTGTCATGCGTCGCATGTCGCTTAATTATAACGGGTTGAATTATCAGATTATGAAAGCTATGAGGTTATGAAATGTCTTTCTATATTTGTTTTTTCATCGCCGACGTTTATCGCCAACTTCAATTTATTTATTTTTTCTAATGTCTAAAAAAATATAAATAGGAAGGATAACCTTAAAAAGGGGAGGCCCGCCCCGCATGTGAGCTATAACGCAGGGTTCGGGTCTGCCCGCCCGGAAGGGCACAATAAGTCGGGCCCATCGGCCTGGCTGAAATGCAGGGCTTAACCAATCCCAAATATGCTGGTCTCTTCCGCATTTACTGTAATTTCATTTTTTAATTTTTAATTTTTGTCATAACTTCACTGAAAGCTCCTCCAGGTGGTGTTATTTGGGATAAATGTACAACATTGATCTCCAAACATAACACAAACTCCTCCCTATTCGCCAAGAGCCAATTAAGAGCCTGTCTGTTTGGCTACGCGTCATTCTACTTGTTGCATGCACTTGCCTCTAATAAGGTTAATGCCTCATCAGTATAATTAATGAATCTTGTTGATTATAATAGATATGTACTAATCCACTTATGCATTTCTTTTGCTTTGCGTGGATCCAAACCCAGGATTTGAATGTCTCAAAAACCTCCTTTTTATTTCATTTCTTGCCTTGAATTTTATTAGGAATTCTCTTGGCTGTCCAATTGAGTCTACACATTGGGGTCTGGCTCATATCCTCTTTAGTTCTATTGTCTTCCTTGTTCGCCTGTTCTTATTCCCCACAGCCATGATAACTTTTTGAAGTAACCGTACTTTACACATATACCTTCCATCCAACTGGTAAAGAAGGTACACACACCTCCACAAATCCAAAAAAGAAATTCATGGTTATTAATGATTGATCTTCATAAATTTCTATTGGAGGGGTAAGGTTATAGTTTCTGATTTTCACATTTTCTGCTGCTATCTTACTTCCTTTAGTTGTTCGGCTGCTAAAAGTTCTGGAGCTCTAGAAGGAACTCCTGATTTCCAATAATTTTTTCTTATTTATATATACCAAAATAGCACATCTTTCCTTGAATTTACCCACATCTTGGGTTCCCTTTTGGTTTATTGAAACACCTCATATTCTTGCTTTATAATCTATGCTATACCATTTTGGAATCTCTACTTTTTGTTTTTCAATTTTATATTTTGACCATATCTGAATACTGACACCCCGATCCCTGAGGGTCTAAAAGAAATAATCTGTTAATTTAGGATTTCTAAAAAAATCCTAGACATTCAGCACATAATATGGCCTGTAAAATCTGTTAAATGACAAAAGTTTCTCCCAACAAGTACATTTTCGTAGTCATATGGATTTGGTATGGCTATTATTTTTTTAACGAGATTTGGGAGCACAAGGGCAATTTTCTTACCCTGTTTTTTAGCTGTAAAGGCTGCCCATTTATACCATTCATTATTTTGGGCTGTATCCTATAATGCATCAATTTGACTAACGCCTTCTTTATCACCTTGAACATCATAATCAATGGCTCTAATGATTTTGATTATCATTGGTTCTGTTGAGTTGATCACATTGTCACTTTTGTTCAAAGGTTGTTAAGTCAATTGTAGGGAAGTCAGGGTTGTTTCTATTGGTTGAGTTTGAGTCTGTGACAAGAGATGCATTAGGCATAGAACGGTCTTCTTCAGACATGTTGTCGACTTATTCTCTGTCCTCTCCAGTTTCTGGACAGGAGGAAAGAGCTCTCATCAGTTTGCACTTCATCATGTGTCTCTGATTTTTTTCCTGTATTGCCTCTCTCCTGCAATGTCTGGTTGTCTGCTTCCTTCTTTCTGCCCTTCCTGTGGGAACTCTAGTACAGTGGTTTAGATGATACCAGGTTGTGCTTCCTCCACTTGGACTGCTGTTGAAGTAGCTCTCACCACTGTGTAGGGTCCTTTCTCTCCTGGGCTCATTCCATTTTCTCCTGAATACCCCTCAGATAAACTTGGTCCCCTGGAACAACTGGACAGGCAGTCTGATTCCTCACTGGGCCTCTTTTCTTTCCCGTAAATAGATAGCCATGTATGCAAGCAGTTTCAGTTATGAGTGAGCTTTTAAGTTCCATTTTGTAATTATGCCTCTAGAGGCTGTCCCTTATAGGACCCTGCTAACATGGCACAGGCATGGGTCGAATTCAAGCATTTCATGCGGTGTTAAGTGCATGTGTTCCTGTTAGTTTGCATCAGTGCCAGTCTGAGCCTCTTGGGGCCTCTAAGTGAATTTGATTTGGGGGTTCCCCTCCCACCATGCGAGTCACCTGTGGCCTAAGATTAATATTTTACACAAATGTCACACTATAATGTTACATTATAAATGAATACAGTGGAGGTTATGTATTAATACAAAATAAAATAAATAAAAAAAATCAATACTTAACATATTTCACTCTAAACTTCTGAATACAAACTGTCACAAAACAATGAAATAAATACTCAGCAAATGTGCATTAAATGTGCAATCTTTTTAAATGAAACCAAAATAGACAAACATTAATATAATAAAAAAAAATATATCGCTACAAATAGTTAAAACTTTAAATAATGAAAGTAAACATAAGAACAGCTAGGATTCAACAATGACAATTGCACAACAATGACTTCAAATTGTTTCGTTAGCTTTCAGGAGGCAAAGTCACTGATGAGTCAGGACAGCAGGATTGTATTGTTGTGCCCCACTAAATATGATGATGGAAAATAAACACCCGCAACATAGGGTGAAAAATAGAACTTTAATCAAATAAAAAAAGTAAAATAATAAATTGTATTATTTAATAATTACAATTAAATTATCCAACATTTACCATGGCTATAACAATATTATGACTAATTTTATTTTAATAGATTTAAGAATTCAGAAATCATGCAATGGGAAATTAAGCAGTTTTACCATGATAAACCATGGTTTATTTTTTTTTGTAAGTGGTTGGTGGATTTGCACGCTTTTTGTTGAAGAAATTATATAGGCTGTGTAATCTATAGCAAAATGTAACAGCAGCAATTACATTGCATTTGGCTACCTGTGCAGGCATTTGTAATAAAATGTACATAAATTGTTTATGCTTGTATGTGCCTACAATATGATTTTGAACAGTGTTATTATTAACTAATCATTATTGCCCTATATTTTTATATAATAATTTATATGAAGTCAATTTAAAGGCTATTGATGTATTTAGGTCTGTTTTTATAGCAACAACAACAACAACAACAACAAAATATTGCTATATATTAATACTTTGTACCATAGTTTGAAGTAACAAAACTAGAGCACTTGTAGCTGCCATGGCTACAAGAACGATGGATTTGTGGTGTTATTGATAAAACCATGGTCATTTTCGTAAGGGGAACCTGAAAAAAAAAAAATCCGTGCCTGAAAGTGATAAACGGGCCTCGCTTTTACCTAAATTATTTATAATTTATTTTAATATATATTAAAAAATGTATAAGGTGACTGCAAGTCTTTTCCTTCAAATGCTACTAAATGCTACTAAATTTGCCTTGAACCATAAAAAAAGTAGCATAATTACATATACTTTACAGTTTATTTTAATAAATATTCAACATTATATTCAATTGTGCATTATAGCTGACACCTAGATGAACAATTACAGTTGTTTTTGCTGACTGTAAGTCCTTCTCCTCAAATGCTACTGACGCGAAAAAGTGTATACCAATATCGCATGTAACTTAGAGACGGTCCCTAAATTTGAGACTCTTGAACGCCCAAATCCACAAGCCACCTTATGTCATTTTCTTCGCTCTTTCGCACCAGAGGGATACATCCTTTTGTGACATGGCTTATCATTTATTACAGTGACGCTGCGATTTATGCCTGAGCTAATTGTCAATGCACGCCAGGTGTCTATGCTAATTACATGACTCAAACGCCAGCAGACACAAGCAGCAGTCGCTGGTAAATATACTTTTATTTTGTCTTGAATTATTCATTTATTCGCTCATTATTCATTCATTCATATTTATATCAATTTGTTGCTATTTAATTGTAAAAAAATAAAAAAATAAAAAATAATACTATTATTGGGGCCCTTGGTATGGTGGGGGCCCCCCAAGCAGCCGCTAGTTCATGCATGCCTGGCCGCCCTGGTTTGTATGCGCGAGCAGCTCATTAGTGCGAAGGTAATGCATCAATCCAATTAAGCTTAGTACTTTCACATATTTCGCTTTTATTTTGGCCTTGATAACTCCATTAACCCTCCACTGACCCTTGTGATTGAGGTCTATAAACGATCGTGAAGTTTCTGTTTTATTCTTAATTGCAATACTTGTTTCACAGTTTTGTATGCATGCCGCACCCATTATCTGAACTTATTTCTGATGGAATTCCAAATCTATGAATTAATTCTCTTGTTAGAAATTTAATTCACCTGCCTGCTCCTAGATTCATGGATGGTACTGCCTCCACCCATCTGTTAAATTGCCTATGATAACAAGCATGTATTCTTTTGCCTTGTACACGCTTTATCATATCCACATAATCGCATATAAGATGTTGGCGGGCCTTTGTAGTTGGAATATGGCTCATTGGTACTATTATGCCTTTTCTTACATTGTATTTAAGAATACTTACATGTGGACAAAAAAAAATTCATCCACCATTGCATACATAAATAAGGAGACCAATATCCTTGTTGCTTAATTTTTTCATTACTTCTCCTCTGCACAATGGTCAAACCATGTGCATCTGTAATAAGAATATTCAACAGTGAAGTAGGTGCAACAATGTATCCTTCATGTGTACGCCTAGGATCTCCCAGGGAGTCTTTTTAGCTCCCCCTTTGTTGCCAGATTGATTGTTCACATAGGGGCCTGCTTGTTGTTGAATTCGGTCAATGTCATCCAATTGAGGGATGAGGTTCGGAGCAAGCAATGCAATAGAAAGCACACTGCTACTTGACACCCCAAGCTTTTTTAGATTCCTAAATCTTGCTGAATCTCCGCCTGTAAAAAATGTTACATGTCATCCTTTTGCTAACTGGACATGCAGTTATGAGCTTTTAATTTCTGCTATTTGAGCAGAGCAGTTATTGTAATACAATCTTGTGATATCACAGATTCAAATTCTTTTGTTTTGTTTTTCTTCACTACTGAATATCCTGTATGATTTCCTTTAGATCTCTAAATCTAGAACCACCACAAAGTAAGTGTTCTGTTTCAGAAATAGGTGTTGATTCCAGATCTGGTCGTAATCTTAGTAAATGCCAAGGACTCATTCAAACACTCATGAGTGTTCTCCTTCAAAAGCCAAAGGACTAATCTCAAATGGATTAACTGCATGGCATCTTAATGGTAACATCTGGATATGTGAGTAATGAGGAATAGGCTAGAATTGAGCTTGTGTCAGAACAAATTTCCCTTGTCTCTCTATTAATTCCACAACTTTGTGATGGGTATATATTGTTACTGGGTACCCCATAGTTATTGTGGATGCTTTTCATAAGAATAATATAATGCAGCTAAACCCTGTTGGTAAATATGGTGGGTATCCCCTGCCACATTGTCTAACTTTTGTGCTGTAGTATGCTGTAGGCTGTTTTTTCCTTCCACTACAGGTCTCTTTGCATCAATACAGCTGATGCATAACCATCAACTCTATTTGCCACATATAGATGAAACATTTATCATATTCACACCCAGGTGGCAGGGCCTGTTGTAATTATTTTTGTATTGTTTCAAATGCTAGTAAGGCATCTGTGTTCCATTTTAATGGATTGCTTAAATGTTGTAATCCTGCTTGTTTCATCATTTCTCTCAAAGGCCCTGTCTTTACTGCATAGTCTTCTTATCCAGTCGGCACTGTCAGTCATTCCTAGAAAGTCATCATTTGTCCCACTGTCTGGAGGTGCAACAGTGTTTGCTCTATACCTTCTTAACTGAGCTGGAGCTATAGCTCCTGCGGTGCCAAATGCAATTAATCTTCCTGGGCATTCCACTTTGAGGCTGGTAATACTGCACTTGTTTTAGACACATTGTGTCCTCCTTTGTGCTAATTTTGTCAACACCTTAATTGAATCTTTGGTGACATTGTTCTAAAGGAGGTAGAACAGATAATTAAATCATCCATGTATTGTAATAGTGTAATCATTTCATTACTTAGGTTCTAAATCAGCCTTAAGAATCTTGTTGAATATATGTGGTGAATGTTTATATCCCTGTGGAATTCTAGAATATGTTATTGTTTATTTGTATGTGTAAATGCAAATAGATACCTACTCTTTCTGCAAGCGTACACTGAAGTAGGCAGAGCAAAGATCAATTACAGTAAAAGTATTTGGCATCAGGAGGGACATTTGTCGTAAAGTGTGCGGGTTTGGTAATTGAAGGCTGGTATATCTTCCAAGTATTTCATTTATTGTCTGAATCATGAACCGGCCATCTGTTTTGTTTGATTTGATTACAGGTATAATTGTAGTGTTACAGTAACTAGTAGTTTCTATCAATACCTGCCTTCACTAAACCTTCAATTGTGTCCTTATTCCCGTTTCCAGCATCTGTCCGCAGCGATATTGTGCTTTCAGGTAGACGCATTTACGGTTGAACTCACTGATTTGCTGATTTTATTGAACCAACATCTAAAGCCAGCGTTGAGACCATAGTTCAGTTGGTACCTGACACTGCTTCCTTAAATAATTCAGTCTCAGTTGTGTTTATTAAATCAGATGCTGTAGTCATCTGTGTCACTTTGACCGATAACGCTCCTCGGTTAATGATATAAATCCCTCGCTCCCTGAAGGAGGGAACGGAGATCGCCCACGCCGGATGACCCATCTAATATGGGATATCGCTCGACAGACCAATCTACTTTGAGTGTAACTAAATCCAGCTAATGCACATTGGCATGCAATATTGCATCCAGCTGCCGCTGATCACCGCGCAGAGTATAAGAGGGCAGCAGGTAATGCATACCAGTTTTTCGCTGGAGGAGTCGAAGCCGGAACCCGCAGTTCAAATGGGGCGTACAAATTACGGCTTAATGGACGCATGCCTGCCTCCTTCAGGGAACGCAGGGTTCCATATGTAACCCAGGACGCTTCCCTTCAGTCGGTCACTCGACGCCACGCCGGATGACCCACGCAATATGGGGATCCCTATCAGCCATGGGTGCTGCCCTTCCAGCCGCCTCTGTGCGCCGCCTCACAGGTGTAGGCCGGGCTCAGAACAAGTAGCTCCACTCACCATTGTCAAAGCACTACCTCACTGGGTGAGATTGATAACACTGAAAACGTGACTGGGTCCGCTGGGAGCCGGGACGCCATGAAGCCCCATCCTTCCCCGGGAGGGAGGTCTCTCGAGGCAATACACATATAGCATCCGCTTAGGAGTATAATGGAGAAATTCTGAGGTGATTAAAACCCCTTCTTGGAAGGAAGTAGCCCGCCGGGAAACACGGGCTCAAGGCTATACCTGGACTATACACAATGAAAATCGCTTTTTTTAGGTCTCAATATGGAGCCCAGCCTTCCATGGTTCTCACGGATTCACCATGAAGGCCTGGCGCCGACGCTCCGGGCCAAGGCCCAGCTGCCTAGGGTGATGGAGGATCTCAACAGGGTCTACAGCACGACACTCTGGAGCAGTTTTAGCAAGCCGACACTCAACCGGGCCTCTCAGTGCTACTCACCCGCTTGAGGTGAGAACACAGGGAGGATACCGGCTCTACACGGCAAGAACCTAGCTTAACGCGGTTAGGGTCGCCCCAGCCCGCAGCTCTACAAATATCTGTCAGCTTAGGCGCCACGGCCAGCTTCAGGAGGATGCAACACTTCTAGTTGAGTGAGCTCTAACCTGAACGGGCAGGGCACATTCTGAGCCTGATAAGCCAGGGTTATGGCATCCACAATCCAGTGGGCCATCTCTCTGCTTAGAGACGGCATTCCCCTTCTGCTCGCCTCCCAACAGACAAAGAGCTGGTCTGAGGTCCTGGCTTTCATGTCTGCCCATTTAGCATCTTAATGCTCGAATAGACAAAGCAGCCATGGTTGGGTCTGCCTCCTCCAGGGCAGCTTGCAGGTTCACCACTGGTCTGGAAGGATGTAGTGGGAACCTTGGGCACATAGCTGTGTCGGGCCTCAGGATTACCTGGGAGTCAGCCGGCCTCGGCCTCTAGGGCACGACCGCCTAATCTAAAATGCATGCAGGTCCCCACCTCTTGATGGAGGCCAGTGCAAGCAGGGAGCAGAGTTTTCACGAAAGAACCTTAGCTCAACTGAATGCAAAGGCTCGAATGGGGCCTGCTGTAAAGATTTAAGCACTAGAGACAGGTCCCAAGAGGGTACACAGGGGGGGGCCGTGGGATGGATTTAAACTCTCTGGCCCCTCTAAGGAACCTGATGATGAGGTCATGCTACCCAAAGACTTCCCATTCACAGGGTCATGGTACCAGCAATAGCGGCAACCTGGACTTGAGGGTGGAGGAGACACCAGCCTCCAACCCTTGCTGCAGAAAAGGATAAGGCACTAATCGCACTGGGTGATCTTCGGGGTCTTCGGCGCAGAAGAACACCACTCAACTAACAGGTTCCACTCTCGGGCATAGGCGCAAGTTCAGAGACGGTGCCTGTCAAGTGATGGTGTCTACTACCTCTTTGGGGCAGGTCACCTAGAACTCCTCCTCAAGGCCCGGCCCAGGGACCAAACATGGTCAGCACCTGGACGCTGAGCAATGAGTTCCTGCCTCTGAGTCAGTAAATCCCTCCTCAGGAGGAACCGGCCAAGGAGGCTGCCCAGAGAGCACCAGTTCGGGGAACCAGGTCCCAGTAGGCCAATATGGCGCTACTAGCAGGACTTGCCTCGCCCTCCCGACTTTGCACAGTGTCTGTGCGAAGGCTCACTGGGAAACGATACTTGCGTAGGGTCCTGCTGCCAGCTGTGTGCTAAAAAGGTCCGGAGCCGAAAGAGTGCACCTCGGCCAGGGGAGAGTAGAATAACTGGCAGGAGAGGTCTCTGGAGAAGCAAACAAGTCTACCTGAGCTGCCCGAACCATCTCCAAATCAGCTAACCGCCAGGGGACAGAGTCGCCATCTCCGGAGCATTGCTCAGACAGCTCGGCCGGGTTGCACGATTGGAGCAGGCCTGGAATGTGAACGGGCACGGGTGACTCCTCAGAACCTTCTGACTCAAAGGAGGAGGTGGAAGAAGCGCCAGCTGGCATGCGACGGAGCGCAGACCACCTTGTTGCTGATGCACGCAACGTCGCAGTTGTCCTGCTCGACCAGCACATGCTTGCTCAGAAGAGACCTTGAGATGGTTCAGGGCAAGGTGTACTGCTAGGCAACTCTAGGTAATTGATGTGCCACTGCAGCCAAGTGGGTCTGCCCAAACCCCTGAGACTGTATTGCCCGTTGTAATGGCCCCCCCCAACCGGTGTGGTGGGAGGCATCCCTGTAAACCAACAGCATGCCTGGAGATCTGCCTAGGGCACCTCCCTGCCCGAGAAACGCAAGATTCACCCAGGTGAGGGTTTACACAGGCCGTAACTTGGACCCGGGGTGATCACACGCCCACCTCGACTCCTGCCATAAAGCCAGTGCTGGAGCGTCTCATATGTATAGGGTCGAAGGGTGTGTGGGTAAGCCGCCGCCATATGCCCCAGGAGCTCTGAAAGCAATTTCTCAGTGGGGACCGCTGTCCTGCCTTTGATCGTATTCAAGCAGGCTAGCACCCACCGGCCAAGACGCCTCTGCAGGAGCGGCTGTCTGCCTCGACCGAATCCAACCCATACCAAGAAAAGACCCCTCTGACTCGGGCGAGTTTGCTCTTCTCCCAGCTGACCCGGCGTCTAGCAGGCTCAGGTGCCAGAGCACCACATCCCTGTGTCACAAGAATCCGATCCCGGTAGACTGTGCCAGTATCAGCCAATCGCCTAAGTAGTTGAGTATGCGCACCTGCTCTCTGAGGGGAACGAGAGCTGCCTCTGTGATCTCGTGAAGACACGGGAGACAGGAAAGCCCAAGGGCAGGACCTTGTACTGATATGCCCGCTCCTTCAACGCAAACCCAGAAAAGGTCTGTGGCGCTGAAGGGATGGACACATGAAAGTAATGCCGCCCTTCAGGTCAATCGCTGCAAACCACCTTGGGGAGGACGACTAAAAATGGGCGCTTCTGTGTCAACATTTTGAACGGTATTTTATGGAGAGCCCCATTCAAAACTCGCAGATCCAAGATCTACCGTAACTCCACCGCCTTCTTTTGGGTACAATGAAGTAGGGGTTGTAAAACCCCGGCCTTATATCGGCTGGATTGCTCACGCCCTTCGCCAGTAAGATTCGCGATCTCTTCCCCGCAAGACAGGGCATCGATGCCACTGCAGTGAAGCCGGATACCGCGGAATTTGGGACGCCAGGCGAACTGAATCGCATAAATGAGGCTGATGGTCCGCAGAAGCCAGCGATGGCTGGCAGCCGACCAGGCGCTTAAGAACCGTAAAGCGGACCAGCGACCACAGCCGCATTCGCAGTGGGGCAGCGAGGTGAACACAGACCCAGCTCGGGCGGTTTGGGCGCAGCAGGCCGGAGGTGGTGTAAGGAATTACCTGGTTCACCGGGCTGGCAGAGGGTGCTGGGAGTAGGGCCTTTGCTGACGCTCGAATCACTCGCTGCTGCCATCTGGCTAAGGAGGAGGATGAGGAGGTCCGTGCTTGGTCGTCAAGAATCCTCCCTGCGTCTCCCCTGTGACCCAGAGATAAGGGAAATTGCTCTTTATCGAAAGAGTTTAGTACCGCCGTCATGAGGCCAACGCAAGGGAAAAAAATGAAACAAAAGATTCTCCACTGCCCCTCCTTCCTGGGAGGGAGGGAAGCGTCACCATCTCCGGCATAGATCCTCCACTTGGGTCGCCTGTCTCAGGGTCATTGTTCAAGCACTGCCAGGTTTTATGGGGCCTGGATTGGTATGGGCCGCTTGCCCACGCCTGGCTCCACGGGCGCTGCTTTGCTGGAGGCTGCTGCTGATGCTGCAGCTGGGCAGACGAGAGGGGGGCCGCCTCGCCACGCAGGCTGGGGCACTGCGCCGCAGACGAGGAGGCAGCAGGTACCGCAGGATGTGTCGATGGTTCAGTTCATTTCCGGGCAGCCGAACTGCTGGGCTGTAAGCTCGATCAAGGCCAATAGGGGTCGCTCCAGACACGGGGCATTGAGGAACCGGACCTGTCGGAGTCCCCATGCCCGCTAGACAGCCAGAGATGGCGCCTCCTGACCACAGCGTGGACGACGCACCCAGGGAACTCGCTGGTGACCTTCACGCCGGAGCCGCAGGTCAGTGGCGTTCGGAGTTCCTTTAGAACTTCTGGGTCGCGGATTCACCCTCGCAGGTCCTTCAGTGCCCAGCCTGGTGCACTCGCAGTAACGCCAGCGCAGGCGAGGGGCAAGAAGCCTCAAGAAGTCGTGAGCAGGGCACCCGCCGTCAGACCAGACGAAAGTGCCCAGGCCCGGAGAAGCACCGGTCTCCACGCCTGTGAGGAGGCGGACTTAGACACACTGCATCGCTATCATCTTAATCGCATCGAATTCCCCGGTCAATTCTTCGCTGCACCGCCATCGCAGGGTGGTGAGGGAGGAGGAGCCCACCGTCGTTTCTGGCAGTAAAGGTGCCGGGCCCACGCACCTGGTGAGCCTGCCATGCACTTCCGAAAGAGGCACTGGAGGGGCGCTGAGAACCATGCTGCTGCCCCGAGAAACCACCATCCAGCTCGCCAGGCTCGGGACGCCGTGGAGGATTCCATCAGCCCTACCCTCTCGGGCGCCCGAAAGCATAGCGATATTTCGGGTCCGACCAGGCCTTGCCACCGCCCCAGAGATGCAGCAGCCGACCTTCATCCGACAGCTCTCCGATGTTGAGATCGACATCCGTCGGGGAGGCCCACTGGATACCACTGTACGCCTGTAGAGGGCCCAGCTGCCTGCGGGTTGCTCCACTGGATCGAGGTGCAAGAGGAGTGGTGGTCCCAGAGGGTTGTCTCCCGCGGGTTTGCCACCACTGTGACCTCAAACCGCCTCGGAGCCACTACCGAAGTGGACCTGTTCGTCCGGCCAGAACGGTGCCCCAGATCAGCGGTAGAGGTGCAGCGGACTCCGCTTCTGAAGGTAGCGGAGCCTGGTTCAGCTCCGAGATGGTCATCTTCCCGCAATGGGAACATGAGTCATCCACGAAGTTGCCCCTCGCGTTTTGACTTCAGACACGCGGAGGCAGCGATCGTGACCATCACCCGTGCCAGGTAAATCCACCGCACTCAGAACGACGGTGAAACGGGCATCCTTAAAAGGACGATCCGCTGCCTTTACAAAGACGCGGAAGGCCGAGAGTGACCGACTGAAAGGGAACTTACTTGTCAGCTGAATGAAAAATTAATGGATTTTCTGTTGATTCCCAAATGTTTTGTTCTTGCCCTTTCATCATTATCCTAAATCTTTTGCTTCCCTAATTTTTTCCTTACATATATACCTCGCAATATGGACAGAGCTATTTACATTGAACCATTTTTTGACAAATTCACCTTCTGTATATTTAAAGCTGATGTTTACCTATGATGATGTACTGGGAGACTATCTCAACCGCTGTCCTCTTGTTTCTTTTGGCTACTTCTGTTCTAAGTTTTCATCCCTTTCTGATCATACATCATTGTGCAATGAAATTCGACTTTGATAGCTGTGTTCAGGTATCTGTGCTTCAATAAACTTTCCCCATTTATTGACTGTCTGTCTCACATCTTGTTCTATCTGTCCTATCCAATAAACATTTGCTTTTTGGCTCTGCAACCACCATTTGTGTCTCTGATTTTCCCTCTTGCTCCTCCTGCAATGTCTGTTTGTCTCTTTTCCTTTCTTTCTGCCTTCCTGTGGGAACTCTAGTACAGTGGTTTAGATGATACCAGGTTGTGCTTCCTCCACTTGGACTGCTGTTGAAGTAGCTCTCACACCACTGTGTAGGGTCCTTCTCTCCTGGGCTCATTCCATTTTCTCCTGAATACCCTCAGATAAACTTGGTCCCCTGGAACAACTGGACAGGCAGTCTCCGATTCCTCACTGGGCTCTTTTCTTTTTCCTGTAAATAGATAGCTTTATGTATGGCAGTTAGTTTCTTCATATGAGCTAAGTTCCATTTGTAATTGTTCTAGAGGCGGTCCCTTATAGGGACCTCTACAATGGCGCAGGCATGGAGTTCGACCATGTAAGCATTTCATGCGGTGTTAAGTGCATGTGTTCCTGTTAGTTTGCATCAGTGCCAGTCTGAGCCTCTTGGGGCCTAAGGAATTTGATTTGGGGCCCCCTCCCACCATGCGGAGTCACCTGTGCTTCAAGATTATTTACACAAATGTCACACTATAATGTTACATTATAAATGAATACAGTGAGGTTATGTATTAATACAAAATAAATAAATAAAAATCAATACTTAACATACTTCACTCTAAACTCTGAATACAAACTGTCACAAAACATGAAATAAATAATTAGCAAATGTGCATTAAATGTGCAATCTTTTAAATGAAACCAAAATAGACAAACATTAATATAATAAAAATATAATGCTACAAATAGTTAAAAACTTAAATAATGAAAGCAAACATAAGAAAGCTAGGATTCAACAATGACAATTGACAACAATGACCTCAAATTGTTTCTTGCTAGCTTTTCAGGAGGCAAAAGTCACTGATGACATCAGGACAGCAGGATTGTATTGTTGTGCCCCCCATCCTCAAATATGATGATGGAAAATAAACACCTACTATAGGGTGAAAATAGAACTTTAATCAAATAAAAAAAGTAAAATAATAAATTGTATTATTTACTAATTACAATTGTACCATTCAACATTTACCTATGGCTATAACAATATTATGACTAATTTATTTAATAGATTTAAGAATTCAGAAATCATGCAATGGGAAATTAAGCAGTTTTACTATGATAAAACCATGGTTTATTTTTTGTAGGGTTGTGGATTTGCACGCGTTTTGTTGAAGAAATTATATAGGCTGTGTAATCTATAGCAAAATGTAACAGCAGCAATTACATTGCATTTGGCTACCTGTGCAGGCATTTGTAATAAAATGTACATAAATTGTTTATGTTGTATGTGCCTACAATATGTATTTTAACAGTGTATTATTAACCAATCATTATTGCCTCATATTTTTATATAATAATTTATATGAAGTCAATTTAAAGGCTATTGATAGTTAGGTCTGTTTTTATAGCAACAACAACAACAACAACAACAAAATATTACAGTATATTATACTTTGTAAATTATTATTTGAAGTAACAAAACCATGGATTTAGCTGCCATGGCTACAAGAACGATGATTTGTGGTGTTATTGATAAAACCATGGGTCATTTTGTAAGGGAACCTGAAAAAAAAAAAACTGTGCCTGAAAGTGATAAACGGGCCTCGCTTTTTACCTAAATTATTTATAATTTATTTTAATATATATTAAAATGTATAAGGTGACTGCAAGTCTTTCTCCTTCAAATGCTACTAAATGCTACTAAATTTGCCTTTGAACCCATGTGAAAAAGTAGCATAATTACATATACTTTACAGTTTATTTTAATAAATATTCAACATTATATTCAATTGTGCATTATAGCTGACACCTAGATGAACAATTACAGTTGTTTTTATGACTGTAAGTCCTTCTCCTCAAATGCTACTGACGCGTTAGAAAAGTGTATACCAATATAGCATGTAACTTTAGAGACGGTCCCTAAATTTGAGACTCTTGAACGTCCAACCACAAGCCACCTTTATGTCATTTTCTTCGTTCTCTTTCGGCACCAGAGGGATACATCCTTTTGTGACATGGCTTATCATTTATTACAGTGACCGCATTTTAGCCCTGACAATTGTCAATGCACGAGGTGTCTATGCAATTAGCATGACTCAAGCCAGCAGACACAGCAGCAGTCGTGGTAAATATGTTTATTTTTTGTCTTGAATTATTCATTTATTCGCTTCATTATTCATTCATTCATTTATATCACTTGTTTAAGTATTTAATTGTAAAAAAAATAAAAAAATAAAAAAATAATACTATTATTGGGGCCCTGGTGTGAGGGGGCCCCAAGCAGCCGCTAGTTCAGCTTATGCCTCGGCGCCCTGGTTTGCATCGCGATAGCTCATTAGTCGACGGTAATGCATCAATCCAATTAAGTTTAGTACTTTCACATATTTCGCTTTATTTTGGCCTTGATAACTCCATTAACCCTCCACTGACCCTTGTGATTGGGTCTATAAACGATCGTAGTTTCTGTTTTATTCTTAATTGTTGCAATACTTGTTTCACAGTTTTTTGTATGCATGCCGCACCCATTATCTGAACTTATTTCTGATGGAATTCCAAATCTATGAATTACTCTCTTGTTAGAAATTTAATTACCGTCCTGCTCCTAGATCTGCTGGATGGTACCGCTCCACCATCTGTAAATCTGTCTATGATAACAAGCATGTATCTTTTGCCTTGTACACGCTTTATCATATCCACATAATCGCATATAAGATGTTAGGGGCCTTCGGTGTTGGAATATGGCCTATTGGTGTCATTATGCCTTTTCTTACATTGTATTTAGAATACTTCACATGTGGACAAAAATTCATCCACCATTGCATATAATAGGAGACCAATATCCTTGCTGTTTAATTTTTTCATACTTCTCCCTTGCACAATGGTCAAACCATGTGCATCTGTATCAAGAATATTCAACAGTGAAGTAGGTGCAACAATGTATCCTTCATGTAGCCAGATCTCCCGTGTGAGTCTTTTTTAGCTCCCCCTTTGTTGCCAGATTGATTGTTCATAGGGGCCTGCTTGTTGTTGAATTCGAATAATGTCATCCAATTGAGGGATGAGGTTCGATAAGTCAACAGGTGCTAATACTGCTACTTGACACCCCTGAAGCTTTTTTAGATTCAAATCTGCTGAATCTGTAAAAATGTTAGCAGTTTGTCCCTTTTGCTAACTGACATGCAGTTATAGAGCTTTAATTCTGCTATTTGAGCAGAGCAGGCATTGTCATACAATCTTGTGATATCACAGATTCAAATTCTTTTTGTTTTTGTTTTTCTTCACTACTGAATATCCTGTATGATTTCCTTTGGATCTCTAAATCTAGAACCATCTACAAAGTAAGTAAGTTCTGCTTCAGAAATAGGTGTTGATTCCAGATCTGGTCGTAATCTAGTAAATGCCAAGGACTCATTCAAACACTCATGAGGTTCTCCTTCAAAAGCCAAAGGAATTAATTCAGCTGGATTACGTATGGCATCTTTTAATGGTAACATCTGGATATGTGAGTAATGAGGAATAGGCTAGAATTGAGCTTGTGTCAGAACAAATTTCCCTTGTTCTATTAATTCCACAACTTTGTGATGGGTATATATTGTTACTGGGTACCCCATAGTTATTGTGGATGCTTTTTTCATAAGAATAATACACTGCAGCTAAACCCTGTTGGTATGATGGGTATCCCTGGGCTACATTGTCTAACTTTGTGCTGTAGTATGCTGTAGGCTGTTTTTCCTTCCACTACAGGTCTCTTTGCATCAATACAGCTGATGCATAACCATCAACTCTATTTGCCACATATAGATGAAACATTTTATCATATTCGCATCCCAGGGCAGGGCCTGTTGTAATTATTTTTGTATTGTTTCAAATGCTAGTAAGGCATCTGTGTTCCATTTAATGGATTGCTTAAATGTTGTAATCCTGCTTGTTTCATCATTTTCTCTCAAAGGCCCTGTCTTTACTGCATAGTCTTCTATCCAGTCGGCACTAAACAGTCATTCCTAGAAAGAGTCATTTGTCCCACTGTCTGAGGCAACAGTGTTTTACTTATACCTTCTTAACTGAGCTGGAGCTATAGCTCTCGTGTGCCAAATGCAATTAATCTTCCCAAGTATTCCACTTGAGGCTGGTAATACTGCAATTTGTTTTTAGACACATTGTGTTCCTCCTTGTGCTAATTTTGTCAACACCTTAATTGAATCTTTGTGACATTGTTCTAGTGAGGTAGAACAGATAATTAAATCATCCATGTATTGTAATAGTGTACAGTCTCATTACTGAGGTCTTCTAAATCAGCCTTAAGAATCTTGTTGAATATATGTGGTGAATGTTTATATCCCTGTGGAATTCTAGAATATGTATATTGTTTATTTGTATGTGTAAATGCAAATAGATACCTACTCTTTCTGCAAGCGGTACACTGAAGTGGCAGAGCAAAGATCAATTACAGTAAAGTATTTGGCATCAGGAGGGACATTTGTCCGTAAAGTGTCGGGTTTGGTAATAGCTGGATATCTTCCGTTATTTCATTTATTGTTCTAAAATCATGAACCGCCATCTGTTTTGTTATTTGATTACAGGATAATTGAGTGTTACAGTAACTGTAGTTTCTATCAATCCCCCTTACTAAACCTTCAATTGTTCCTTTATTCCTCCCCATCTCCGAAAGGATATTGTGCTTTTCAGGTAGGCGGCATTTCGTTGAACTCACTGGTTTGCTGATTTTATTAACCAAATCTTGGCATTTGGACCATAGTTCGTTGGTACCACACTCCTTTTCCCTTAAATAATTCAGTCTCAGTTGTTTTATTAAATCGTGCTGTAGTCATCTGTTCACTTTTTTTGACCGATACGCTTTCCTTAGGTAACCCTGTTCCCGAAGGAGGACGAGGCCCCGCGGATACCCACCCAATATGGTTCGCGAGCCAATCACATTTTCAGCTACAGGTGTTTCATCCAGCTGCCGCTGATCACCGCGCGGTATGGGGGCAGGTAATGCAACCATTTTTTGCTGGGGGCGGCGGAACCCGGGCAGTCAGGGGGGAAAAATCGGCCCTTTGGCGTCCTTCCCTCCTTCAGGGGAGGGTTCCCCATTAACAGGGCGTTCCCTTTCCGTCGGTCACTCCGGCCCGCCGGGGATGACCCCGAATATGGGGATCCCTATCAAGCCGGGTGCGCCCTTCCAGCGCCCTGTCCCCGCCTCCCCCAGGGGTAGGCGGGGTCAGAACAATAGCTCCACTCCCTTGTCAAAGCACTACCTCCTGGGTGAGTTGGATAACACTGGGAAACTACCCGGGTCCGGAGGGGCCCTGGCCCCATCCTTCCCCGGGGAGGCCTGGGAGGCAAATACACATTGCATCCGTTTAGGGTATTGGGAGTTTGGGGATTAAAACCCTTCTTGGGAAGGAGAGGCCGGGAAACAGGGCTCAAAGGCTTCTGGACTATACACATATCGCAGGTCTCAATTGGAGCCCCAGCCTTCCATGGTTCTTTGGGTTCCCATGAAGGCCTGGCGGGGCGTTCCGGCACCAGCTGCCTAGGGTGATGGGGATCTAACAGGGCCAGCCAGGACCTCTGGAGCAGTTTTAGCAAGCCGCCTAACGGGCCTCTCAGGCCCTACCGTTGAGGTGAAACACAGGAGGATCGGCTCTCAAAGGGCAAGAACCCTGCAAGGCGGTTGGGGTGCAGGCCCCAGCTCTAAAATTCTGTCTGGGCCCGGCCAGGGAGGATGCCCTTCCTTTGGTGAGCTCTAACCTGAGGGCGGGCATTCGGCCTGATGGGGGGTTATGGCATCCCACAATCCAGTGGGCCATCCTCTGCTTAAGGCGGCACCCCTTCTGCGGCCTCCCCGAAAAGAGCTGGTCTGAGGTCCGCTCGTCGGCAAGCATCAATGCCAAAGGAAAAACAAAGCCATGGTGGGTCTCCTCCTCCAGGGGGCGCTTGCAGGTTCACCCGGTCTGAAGGATGTGGGGAACCTTGGGCACTAGCGGGGGCCTCAGGATTCCCTGGGGTCAGCCGGCCGGCTCAGGGCAGCCGCCCAAAATGCATGCAGGTCCCCACCCCTCTTTGGAAGTGCAAGCGGGAAGGGTTTTTTTCAAAGAAAGAAACTTTTAGCTCAACTGTCAAAAGGCTCGAATGGCCTGCTGTAGGGATTTAAGCACGAGACAGGTCCCAAGATACAGGGGGGGCGGGGATGGTTCTCCTGGCCCCTCTAAAACCTGATGTAGGTCAGCTTTAAAAGACTTTTCCAGGGTTGGTGCTGGGCAACCTGGTTTGGGGGGGGAGCACCATCCAACCTTGCTGAGAAAAGGGAAACCCAAATAGGGATTTCGGGGTCTTCCGGCCCAGAAGAACACCACTCAACCAAAGGTTCCCTTCCGGGCATGGGGTTCGGAGGTGCCTTGCAGTGATGGTTCACTACCTCTTGGGGCGGTCACCTAGAACCTCCCAGGCCCGCCCAGGGACCAAACATGGGTTTCCAAAGGCTGGGCGGGGCGGTCCCGCTCAGTCAGTAAATCCCTCCTCAGAGGAACCGGCCAAGGGGCTGGGAGGAGCACGTTGGGGGAACCAGGTCCCAGTAGGCCAATAGGCTACTAGCAGGACTTGCTCCCCTCCCGACTTTGCACAGTGTCTTGGAAAAGGCTCCTGGGGAAAGATCTTGCTGGGTCCCTGCCAGCTGTGCCAGGTCCGACGAGGTACCCGGCCAGGGGTAGAATAACTCAGGAGAGGTCTTGGAAAGCAAACAAGTCTACCTGGGCCCGAACCTCTCCAAATCAGTACCGCGGGGAGGGTCGCCATTCTCCGGGGCTTCTCAGGGGCAGCTCCGGGTGCCCGTTGACGGGCCTGGAATGTGGGGCCGGGGTGACCTCAGAACCTTCTGACTCCAAAGGAGGGGGGGAGGGTTTGGAATCGACGGGGCGAACCCCTTGTTGTTGATGCCGCAAGGTGCGGGTTTCCTTGGCCAGCACATGCCTAAAAGAGACCTTTAGGGTTAGGGCAAGGTGTACTGCTGGCAACTCTAGGAATTGATGGCCACCACCGGGGCCCCAAACCCCTGAGACTGATCCCGTTTTTGGGCCCCCCAACCCGGGTGGTGGAGGCATCCGGTAAACCCAGCATCCTGGAGATCTGCCTGGGGCCCCCGGGAAAACGCAAGATTACCCAGGGGAGGGTTTCACAGGCGGGTAACTTGGACCCGGGGGTTTACGCCCACCTGGGACTCCGCCAAAAGCCAGTGCTGGGCGGTCTCATATGTAATAGGCGGGGTGTGTGGCCCGGCCATTGCCCCAGGGCCTCTGAAAAAAATTTCGTGGGACCCTGTCCTGCCTTTGATGGGTATTCAAACGGTGCCCACCGGGCCGCGCCTCTGGAGGCGGCTGTCTGCTCGACCGAATCCAACCCATCCAAGAAAGACCCCCTCGGCGAGTTTGCTCTTCTCCCAGTTGACCGGGCCCAGCGGCTCAGGTGCCCAGGCACCACATCCCTGTGTCCAAACGATCGAGACTGTGCCAGTATCAGCCAATGCCGTGTTGAGTATCGCACCTGCTCTCTGGGGGCGGAGGCCTCGTGATCTTAAGACCGGGGAGACAGGGGAAAGCCCAAGGGGGGACCACTATATCCCGTCCAAAAACCCAGAAAAAGGTCTGTGCGTGAAGGATGGACACATGAAAGTTCCGCCTTCAGGTCAATCGCTGAAACCAACCTTGGGGGGGCCCAAAATGCGTTTTGTCAACATTTTTGACGGTAAGGGAGCCCCATTCAAAACCGCAGATCCAAGATCCCCGTAACCCACCCCTTTTTGGGTTGAAGTAGGGGTGTAAAACCCGCCTTTCGGCTGGGGAGTCAGGCTCGCCATAAAATCCCGATCTCTTCCCAAGACAGGGGCATCCCTTTCCACTGCAGTGGCCGGTACCGGGAAAAGGGGCCAGGCGAACTGAATCGCATTGAGGCTGATGGTCCAGAAACCAGCAGGGGCGGCAGCCGAAAGGCGGCTTAAGAACCTTTGGGGGACCAGCGGGACCACAGCCATTCCGGTGGGGCAGCGAGGTGGAACACGGGACCCCTCGGGCGGTTTTGAGCAGGCGGGGTGGTGTGGGGGATACCGGGTTCCCCGGGTTGGCAGAGGGTGGGGTGGGGCCGCTGCGGCCTCGAAACCCCGGCTGCCATCTGGCAAGGAGGAGGATGAGGAGGTCCGGTGCGGCGTCCGAACTCTCCTTCCCTTGACCCAGAGATAAGGGTTGCTCTTTTAAGATTTGGGTCCCGGCCTTGAGCCAGCAGGGGGAAAAAAATGAAACAAAGATTCTCCACCCGGCCCCTCCTCCGGGGAGGGAGCGTTCACCATCTCCCGGGGCAGATCCCCTCCACTTGGGTGCCTGTCTCAGGGCCCTTGTCCCTTTGCCAGGTTTTTGGGGGGGCCTGGAAGGGGGGGCGCCGCCTGGCTCCACGGGGCTGCTTTGCTGGAGGCTGCTGCTGATCTTGCGCGGGGCGAGGGGGGGCCCCCGGCCGGCAGGCTGGGGCACTGCGCGAGGGCGGGAGGAGGCGCAGGGCCCCGCAGGATGTGTCGTGGTCAGTCTTTCGGGCGCCGAACTGCTGGGGTGAAGCCTCACAAGGCCAAATAGGGGTCGGGCCCGCCCGGGGGCATTGAACCCGGACCCGGGATCCCCATGCGCCCAGAACAGCCAGAATGGGCTCCTGGACCCGCGTGGACACGCACCCAGGGAACTCGGTGACCTTCCCCGGGCCGAGGTCAGTGGCGTTGGGTTCCTTTAGAACCGGGTGGGACCACCCTTGGCAGGTCCTTAGTGGCCTGGTGCACCCAAAGCCAGGCGGGGAAGGAGCCTTCCCAAAAATTAAACCCCGGTAAAGGAGTGCCCAGGCCCGGGGGGCTCCATGGGAGGGGGGACTTAGGGAACATGCATGCACCCCGCTCACCCCGGGGAATTCCCGCCCGCCATCCCAGGGGTGGTGAGGGAGGAGGGCCCCACGGTTCTGGCGTAAAGGTGCCGCCCCGACCTGGTGGCTGCATGCACTTCCCGGAAAAGAGGCCTGGGGGGGCTAAAAGGTGCCCGAGAAACCAATCCACTTTGGGGGGCCGGGGGTGGAGGGTTCCATCAACCCCTACCCTCGGCCGGAAAACATAGGGGGGGTCCGACCGGCCTTGCCACCCGCCCCAGAGGGGCAGCGCCGACTTATCCGACGCTTCCCCGGTTGGGGTGGGCATCCGTGGGAGGCCCACTGGTCCACTGGTCGCCCGGGGGGCCCAGCTTCCTGGGTTGCTCCACTGGTCGGGGTGCAAGAGGTGGTGGTAGAGGGTTGGTTCCCCGGGGTTTCCACCACTGTGACCCTCAAACCCTTGAGCCCTCCCGAGTGGACCTTTCTTCCGAAACGGCCCAGATGGGAAGGCAGCGGACTCCGCCCCCTGAAGGTGCGGAGCCTGGTTCCCGCTCCGAGATGGTCATCTTCCCGCAATGGGAACATGGTCATCCACGGGGCGTTTGGGCCCCGAACCGCGGAGGCAGCGATGTGACCATCACCCGGTGCCAGGGGTTACCGCCCGCGGGTAAAGGGCATCCAAAAGGGATCCCTGCTTTACAAAGGCCGGGCCGGAGTGCCGACTAAAGGGAACTACTTGTCACTGAATGAAAAAAATTAATGGATTTTCTGTTGATTCCCAATTTTTGTTCTGCCCCCATTTTCCTAAATCTTTTGCTTTTTTTTTCCACATATATACTGCAATATGGGGAAGAGCTTTTAATTGAACCATTTTTGCAAATTACCCTTTGGTATATTTAAAGCATGTTTTATGATGATGTACTGGGAGACTATCTCAACCCTTTTCCTCGTTTCTTTTGCCATTCTGTTCTAAGTTTTCTCCCCTTTTGCAACATCATTTGCAATGAAATTCGACTTTGATAGCTGTTTCAGGTATCTGTGCTTCAATAAACTTTCCCCATTTATTGACTGTCTGTCTCACATCTTGTTCTATCTGTCCCTATCATAACATTTGCTTTTGGCTCTGCAACCACCATTTGTGTTTCTGTTCCTATTGCATCAATATTTATTCCTTCTGAGAACACCAAATTTGTAGTCCTAATTTACATAATGCATCTCTTCCTAACAAATTGATAAGAGTTTGATTTGATCAGAGATGGGCATTGTTATACTTTGATCTTTTGTTTGTAGCACACTGGAGCTGTTATAGGAATCAATTGCATTTTTCCGAGAATCCTATTGTCTTTGCAAATTTTCCAGACAAGGGAGATGTGAAGCATATTTCAAATTTATACAAGTTAGATTTGCACCATATCTACCATCATCGAATTTGTTTTCCTCTATCTTAATCTGCATACAGGCTCTTGATCAGCTTTGTTGATAAATTGGAACCTGATTCTCCCCTTTGGATCTCTCTGGGCACCCTAATAGCCTGGATTGGGACCTCCAAGGGTTTACTGGGCCCTGATTAGGTTGTTGCCAGCTCACCTCCTTCCACCATGAGGCTGTTGCCATGGATAGGTTGGACAGTTATTTTTATTGTGCCGGGCTGTCCACAGGCCCAGCACAAACCTGGAGAGCTTGCCTCTGCCTCTGGCCTAGCTGTATGGGCTTTTTTTCCATCCCATTTGTCCTGGCTGTTGAGTATAGAACATTTATTATGGGCACAGAGTTCAAGTGTTTACTGGAGACATTATAGTTATTTGTTCTGTTCTGCATTTGTTACTGAAGCTTGAATCTTTTCTTATTTTTCTTTGGAGTTCTTCGCTGCAATTGAGTTCGTTTATGTTGTAACTCTTTCTCTTGACTTTTGAGTTTTTGTTCATTTTCTGTGTTGTTCCACTGCATGGACTATGGTCACAAAACTCTTTGTGTGTTTTAGAGTTAAACCGACCACATCCTCAGCTTGCTTTTTTACCGCTGGCGCATAGCATCAATCAGCTTGTCTAAACAATGTTGCCATTAAGGGTCTCTTTGGGGATCCCCTCAGTTTCTTGTTTCCACCTTTTCAGCCGTTCTGAACATATGTGGTTGGATTTTCTGTGTCCCCCCACCTCTTCTCCCTTTAATGATTTGGATTCAGTCGATAGGATCTCTGCATAATCTGCCATACTGCTGGTGGAATGCATCAAAACAATCCCATCCATATTATGAGAGTTCACTGCTCTGTTTAGAAGTCATTATTGAAATTCATCCATCTTTGTCCTTCCAATAATTTTAGTCGCAGGCTTTAACCCTTCCAGGTGATTACGATATATGCGTTTTGAGTCATTTTCCCTTGTAACCTGAAAGAACTTAAATTACCTTTCCGTTTAATCTTGCAGATAAGAGCAATACATCAATCAGATCTGTAAAGGGTCTACTTTTTTTGGATAATAATAACAACAAAACTTGTGCACTTATAAAAAAGATAACAAAACAAGTGTTGCTGTCGAGCCTTTGTCTACCTTGATCTTCTTTACAAACGCATTAAAATGAACGTAACTCTGTGAATACTCAGAAGACATGGAGAGATATCTATAGAAAGCTTGACATGTCTTTTTTAAAAACCAAAAGTGCCGCCGAAACAGATTTCTTGAAAAGTCATATATGAGAAAACAACGATTTCTGTTTTTTCTTCTCCTTCATTATCTAATGTGACCCACACCCGGAAGCAGCTTATTCAGATTCAAACTAAGCCTGTCACGAATACTTACAGAAGGAAAAGAGCCAGAATTAAAGATTTTTTATTTACTGTTCAAACGATAAGGAATAAGACATAAATCACCCCAAAGATGTGATGTGGTTGAGGATTTAGAATGGTTTCTCAGAAAAAAAAGTGAAACACTTTATTCAGCGAGATCATAAACATGAGTAAGTCTCTTTTATTTATTTATAACTTGTACTAGTTTTCACATAGCGTTAAACATTTTACTAGTTAGACTTTTCCAAAGACTTTTCCAAACTATAATTCCTGACTAAATGTATAATCAATTGAAACATTATGAGTTTCAATAACAATATACACTACTATACCATTCAAAGGATCTAAATAATATAAATGTAACAAATAGAAACTGTAAACAAATTAAAACAATCTTTTTCTTTCATTTTATCCCCTAAAACCAGAAAATATTCTCAGCTCTTTCAACATTAGGTTAATAATAATAACAATAAATGTTTTTTTTTTTTTTGTAGAAATAAGATTGTTAAAAGGATTTCGAAGGATTGTGGACTGGAGTAATGATCCAAACAATTTGTTTGAAAGTCAGCTTTGATTGTTTTTAATAAACTGTTTAACTCTCCACCAAGTGGATATAAATTATGTTGTGGGATAATTAAAAATTCTAATAAACTACAAACATAAATTTATATACTTTATTTTGTTCTCACATTCTTTCTTGTAACTCCCTCCACTCACAGTGGCACCTGAATGGAGGCTCATTATGCAATCATTGTATGGGCCCTTTGTCTTCTCAGGTGTAAATCCAATGATATTCTGGAGTGGTTGGTCCTCCTCACATATGACTTTACCAACAAAAGGTTTGTTGAAATTAAATCAATATATTGTTTTCTGTTGGGTAAACAAGATGATTTTCCATAATTTAGAAGAAAAAATTCTAGGCTCAGCTCCAAGTTCTCAAAATCGAACCATTGTTCTTTATGTGTTTTTATATCCTTTCAAGTGTTTAACATTTTAGTTTTCACTCCACATAAATTTTTCTCAAAAACAATCATGTACATATATCATTTCACATTTATTAAGCCCAGTTTGTCTGATTACAGTGAGATTAGACTTTACCCATTTAGATATTTATAAGAACTGAAAAGCCAAATGTCAGGGCATGACCAAAACTTCTCCAGGCCCCAAAATACCCTTAGACTCCAGGGGTTACATCCCCATGACAATCTCTTTCCCATTGTTTCCTCCTCAAACATTTCCTAATCCATTTCCCCCCCCTCTGAATATTGGGAAGGCAAGTGAAGCCCTGGGGTCCCTGGAAGCCCAGGGGACATACTGTCCCTGCTCACCCTTATTAAAATTGGGAGTTCTACCCAGTGGTCTGAGTGTCCCTTTTTCTCTGCCCTGTTCCCATTTCCCATTTCAAATAACTCCTCTGCCATTCTCATCCTCACTACCTAGAACAACTTACTCTTTCTTTCTCCAACTTATTTACCTCTTGGATCTTTTCCCTGATTCTCCTAATTTTTTTCTTCTTTCTTCTTCCATAGCTTGTACTTGTGCTTCAATATTCCATCTTTCCTCTTCTTTTTTCTAGTCCTTCCTCAAACCAGGTTTTATCTTCGGATTAGCTTACATTTTCTAAAGATGTCAGCTTGAACAATCAAGATGAAGCTTTCTACTTTCCTTTCTGGGTTGCTCTGTGTTTTAAGCTGGTTCCCTCTATGTCCATCTGTCTTTCCTTCTAACTCTGTTCTCCTTTATCATTTGTTCCCTTGAGGTTGGTACTCTCCGTACTTGTGAATGGGAGGCTCTGAAAATAACTTTTCTTTTCTCATGTTATCTTTTCTGCCCCTTCCTGTTTTAGACTCTTCAACCTATCCTCACCTTCTTTTTTTTAAACAGGGCATTACCTCTTTCTCTTTTTCCCTCTTTTGCTCTCTGTTTTCTCTTTCATACTGATGCTTTTAGTTTTATAGTTTTATCACAGTTTCTATTTCCTCACACATGCTACATCAAATGTCCCTTCCTTTGGCCATTTTGTCATCATATTTTTGTTCTCTTCTGCCATTTTTGTTTTGAGATTTTGTTTATTTGCTCTTTACACGGTGGATATTTTAATCAATTATTTCCCTTTATTTATCTTATTACCATCAAAATCAACTATTTAGTTTATATAGTAACTTGTTATGATCTCTTCTTTTCCTTCACTAAATTTAACTATTTTTTACCAATTTCACCCTAATTTTTATTCTTTTACTGTGTCATTACCTCTTTGAATTTAGTTTTTTATTTTGTCTGATAGCATTTACGTTTTTTTATTATTTGACTGTCTGTTTTATATGCTCTATTTTCATTATCACTTTTTAGATGACAAGTTTATAACAATAATTCTTTTTTTTACTCCTCTTTCCTTTTTTGTCCACCATGTAATACATCTTTAATTGGAAACTTCATCCTGTCTCACTCCCTGCACTGGGCTCAGAGAATTTTCTCCCCTTACACAGACATCAAAATACAAAACCTATTATAGATCTTGATTCAAACTTTATGATACTATTTTCCTAAACTCATTCCACTTTCTACACTCTTTATTGAGCCAGAGTGCTTATTAGTGCATATTTTTCCCTTCATCTAAGGGATAATCAGTCATTAATTGTCCTTATTATCAGGCTCATCATACATTCATCCCTCTCAAGTGGATACTAGTTAGCGTCCAATTCTACCAGGTCACACTGAAGTGGCGGTCAGGAGGCAGGTCGCAACTTTTATACCCTATCTGGAATTTATTTGTTATACATTTCATCATCGTTCACACATTCATTCATCCGGACACAGTTACATCCATACAACAAAACAACACTCTTCCCTAGAGCGTCCTTAGGGCCCACCATTCTAAACTTTGAGACAGTGACCTTTCACTTTATTCTTTCTCAAAGCGGTAGCAGATGGTCTTTTCGCATGATTCCATTAACTAATCTGTTTCTCTGTTTATTACTGTCCTTCCTAGGCCCAGTCTTCAATAAACACAGCCCATTGCATACAATGTATTTCTGGCTACACCGTCCCTTTCGGAAGGCTTCCATTAATAAAACCAAATAGTGTGCATGCAGTAAGTTTTTTTCTGGAATAACCCCCCCCCCCCCTTTTTTAAGATATCCTATTATTTTTCTAAATTTGGAAGAGCAGATTTTAAGTGTCCACCACTCAGGACTGACCTCAACTAACACAAACAAATTTTATAAGCAAAAAATGCTTACCTTACTTTATGGTGGTCACCCAGTTGTGTTGATCATGGTCAGACTCAAAAGCAGTTTCCACTCTCAGTTTTTCAATCCCATCTGAGGTCAAATTTGTAGTGATCTTCTACCGGTTCTCTGAAGCACACTCAGTCTGGTTTTTTCTCAGAAGAAAATACTTTATTTAAAGGAAAATAAATCGAGAGTCCTTGCAGGAGATCTCCCGAAGATGTTATTTGGTATCTCCTATATATACACTATATGGGGTTCCACATAGTCAAACTTTCCTTATGATTACAATTTAATACCTCCCTAGAGAGAATAGGCCCCCTACTTGATTTATTATAAAGAAAGAGCCCATATATATGTCTGACCATTGTTCTCTCATCAGTTTTGTACATTCCAACCGTAGAGCAAATTTCTTTCTATACTTTACCTATAAGATTATAATGGAATAATAACTAGCAACAAAAGTAGCTAGATTCCATTGATTATATACTTGATTGATTAAATCTTACTAATAAAATATTCCACACCTGTCCCTCCACACTTTTTTTAAGGATGTGTGGGAAGCTGATTAGCTCTCACGTTGAGGAAATTAATAGTAGCCTGTCTTCTGGGTTGTGCCTGCATTTTGTAAAAAGCAGTGGATTGAGCCACTGATTAAGAAGCTGGACTTGAGTCCACAAATGTTTCAAATTATCATCCCTATTTCAAAGCTTTCTTTTTTATCGAAAATTTTGGAAAAAATGTGTATTGTGTAATGTGTACAGTCTTTTCTGGAAGGTCATGGCATCCTAGATACTTTTCAGTCAGGTTTTAAAGTATATCATAGCACTGAGTCTGCACTTTTAAAGGTTTTTAATGACAGATTCTGGTGATTCAGCAATTTTAGTGCTTTTAGATCTCACTGCTGCTTTGACACAGTTGATCACACAAAATTATTTTATCTCATCTGGAAAACTGTGTGGGAGTCAGGGGACTGCCTAAAGTGATTTCAGTCATATCTTTCAGGGAGCTTCTTTCCAGCAGATGCTTTTTTGTTAAAATGGGGACTCTACTTCATCAACTGTGCCTTTAATCTGTAGGGCCCCTAGGGATCAATTCTTAGGTCCTATTCTTTTTGCATTGTACCTCCTTCCACTTGGATTTTTATAAAAAAGCATGGCATCTCCCTATCATCTGTATGCTGATGATTGTCAAATTATATCACTAATCAGAAAGCATGAAGGAAGCCCCTGACCTCCTTTTTGAATGTTTAAAATGGCGTCAAAGCGTGGTTGGCCCAAATTTTTTTTTTAAACTAAATGAGAATAAAACAGAGTTATACAGTTTGGCCCCACTAACCCCGTTATAGATTTGGGCTGGCTCAATGATTTTGTGACACCTGTTGTAACTAACCTTGGGGTAAAATAGACAGTGATTTTAAACTAAACAAACAAATAAATGCAGTAGTGAAATCTAGTTTTTTATCATCTTTGCCTTTTAGCCAAAGTTAAACCGTTTTGTCTTTTAACCCTTTCGAGTCGATTAGCATGCATATATCGTTTTGGAGTCGTTTCTCCTGCTAACCCGAAAAGAAGAACTTAAATTACTCTCAGGTTTAATCATTACGGATAAGGTAATACATCAATCAGATCTGTAAAGGGGTCTAGTTCTTTTGGATACAGACATAATAACAAAAAAACTTTGTGCACTATAAAATAAAGATAACAAACAAAGGAGCTGTCTGCAGCCTTGTCTGCACTGATCTTCATTTTACAAACATATAATTAAAATGAGACTGTAACTCCGTGAATACTCAGCGAAGAGACATGAGAGGATAGCTATAGAAAGCCGAAATGTCTACTTTTAAACTAAACAAGTGCTGCTGAAAACAAATATTCGATATAAACTAATCCATATGAAACAAGCGCAATGTCTGTTTTCATGTCTCCCTTCATTATATCCTAATGGACCACCGCCTGCATTAGAGCGCTATTCAGATTCAAACTAGGCTAGCGGCTTAATACTGAAAGCAGCAAGACTGTTCTTCAGAGTTTTTATTTTATTTTACTGTTTGCTTCAGCGATGAGAGGAATAAGACATAATTCACCCCAAAAGATGTGATGTGGTTGAGGATTTAGAAATGGATTTCCTCAGAAAAAAATGAAACACTTTTATTCAGCAGAGATCATAAACATGAGTAAGTCTCTTTTTATTTATTTATATACTTGTACTAGTTTTCACATAGCGATGTAAACATTTTACTAGTTAGACTTTTCCAAATACTTTTTCAAACTATAATTCCTGACTAAATTTATAATCAAAGTTGAAACATTATGAAGTTTCAATAACAATATACAATACTATATTATTCAAAAGCTTGTGTAAAATAATATAAATGTAACAAATAGAGATAACTCTAACAAATGTAAAAAACAATGCAGTTCTTTCAATGTATTCCCCTAAAAAACCCGAAAAATATTCTCAGCTCTTTCAACATTAATAATAATAAAAATAATAATGATGATAATAATAAATCGCGTGGTTTTTTGGTAGAAAATAAGATTGTTAAGAGGATTTCGAAAGGATTGTGACTGGAGATTAAGGATGCCAAAAAAATTGTTTGAAAGTAAGCTTTGATTGTTCCTAATAAACTGTTTAACTACTCCCCAAGTGGATATTAGAATTATGTTGTGGGATAATTAAATATATTCTTAATAAACTACAAACATAAAATTATATACTTTTATTTTGTTCTCACATTCTTTCTTGTAAATCCTCACTCACAGTGGCACAGCTGAATGAGAGGCTCATTATGCAGCTCATTATGCAGGGCTTTGTCTTCTCAGGTGTAAATCACAATGAATATTCATGATAGTTGACGCCTACTCACATATGACTTTTACCAACAAAAAGTGTCTTAGAAAATTTAAATCAATATATTGTTTTCTGTGACTGAGTAAACAAGATGATTTTCACATAATTTAGAAAGAAAAAATTCTAGGCTACAAGCTCCAGTTCTCAACAGTCCCGGGAACCAATGTTATGTATGTGTTTTATGGTCTTATTCAAGTGATTTAACATTTTTAGTTTTTCACTAACCATGCATAACATTTTTTTTCTCAAAAACAATCATGTACATGCATGCATTTCACAATTATTATAGCCCAGTTTGTGCTGATTACAGTGATATTAGACTTTTACCCATTTAGATATTTATAAGAAACTGAAAAAAGCACAAATATCAGGGCATGACAAAAGCTTCTCCAGGCTCCCAAAATGCCTTAGACTCCAAGGGGTTAATGACCACACAGAGTCAGGACCTCGGTTTAACATTTCATCCGAAATTGGGATATTTTGTGCACGGAAGTGTACAGGAAGCATGAGACACGCATGGCATTGTCCTGTTTTTGGTACTCTAAGACTGACAATGCGAAGGACCAATCACAGCTGAGCTCCAGGTGACAGTCTTGTTCATGGCGTGTTGTTTGGAGCTTGTGGAGTTTCCACTGTCAAATACTGTACAATAAACAGAAAGATAAAATACATTAAGATCTGCTTTAATACAAGATGATAAATGAAAGTATTGACTCAATAACGACTGTAGTTTCTTCAGTTTACAGTGTGGATCCTCCAGTAGAGCAGAGTCAGCTTCACTCCTAAGTCTCCTGGTTTAGTTATATCTCAGATCCAGTTCTGTCGCTGTGAGGAGTTTGATCTCAGAGCTGAAATCAGAGCAGCACAGCCTTCCTCTCCAATACTGCACTCACACAGCCTGCAGAGAGTGAAGAACATGAATGATGTCTGAGACTTTGTTTAAGTTTAAGGGGTGAGACTGTGCTTGTGTCTGTGTTTGTGTCTGAGCACCTACTTTTCTATAGACCAGGATCAGTGCTAAAAGAGATTATAAATTGCCAGCAGCTAAAACATTAATTTAAATGCACTCTACCCACATGATTTATGTTTGTGTTGCTTGAACTAGTTTATAACAGTATATAGGTGATAATGTTAAAAATAAGAGTAACATTATAGTATAACTATTACATATATTTTACTTGACACTTCTTTAGAGTTCACTTAATTTGGATGAAGTTTAAACTTTTGTAGCTCTGTGTTTAATCTGACTCTAATTTTCAAGTGATCATTTATTTAGAATGTGTTTCTAATTAGTAACTAATCACAAATATTGGTTAAAATTTGATTATTCTGGACGTCCCTCATCCATTTGTAAAGTGTATGGGTCTTGCTTCTGGTCTCGCTTTCCTTCCACCTTTTTTTCTTGATGATTACAAATTGTTGTGTCTTACCATATTATTTTAATGTATTATCTTAATTATGAACACTTTGGTTTGTAGTGCAAAACAGTTTTATAGTTTACTGCACTTGTAATTCTTCTCATCATTTCACTATAATACCTAATGAACTAGAAGTCTCAACCATAGCTTACTTCTACATTGAAGCATAAGGTGAAAACTTTTAATTATTAATTTATCAGGGACCTGTTGTCACATTTGAGTTTCACGGCTACCGGAGGTCATGGATCTCACTTTTACAAGCTCCGGTCTGAACTAAGTCAGAGGAGCAAGTTTAACTTATATCTTTAAATCGATCATCACGCTTGTTCAGAACAAAAAGTATAGTTTGTTAGTCACTTCTGTACAATTTGTTAAGTCAGTGATCTAGTCATGATGAGTTCAGGAGCATTTATGAACGATAAGTTCCTCTTTAAACATTTTAAAATGTTCAAGACTTGATGCTATTGAGTACATGTAAATCTGTTATTCATGGATTGGAGAAAGGTCATTCTGTCATTTTGTAATTATTTATCTGATGTTTAATTTTGTGTATTACAGTAACACTGTAAAAGTGGTTAAATAACTGTACAATTACAGTAAACTACAGGCAAATGCTGCCAGTATTTTACTATTAATGTACAGGGATAATGTTCTTATTTACACTGTAATTCTACATACAGCTATATACATATACAGTAATTTATATGTGAAGCTATGGCCAAAATATCTTCTTTTATTTTCCACAAATAAAGTCATAATGTTTTGAAATGCCTTGAAGAAAAGTAAAGTGATGACATAATTTTCATTTTTGGGTGAACTATCCCTTTAACATTAAGTGTTTTGTTTGGCAGTATTCACACTGTTTGTTGTGTTCAATAATATAATAACACTCACCAGAGTTTCTCCAGTTTATAGTTGGATCCTCCAGTAGAGCAGAGAGCAGCTTCACTCCTGAGGTCTCCAGGTTCATTAAAGCTCAGATCCAGTTCTGTCAGGTGTGAGGGGGTTTGATCTCAGAGCTGAAATTAGTGGCACAAGCCTTCTTCTCCATACTGCAGTTAATCAGCCTGCAGAGAGTGAAGAACATGACATGATCTCTGAGACTGTGTTTAAGTTTTAGTGTGAGAGTGTGTTTTTGTGTGTTTTGTATGAGCTCTACTTTATCTACACACCAGGATCACTGCTATAGAGATTTTAACTTGCCAGCACAAGATAAGAAACTAATAGAATGCACTCTACTCACATGATTTACTGATACTGAACTAGTTTATCATTTTCATTCTTAAACCTTTTTGTAGTACTATACATGCAATAATGTTAAAATATTAAGAGTAACATTACAGTAAAACTATGACATATTACTCTGGTATTTATGATTGTGGGGAGGTTGAGCAGGCGGTGCATTTGGAAAATAGACATCACTTTTCATTTTTTCCTCACACTGAATTATAGAAAGTAGAGATTTATGAATGTTGTTCCCTCTTATATAAATACTCTTAGACAGATTAAAATATTCCAGTCTTCCTGCCACTCATGTCTTTATCCTGCATTGTACTCTAACATTGGTGTGCAGTAATGATAGAAGCACTTCTAGATTCTAGCAATCACTGCAGCTGTGATTTTAAAGAAAAACACTACAGTGCTTTTTTTTTTTTACAAGCGTCAAAATGTCATTATTTTTATTTATTTTATTTTATTTTTGTGATTTTTGGTGCATTTATTATTATTATTTTTTATTATTATTTATTTAGCTCTAAAAGTTAATCATATTTTATATAAAATATGCTTATTTTATGTAACATTTAATATTCTTATACTTCAGTAAAAACAAATCATTCCAGTAAGCTCAGAGAGCCAACAATTACCCATTTTGGTGGGTTTGGTGACATCTGGTTATATGAGGGTATAAAAATATAAAAATATCAAAAATATCATTAGCCACTATATGACTCTACTACCAATGGCTGACATCTCTAAACTATTGAATTGATTATGAACTTAACCTCTTAAGTTTTATTTTGTATCATAAGTTTGGAAGTGTAGAACTAAAAAAATAAGAAAAAAAAAAAACATTTGTGTTGGGTGAGATTCAAAGATGCTAAGATATGCTTACAGACAAATCTGTAAGGAAAAGACAAAGTAGGAGACAGAGTAATCATTTATTGTGTGTTTGTTTGTTTTTATTACATAGTGGGAGCAAACACACATGTTGTAAAAGGCTCAGGAGGCGTTGCTGACAGGTCGAGTGCAGTGTTTGTCTGAATCCCTCTCAAGAACAAAACCCAGATTTCTGTTTGGCAGTGCTGCTCTACAGCCCCTGTAGTCTGACCTGGATGCGACATACACCTTTGGCCCAATCCCATCCTCTATTTTACACCCTTCCCCTACCCTTTAACCTACCACCTTCCCCTTATCCCTTGAAACAGAATGTCAATGGGTTGGGATGAAAATATTCCCCTAAGAATTGGGACACCACTACTATGCAGTCACATGTCATCATTTGCGTCTAACTCTTACAATACACACATATACTGGAGTGTATTGAGCCTTTAATTGCGTTCTGTATTAATGAGCTACTCTACTGCACACACACATCGAAATCAGCAGCTCACACATCCAGGAGAAAATAAACTCCAACGCTGCCCACCACTCTAATTAAATACAGTTTAAATACTGAACCGCTACACATTATATTTCCAGCGATGAGAGGATACAATCACTGTTTTTTAAGTAAACTCACTCTAAAAAGAGAAACACACAGACACGCATACACACAACTTCCATCTCTCTCTCTCTCTCTCTCTCTCTCTCTCTCTCTCTTCTCTCTCTCGATAGGCATATTTGAGAAAATGGTTTAGCTGATTTCTAATTATTGGGATTAGCCCCATCAATGTCTACGGCGGTTATCATCCTGATCAGACATGAAAATATGCAGTCTGTAATGATAGAGCATTAACAAATAGCGATTTTTTTTGCAAACATTTCTTTGAGTAACATGAACGTTAATATGAACTCACAGTTGAATGTAACTTAAAACAAATGATTACTTTTCGTTAAAATCTTTATTAATGCAAAAAATGCTTACATTTATGTGTCTTTTTATTCGGTCAGGCAGCCATGTTGCGAAATAATTCATACCCTTCGTTGAAGTGTGGTCCTGAAAATCTTCGTTTGAAGGCTATCTGGCCCTTCCCCTACTCCTACCCCTCCAGCCAGAGAGAATCGAGACACCCCTACCCCTTCCGTGGAACGCATCTAAGCAGGGTTAGGGGAAATGGGAAGGGCTAAGAGGTAGAATTGGGATTGGGCCTTTACCACTGCTCCTCAGCGAAGCCACACCAAGCGTTAATCACCGTCAATCAATGGGTGCATTCAACTTGAAGCACAGCTGCAGACGGCGATCAACGAGCGAGCCGAAGGAGTCAGGGCGAGATTAAAGAGACACGTCAAGCCTGACACTTTCTGCTCCCATTAGTGACACTGCATTCTTTATCACAGATGGCGTGAATTAAATGCAATATTTGTTATAAACATAGACGCTTTGAAACATTTCCATGAGAAACAAACACTTTATATACTGCTTAATACAGCTAACTTTTCAACAATAAACTTCAACTTAATCATATAAACTATTTAAATACTAATAAAGTGGGGTATATATGCTTTTATCAGTGTTGTATGATAAACGGGACTCAATATAACATTAGACTACAATAGAAGAAATGCTTTGACCTTTCTAAAACACAGATTTGTTGGCATTATTGGAACTGAAAAGGTTTGTCTAACCCAAAACACGCATGATCTTGTTGTAATGTGCTGAATCTGGCAATCGTGAAGCAGCTGTGTGCGCATCAGCTCCTGCAGTCGCTCTGGAGAAACTGTGGGGCGAGTCAGCCGCGGGCTCTCAAACACTCTTGCGATACTTTGATGACACACGTCACAGTCATGTGGCATCGGTGCCGCCTCAAGTCAGACAAAATTTCTAACCAGCCACGCTTCTCAAGGTTTGCGACTGCTACTCACCTAGGGTTTATTGCGGAGTCATCAATGGGTACAGGTAATTAGAGATTTTTCGTTCACATTATTTTGATAATTCACTAATCAAAAGACGTTCCAGTTTAATCCTTCATTAAATATCTGAAATGTAGTTATTTAATGTTATTAGGATAGGTTTGTGTTTAATTGTGTTGGGGAAGTCGGGCCTAATGGTTCAGAGGGTTGGACTCCCAATTCGAAGGGTTGTGGGTTCTAGTCTCGGCCGGACTGAATTGTGGGTGGGGGAGTGCAGACAGCTCTCTCTCCACCTTCAATACCATGACTTAGGTGCTTTGAGCAAGGCATCCAACCCCAACTGCTCTCCGGCGCCTAGCATAAATGGCTGCCCACTGCTCTGGGTGTGTGCTCACAGTGTGTGTGTTGTTCACTGCTCTGTGTGCATTTGGATGGGTTAAATGCAGAGTACAAATTCTGAGAGTATGGGTCTCCATACTATGTGAATGTCACTTCACTTAATTAGTTTTGTTTTTACCAAAAAATATGGCAAAAACCCTGATAAACTTAAACTGTCGCCCAGAATTTAATGTGTTCTTAACGCTACATGAGGGGAAAATATTATGCTAACGTGCTAATTCTCAGTCACCATGGTCACGGATGAGACAGGAGGCAGACAAGGTGGTAAGTCTAATAGCTTTAATAACAGAATGTCTCGAACCAGATGGAGAATTTGAGAGCAAACAGGATGATAAGAACCAATGTCGACTTAACTGAAGAGTCTCTGATCACAGGAAGTGGGTGAGGGATCACAGAAGGAGGTCTGAAGACAGAGGGAAGACTGGCCGATCTTTGGGAGATGACTGACAGGTTGCGATTATCAGGTGAGTGTAGAAATAGAGTCTGTATGCCATGAGATGACGAGATCAACGAAGACTGAAGGGTGAGAGTGGAATATAAAGGTGAGCAGTAATGAAGGATAGCAGATGAGCGGTGATGAGGATGAAGAGATGCAGGTGATGATGATTAATATTCAAGGGATAACGAGCGAGTGGGAGGAGGGAGTGATGATGAGGACAGGTGTTGATGGTGGAATCCTGACAGCGTGGCATGTGATTAAGAGTCCGGAGTGAGGTTTTGATTCCCTGGGAGACACTGAATCGAGCACCGGTGATGCAGACTGCTCTCGGGGAAGAGACACGATCCTCAAAAGTAATCATACATTTTGTTTTAAGTTATCCTAAGCTCTTAAACTTTTTTAGAGTTACACATTTTTATTTGTGAAAGCAGTATTTATAAATGACTTGTATTGTATTTTATATCTACTTTATTTGACTTTTAACAATATATCTACACTACAGTAATCATAAAGGAAGACTTGTCCTGGTGATTCATTGGTCATCATCAGTTGTAGTTTAAACCCTTTTAAAATGATCACTTTCACCAAAAGCTGCTTCATGAAGAAGACTGTGGACCACTAAAACCTGCCTTTGGCAGAGAGGGACATTATTCCTGAAGAAGAAATAACACAGAACCTGGAGCAAGTGACTGGCTTTAGAGAAATGTTTGACTACTTTTGTCATGTTTACAGATGTGAGATGCAGATTCTTTAAGACTTTGACAATTACTACTACCTAAAGATTCTGTACTTGTACATATAGTGCTATCAGGCTCGTGAACCTTTCCTGATCCTCCGCTCCCTCTTTCCCACTTCACTTCCTGTAAAATACACTTCAGTTCCTGTAAATACAGTAGAAGAATGCAGTTCTGATGCAGCCACAATAGGTTGTAGTGTTGTAGAGATCTGCTCTATAAATAATGGTTTCTAAGTAATATTTGTAATATCCTTATTATAGTCTTGATGTGCGGTGATGAAGATATGACAGCCGTGGAGAACTGCTCTGGAGCTGTCGGAGCTACACAACTTCAGTTTGGTCATTTACACTTCTACTGGACAAAATGAGCAATATTCTCCTGGACCTTGAGAAAGGACACTTGGCAGATTTTACAGGCAGAAATCTTGATGAAATCAACATAGATCCAGAAGTTACTCAACAGATCTTTAATAATTGTTTCTCTGGCTGGGTTTACACTGGACAAACAATTTTATTTTTCCTTGATAATATTTTATTTATTCCTTTTCTTTACAGATATTGTTGCACATATTTAAACACAAAAATCAACCAAGATCAGATTTTTCGATCCGCCATGAGCCACTTACAAATGTGGTTTTAAATTATATACATATAAGATATTCGGACATCTGACTTGCCTAAATTCATAAATCTGATTCCCATTGGAAATACAAGCCACACACGTGTGAGAGGCTACACGCTTGCCCATTAAAATAACTTTTCTTAAAGTTAAGAAGCAGGTATTGCTTGTAAACACTGGCACAAAACATTTAATCTAGATGAAAAAAAGTGGTCCACAAGCACTCCGCTTTTTTTTATGCCACCTGATTTTTTAAATCCTTAAAGTGTCTATTTTCCATAATCTGCCAGGTGCAAGCTGAAATAATGTCCCAAATGGTTCTTTTTTTAACCCTTTGCTGCACCCGACCGGAACCCAAAAAAATCTAAAAGTGAAATAGAAAGTGGCATAACATTAGAGTAAACAACATAATGGAACAAATGAACACATTTTCCCATACAATTCTGACCCCAGGTATTTAATGGAATGGTTATTTTTGACAAACATATTGACCTTATTTCTGGACAAAAATAGCAAAAAAAGTTAATTTGAACAGGTTTTAATTATACTTAACAGCCTGAAATAGGGTTTATTTGAACCTTTACTTCACCTATCCTGAACCTGAAGATATTTAAAATAGTTTTACTTTTAAGTTAACAAAACAAAGCAAATTAGCTTAAATAAATAAATAAAAAACTACAGAAAAAATCCAAATGGTCCAAAAGTTGACTGAGCATAAACTGCAAGTTTTTGAATTTTAGGCTTTCAGTTGGTGGTCGTCGTTCATACCTGCAGATTGCCATCTCCCACTGCTCTCTCTTTGGAAAAATTTCAGTAAGTATTTGAAACTATAATTAAGATATACCTTTGTCATAACTTAGTGATTTTTCAACAGTTCTTACTATAATCACAGGCTTTGAAATCAAATCTGTATTCTTGAATAGCAGTGTTGGCAGCTAGTTGGTATCTAGTAGCTAAAGTTTTTTTTTTTTCAGGCTCAATACTTCACACATACTTACCAAGGGAAAATTAAACATTGTAACACAGCTGAAGTGCCTCCAAAGAGGATTTGTTCCCTAACACATATTTTACAAGTCTCAACTCTTTCTGAGTATGGTAATTTTACAACACTCAACAAATGCAGGTGGGGAGGGCAAGGAAAGCTATCATATCTACACAGTATATGAAATATGAGACTCTGTAAAGACGTCAGTCCACCATACCACATGAGGGATATTTGTGAACAGGTTCCATTGAAATTAGAGGTGCTGGAAAGCATTCTTTAGAGATGTTGGCCGTATTGATAGGGATAGCATCTTGCAGTTGATGGAGATTTGTGGGATGCAATCCAGGGCACTAAGTCTGCGTTCCACCACATCCCAAAGGATTGGGTTGAGATCTGGTGACTGTGGGGGCCATTTTAGTACAGTGAACTCATTGTCATGTTCAAGAAACCAATTTGAAATGATTCAGCTTTGTGACTATGGTGCATTATCCTGCTGGAAGTAGCATCTGAGGATGGGTACATGGTGGTCATAAGGGATGGACATGGTCAGAAACAATGCTCAGTGTAGAGGTGTGTAGCATTTAACGATGCCCAATTGGCACTAAGGGGACCTAAGTGTGCCAAGAAAACATCCCCCACACCATTACACCACCAGCACCAGCCTGCACAGTGGTAACAAAGCATGATGGATCCATGTTCTCATTCTGTTTACGCCAAATTCTGACTCTACCATCTGAATGTCTCAAGCAGAAATCGAGACTCATCAGACCAGGCAACATTTTTCCAGTCTTCAACTGTCCAATTTTGGTGAGCTCATGCAAATTGTAGCCTCTTTTTCCTCATTTGTAGTGGAGATGAGTGGTGGGGTCTTCTGCTGTTGTAGCCTCATACAGCTCAGGTTGTGCATGTTGCTCTACAAATGCTTTGCTGCATACCCTCGGTTGTAACAGTGGTTATTTCAGTCAAAGTTGCTTCCTTCTATCAGCTTGAACTAGTTGGCCCATTTTCCCTGACCTCTAGCATCAACAAGGCATTTTCACCCACAGGACTGCCACATACTGGATGTTTTCCCTTTTCACACCATTCTTTGTAAACCCTAGAAATGGTTGCCTGTGAAAATCTGACATTCAGTTTGGAGTTCAGGAGATTGTCTTGACCAGGACCACACCCATAAATACACTGGAAGCAACTGCCTTGTGATTGGTTGATTAGATAATTCTTGAAGTTGGTCAGCTGTTCCAAGTTTGTATGCACATCCAACTGCTTCATCTACATTAATGCTGAGCTGTATATGAGGTTCAACTTAATACACTCATGTTGTTGCACCTTGGAGAATGTGAGTTCATGAGAGATGTCTTTGTCTCCTGTAACCGTCTTGCCAATTTCTCACTCGGTATTCAGGATTAGGAAAACCTTGATTTTCCAATGTCTTCATGTACAAGTTCCACATGGATCTTAGCTGGACAACCTCTTTGCATTCAATCACATTCCTAAGAAAGTAATCCTTTACCACACACATATGACTTATGTGCTGCTATCTTCTAGGGCCTACAGGCTGTCAGTGTTGTCTGCTGCCTTTTCTACCTCTCCTTCCACTCTGGGTTTGGTACTCTGTGTTGAAGTTGTTTCTGCATGATGGATAATACTTAGCTTCCATTGCAAAAGGTCCTTGCCCTGCACCTTGCGAGCAAAGAGCCTATTTCTTTAATTCCTGTGCCCCTAGGTGTACAACTTTCCAGCCTGGTTCCCTGTGTTTCCAACTTTGAAACTTTGTAAGCTCTTCAGTCTTGCCCTTGAACTTGGATTTTGCTTTGTCAAAGAAATGCACTGATTGAAACAAGAAGGAACACCTTCTTGGAGCTCCTTCAGATTGAACTGACCGTGATTTGACATGTGCAGAGAGTCCCTTTCAATGATAATGATTCACCAGATGTAGAAGCCTTTGACACTTGTAAACAATTTATTTTTTCCCTGTAAAGCTTTTTATAGCTAATATTGGTGATAGCCAATTGTATCCAAAGACAAGTCCTCTAATTTCAAGTGGAATCTGTTCACAAATATCCCTCATGTGGTATGTTGAACTGGCGTCTTCACAGAGTCTCATATCTCATATCCCCCACCCAACTAAGCTACCAACACTGCTAGTCACGGATCACAGATCTGATTTCCGAGTAGCCTGTGATTATAGTAAAAACTGTTGAAAAATCACTTTAAGTTATGACTACAAAGGTATATCTTAATTATAGTTTCAAATACTTACTGAAATTTTCCAAAGCGAGAGCAGTGGGAGATGGCGTATCTGCAGGTATGAACCGACGCACCATCACTGCAAAGCCCAAAATTCAAAAACTTTGCAGTTTATGCTCAGTCAACTTTTGGCCCTTTGTGGATGTTTTTTTTTGTAGTTTTTATTTATTTATTTAAGCTAATTTACTTGTTTTGTTAACTTCAAAAGTAAAACTATTTTAAATATCTTCAGGTTCAAATAAACCCTATTTCGAGGCTTTTAAGCATAATAAAAACGCATTGTCAAATGAACTTTTTTTGCTATTTTTTGTCCACAAGATGGTCAATATGTTATAAAACATGACAAAATAACAATTTCTGGGGTCAGAATTGTATTGAAAAATGTAGCCATTTGTCTCTGTGAGTTGTTTACATCAAAGTTATGCCACTTTATATCATATTTAGATTTTTTTGGTTTGGTGCAAGGGTTAAAATCAAGCATTTTGGAGATTATTTCAGCTTGGTACCAATTTAATCTTAAAATAGACACTTGAATGATAAAGAAATAATATGTTGTGGAAAATCACCCTATCACTTGAGAAACGAAAAAATAGTCATCCTCTACACATCTTTGGCCATTTTTTGCTATTTTTGTCCAGAAATAAGGTCAAAATGTGGTCAAATGTCAAAATAACCATTCCATTAAATTCCTGGGGTCAAATTGTATGGGAAAATGTGTTCATTTGTCTCCATGTATGTTGTTTACTTCTAATGATATGTCACTTTCTATTTCACGCTTTAGATTTTTGGGTTCCAGTCGGGTGCAGCAAGGGTTAAAAGAACCCTTTTGGGACATTATTTCAACTTGGTACCCAACTTAATCTTATAATAGACACTTGAATGATAAAGAAATAATGTTTTGGAAAAAAATCACCCTATGCACTTGAGAAAACGAAAAATAGTTGATCCTCTACACATCTTTGGCCATTTTTTGCTATTTTGTCCAGAAATAAGGTCAATATGTTGTCAAATGTCAAAAATAACCATTCCATTAAATTCCTAGGGGTCATATTGTATGGGAAAATGTGTTCATTTGTCTCTGTATGTTGTTACTTCTAATGTTATGCCACTTTCATATCACTTTTAGATTTTTTGGGTTCTGGTCAGGTGCAGCAAAGGGTTAAAAGAACCCTTTGGGACATTATTTCAGCTTGGCACCTGGCAGATTATGAAAATAGACACTTTAAGGATTTAAAAAAATCAGGTGGCATAAAAAAAAAGCCAGGGTCTGGCTGGACCCGTATTTCCATCTAGACTAATTAGCTTATTTTGAGGCAGAAAGGTAAGAGGTGAGATTGCTACACAGAAACATTCCGCAGCACTGAAACTTGCTTTGAACTGCTTACAACATAAATTTAATAAAATAAATGTTTTCTTGCCATACTATTTTTCACCTCAGTATTTCAGCTCTAACTACCTGTAGATAAAATAACTTATGAAAACTACCATTATTGTATTAATTCAGTCAACTTTTGTGCTGGAGTCATTAATGACAGCTTTATGGCACATGATTGTGTTCAAGTCAAACAACCACTTCACCTGAATTATATTAATAATTTTATATACTGACTTCTTAAGTGTAATAAACACATGGGACCGAAAAAATAAAATAAAAAATCCAGATACAGTCAAAGACTGGATCAGTGCATTAACCTTGCAGTGTCTCTTTTAACTTAGAGATGTTACTGCATTGTATTTTATTTCTATTCTGCAGCAGGTGGTCCACACACCTCAATACAGGGCCAGTTTTGGAGTGCTTTGGAATTGCAGACATTTATTACTATGGAGTTAAAATTATGTCATAAGATTTGCATACGGAGGGTAGGACTTGTGGAAGTGTACATAAAGCGTAAGTAAATTAAATTTGCATCGAAGATAAGCTTTGTGAAGGTGTAATTGCGTTTCAAGTGTAAGAAAAATTATTTGCAACATTTTACTGTCACTCATAAGTGTAATTCAAGTATTGTGAAACTGCAGCTTCATGCTAAAGCAAAATAAATATGATCTGCATGCTTCTGACTTCCATTTTTCCTTACACTTTTGGCTTGTTGTTTTGCAAAATACGGTCAAAAAGTACTGCAAGCTATGTGAACAGTGATTTTCAAGCGATCTACTTTAAAACTGCAAAACAGATGAACTGCATGTAGAACCAGTCTGTGTGTGTGAAAAAATGTACTGTTGCAAATGTCTAAATGACATGCTGTGCATGTGGGGCAAAGTTCAGTAAACCGATATGTACAGCTCCGTCTTTCTTTTCTCTCTGCACTTACAATTTTGGCGATTCTCTCACTGACTGAAATTTTGCAAGCGTGAGAAGGAGAGGCGGTCCACCACCTTCTTGTAACCAATCACATGAGGCTCTGCTGACTCTCCATTTACTCTTATCTGATTGGTTAAATAAACATATCATAAGCCAAAACATTCATCTTCATTTAGTTCGGATTGTTCTGCTGCCAGAATGGTACTTTTAAGCGATACACATAGGCTACATTAAAAATACAAATGTAACAAATTAATTAAAACATGATACTTTAAAGTTGTGTACCATAAGTCTAGACTCAAAATTACTTATGAGTGACAGTAAAATGCTGCAAATCATTTTTCTTATGCTTGAAACACGATTTACACCTTCACAAAGCTTATATTAGCATGCAAATTTAATTTCAGCTTACAGTTTATGTCACTTCCACAACTCCTACCCTATGCAAATCTTTATGATTTACTTTGTACTTTGCACTTTGTTGAATTTAGTAAATTTTTTGTGTGTTCAGGTAACAAATTTAGGAAAATTAGCCATGTCTCTTACGCTCAGATTTCTTTAGATTCTTTCTTCAGATTCTTTTTTTTTAATGTCCAGAAAGATGCTTGAGAGTTTAAAGTGTCTGAACTGAGGCTGAGAGGCAGCAAACAAAACCACTTCTTCAGAAAACACATCTGGGATTTTACTTTTAATCAAGCCTTATAGTTACTGAGATGTGAAGAGACTCACCGTAGTTTCTTCAGTTTACAGTGAGGATCCTCCAGTAGAGCAGAGAGCAGCTTCACTCCTGAGTCTCCCTGGATTATTACAGCTCAGATTCAGTTCTGTCAGGTGTGAGGGGTTTGATCTCAGAGCTGAAATCAGAGCAGCACGCCTTTCTGTGAAATGACAGCGAAGAGACTGCAGAGAATATACAGAAGATTAAAATGAGTTATTAGAGCTTGACTCATGTGTCCAATGTCATTGCTGAAAACACAGATGCAGACCTGCCAACCTAGTGGCATTTTAGGAGCGGCTACGATTTTGACCTCAAAGTACACTTGTATGATATGTCTCTCTAAACTACACAATTATCTAGTGATGCCTCTGTCCACCAGGTATTCAAAACAAGCAGGTAAAAGATGAAGACTTCAACCAATCATAGCGCTCTTTTTGTATGTTTTGAATTTAAATAATTCTCTGTCCACCACTAGTATTCAAAACAAGCAGCAGAAAACGCACTAAGACTCAACCAATCATAGCGCTTTTTGTATGTTTTCATTTAAATAATTTCTGCATTTTATTTTCTCTCCTAGAGGTTATAGTAGTGTCCAGACATCTTAAGCCACCTGTAGAAGAACTAGAGGCCCTCCACCGGAAGTGATGTCATGTATGAAAAGATATTGCACTGCTTATCTATCACTAATGAGCCATTTTCCATTGCTAACTGATTTATCAGTCATGAAGATGTAGTGAATTATCATTGATTGATGTTTATGATGTATGGACTAATGGCCAACATGTTTTTAGTTCAAACAATGTCTTACATAAGGACTTGCTAACTGTTAAAAACAACTATAAATTAAACAACTTTTGCTATTATCTTATTTATTCTTTTATTAACTGACAACCACAAACAAGCAAAACTCTACTGAATCATTTGCGCCTCAGAGCATTTTGGTGCGCAAAGTCTTTGATTGCAGCTGGTCAATGTCTGCAACGCGGAATCCTTAATACTTAGAGCTAAACTGGGGAGTCTTCTTTCTTGTAACATTGTTAACATTGTAACATCTTGATCACTTTCAATTTCAAGAAAACTATCAATTGATGACAAAACATTTGTTGACAATCAACAGTGAATAGCTAAAGCGTTTGCCATTGAAACAAAAAGAGCAATGGGACCAGGGCACTAAAGCGTACAAATATAAAACATATAAAATATATAAAGTTTACTATATTATTTTCTTTTTGATTATTTCTTTTCTTTATATTATTATCATTACTGTTGTTTTGCCAAGGCTTTACAGTGATGAATTATGTCTTCTTGTTTGATTAATCAGCATAGGTATCCTGACTAAATTACAATTGGAAAAACATTTGCGTGCCTGCAGCCTCCTGAATGAATTGTTTGGTGCGATTTCTGAACGATTTAAAGGTTCATTGAAAAGAATCAGTTCATTCTTGAATCAGACACCGCTTCTGCGTCTCAGAACATGTGATATATTATGATGCGATATGTTTTTATGAAATGTAGTGAAGTAAAGCAGTGGGTGTAAATGGGGAATGAATGAAACATTTTGTTAATGATTTAATTGAACTGGATTATACTTATTATTGGGTTGAATGAATTATTTTCATTTATTTGCAACAACCTGAATGCAACTTTTAAGTGATTGATGATGATCTCAATCCAGTGTTTATAAAATCAGAGTCACAACCCTGTTCCTGAAGGAACCTCAACTTTGCACAGTTTGGATGAATCTCTCTTATCAAAACACCTTGATTCCAACTCATCAGATCATTGGTAGAGCGTCTGTGATGTTAGCTGAGTGTGTCCAAATTAGAAAGACCCCAAATACAGAAACAGTGCAGAGAAACACAGACCTACTGTTTAAATAAAGTCAGTGAAACAAAGACACGTAAAACACTCACTCATCTTTCCTAGATGCTTGGATCATGGCAGCAGCCTCAGAAGACATTCTTCTGATGATCATATTTACTCAGATTAAATTCATCCAGTCTTCTTCTGAGTTCAACAGCACAAAACACCAGAGCCGACCACTTTGGGCAGCAGACGATAGACTCCAGAGAGACAATGGTCACTTCTTTGCTCAGGTATGTTTGTACTTCCTGCTCTAGTGAGCATCATTCAGTTCATTCCAGACAGTGGAACAGATTGATGGATTTCTCTGGAGAGGATTCTTCTTGATCTTATGTTTGATGTATGCAGCTGTTTCCTGATTGATATCCAGAGCTGCACTGTCTTTCTCAGGAGGCTTTGTAAGAGGAGTCTGATTAGACTCTAGTGAGAGCCGAGAAGGAACGGAGGAAAAGATCCCAGTGTCGTTCCTCCTCTGTAAGGCCGTCCACTTCTCTCTTCAGTAAACTGCTCATTGATGACCTGAACACATTCTTGGTCCTGTGTTTTGTTCAGAAAAGGACAGCAGCGAATAAAGCAGCAGAAACTCCTGAATACTCAGATGGAAAAAGCTGAACACCTTCCCAGCTGCAGTCCAAACTCCCTCCTGAAGATCTGGGTACAAACTCCTGAGTACAGGACCTTCTCTGACATCAATGCGCTCTCTTTCAGGTCCTCCTGTAGAAGATCAGGTTCCCTTTTCCAGCTGTTCAAAAGCAGTTTTCCCTAGAGAACAGAATGTCTTTCTAGCCGATCAGGATCGATTTCTTTTATCATACTTCTGGTCTCCAGTTTGTTGAAGATCAGGAAGTGTGTGGTAATCTGTGGAGTCTTTGGGATTCTGCACCTCTGCTTTTCCCATCATCCTCTCCAGACAGGGCTGAAATCCAGCCAGGACTGATGTGACACATGATGACAGACTTTCGATGATGGGATGTTGATATCTTCGCCAACTCAATATTTATTCTCTTCCTGAAATATTTCTCCTTTCTGGAGGGTGGATTTTGAATCCCGGTATCTTGATTGGTTGAGCGACACACTCCGGAAGGGATTCTGAATTGGCTGCTGGTGGGAAATCAAGAGCGAGGTTTTCCCTGAATTTGGACAGACATATGAAGCTATTCTGCCTGACAATTCTTGGTTTTGGAATTAGAGATCCCAAACTAAGAACATGCATTCAGCCTCAAAGCTGAAATTTAAATTCCTTTGGTTTCTTTGATTATAGAAGAACTTCCCTGCACCAAGGAGCCTGTTTTTCAATTCAGCGACTCCTTTAGTCAACACGGTTCTGATGGGTTTTGTCTTGTCCAGGTGAGGGTTTAAATATGTCATTCAGTTGATTGGTGTCTCCTGTGTCTCGGTCTCCTGGACCTGTCTCAATCTGTCTCACCTCATGTTCATTGACCTCTCCACTCCTCCCCTCTGTGAGGCTCTGTGTAGATCTCATTCAGGGTGTTGAGTTTCCATGATTGGCAGGTCCTTCACTGAGTCTCTGATATTTATCCTGTAGTCTGGATCTGAGTTTTTGTTGATACACAGACATCCAGTTCTGAGCAAAGGAAATAATTGTTGTTATTGGCAGAGCAATCTTTTAGAAATGTATTTTTTAGGTTTGTATGTTAGAATTAGATTGTGTTCGTGACATTCAGGAACATTGGTGACTGAAGACAGAAGGTTGATAATAAAACACAGACTATAATCTGCTGATCCAGAGCTCTTACTGGTGTAGTGTGTCAGCCTGTCTGGTTCATCTTCCTCGGATGAGCAGTGTCTTCAGGACCCTCCTGACTCTGTTATGACCCTCATCATCATAGGTTTTGCTTCCTGGGAATCTGGACTCAGTAGTCTCTTAAAACTACACCCAGAGGTATTTTGTGCTCAGCTCCGAAATCATAGTAAATATTCAAACAATAAACCTGTATTCCAGTCACAGAGAGAGGGTGAACCAAAGGATCATAGTGGCCTATAACTTATCTTACGAGGTGTAGGAATAAAATATGAATATTACAGATAGAATTTAACATTTAGTACTTTTACCCAGAGGCATTGTGTTGGATGGAACACACACACACAGACGACCAAAACCAACCTTAAAAACTGAGTCTAAGTTCTTCTTGCTGTTTGTGATTCTGGTCCTTTATGTTTTTGACTGTAGTTTAAAATAATATTTTGTACATATGTATTCATGTATTTTATATACACCAGTAAATTAATGATCTAATCATAAAATTCCAGACATAATAAATATGGACCCACTTTATAAATTGGCCTTAACTACTATGTACTTCATTTTAATTAATAATTTAGTACAATTTACTTATTGTGTACATGTTTTACATTGTACTTATATTTATAAAAAACCATGTAATTACATATGTATTTAATTTCTGTAATTACATTTAGAATTACACTGTTGACCCATACTTTACACTTAACCCCTTAAACTTACTCATACCTCAACCCCTCCCTAACCTTACCCTATCCCACCTCAATAGCAAAAGTGTTTTAATACAATATGAACACAATAAGTACATTGTACTTATTTTATGTAAGTACATAGCAGTTAAGGCCACCTAATATAAAGTGGGACCATAAATATCTATATTTTCTCATACTGTAAACTAAACAGCACCTCAGATCAGCAGATGAGTCTCCAAACTGAAGTCAATATAGCACCCATTGACGGTCCTCTTGATGGACACACAAGCTGGGTTCAGGAGATTCATTCGACACAGACTGAAATATAACGAAATACAAACTGTTTCTGAAAATCTCACTCTGCTCTGACAGAAACATTCACTGTTTCAATATCCCTTTAATGTTCATATTTCACTGAGAGTCTGTTGTTACTTGGGTTTAAATATTATATTATTTTCTATGAATAAAAGGAATCTCCCATGTGCTCTTTTCATTCATATATTATAGAATAAAATACACAAATACACACATTGACACAAAACATCCAGCAGCAAAGAGACAGCTGGTGACAATATCCATAACACACCACATCTACAGTAAATATGACACTCATAATATCTCACCTGGACTCAACAGAAGAGTCTTCCTCTCTGCAGAGATCTGAAACATCCATCGCTGGGTTTTTCCTCACAGACACATCCATGTGTTCAGATAAATCTGATTCACGCCTCTTAATCTGACTTAATGAAAATGATATTGAGTGTGCATTTATTGTTTCTAAACATTACAAATGTGAAACATTTCAGGTTTTCTCACCTCTTGACTGTCTTATCTGTGCTGCATGCTTCTTCAGAGATTCATTCTGGAGGCCATGGTTTCATCTAAAAGCAGATCAGATGTTGATCACAGAGTCAGTTATGAATCAGAGATTAATCAATCTCAGTAGTCAGACATCAGAACTGACTTGAAAAAGTGTATTCTTCACATTTACACATAATCAAATTATAAACAAAGAGCATAACAAATTCAGACAAACACTGTGTTAAAATGAAAGTAAAAGTTTAATCTGACGATTTACAGACTCTGTGTTTTATCTCCTAATGTCATTTAAACAAATATCTGACACTGCTTTTTTTGTACTTCAGCTTTAAACCAGTCAGGATTGATTTGGCTATCAAAGATGATTGTTAGAATTGATACTCACTGTGTTTTTCTCTCTTAATGTGTTTACTTCCTCATACGATAAAAACAGACCCGCTGTAATAGTTTCACTTTCATGAGTCACCTGACAAGGAGGAGTTTAAGAGTCAAAAACTAACCATAAAGTGTTTAAAATCTACTCTTAGAATTTAATTCAGTATTTAATATTCAAAGTTATAACCCATGAATTGATTTCCTTCACAGACACCACAAATAATTGAATTATTAGTTAAATGTCAGTTACCTCAAATACAATGAATCACTCAATTGGTTCTCACTGGGAAACAGAGCTCTTTAACTGACTAGTATTTTGTCTTTGTCAGATGACAGCAGCATTTGATAGATCAATTAATTTACAAGCTTCTTTACAAACAGGTGCAGTTATTATTTTCATCACTAGGAGTTATTAAATTCACTCATAGAATCCTTGGGCTTCGTTCTTCCCAAATCACATTAAAGATTAGTTCTAAATTAATGAATGGTTTAAGAATGACCGTCACTAGAAGTTACTGGTTTGACTGTCGTTCTGGTGCACTTCCGGTAAGAAGGTTGGAAAAACGGGTTTCCTGGAATGCAGCATTACGTTTGTACCCAAATGACTCTCAACTGAACTTGTTTCCCATAAACAGAACAATTAATAATCAGTTCACTTAGTTACAAATGTTAACTGTCTCCTCCTTCTGTTAAACGAGTCAAAACAGATATTAAACACTCAGTACTGTGTGAAAACTCAAACTCAGACCGATATAAAGTTGGTTTGCGTTGGACATTCGATGTTAGACAGATATTCAGTCGGCAAAAAAAATTAATAGATTATTAATGGTGGCGTATAACTGTATAAAAGCGGTCTTATTTGGAAAGTAGCAGAAGCTACAACTGAACTGATTGCAGTTCAGTTTTTTAAATCTACTCGATTTGTAGCGACGCATTAACGCTATATCAGTGACAGAGTATGTGAGCAGTGGAGCGGCAACAATTTCCCCTCGCGCTCAGAGCATTTAATAATCACTCCGCTCCAGCTCGCTCCGGGTTCACAATTTCCTGCTCCCGCTCCACTCAGCTCAGTGATACCAGAAACACATCCGCCTCTAGCTCCGTGGCTAAAGTATTTCAGTATGTTTGAAATGTTATGTTCATAATGTAGCCTATATTAAAAATAAAAATAAAATAACAGCATTAATATAATTACTGTATTCTGCTGTGCAAATTTTGTTTGTGATGAAAATAACAGTACATTTTATTTTATCTACAGATCAAGGCATTTCTTACAGATTTCTGCTCATTCAAAATCAGATACAGATGAAGTAACACTGTAAGATTACATTTGTTTGAATGCATTATTGAAGCGATGCGTGAATGTAGCTGCTAACTGTTTAAATCATGCTTTGACCGAAAATATTCAGTAAAGAACAGACAAACTCCTTGAGAACTAACCTTTAACTTCAGCGCATTGTGCGTCATTGTAGCGTTCTGATTTGAGAGATCCATCTGTATCGACTATAGTTAAATATTTTAAGCGTGAATGACTTAAATATGCAGTTATATTACGACGTTGGCATGAATTGTACTCGTGGAGCGTGGTGGAGCGCTTTGAGCCGGCGAAAAAACACAACGCTCCGACTTTTAAAATCGGCTCCTCGCCCTGCTCAAAATCCACACGCTCCACTCCACGCCCGCTCCCACCCGGCTCCACTCCACATACTCTGATCAGTGATGAGCTATTGCCTAGAGCTATTTAGGGATCATCTACAAAGTACATGGAAATCTTAAAAATGGTCAATGACTCCCAATCGTTATTTTGCATAGTTAAATAAAAGGAAAATATGCCCCGGATATTTGAAAAGTACACACAAAAATATCTAACTCATACGCTCCTTGTTCAAGCTAATACGTAAATATCTAAATAAAACAATAGCAATAGTAGTTACTGTACCTAAGCTATATTATAAGGCATAGAAGCCACTGAAGGCACACCTTTCCGGAAGAAAAAAAAGACGTGAATGCATTTGGCCTAATCCATTTCTTTCTTTTCTTTCTTTCTTTCTTTCTCTTTATAATTGCATGCAAAGACATGCTATTAAAACAATTAAACATATATATTTTTTATGTACAATTAATTTCAAAGGGTGTATCTTTTTACTAGAGTAAGATTTTGATGCTGGTGTAGCCACAAAACTACAGAAGACATGGTATGTAATTATTTATTACAGCAATACATTAAACTTAACTGAACAGAAAGTGTTCTAAGGGGGAGATTTAAAGTCTCCTCTTCTTTTTTACAATATGATGAATACAAATCCATTGCATGCATTTGTTATATGTATGTTTTAGGCAGCTGCAGTATTGATATCTAAGAAATGAGCAGAGGGTCTGTCCTATGTCAGGAATCAAAAACAGTTGCATATTTATTCTCTGGAAGCCAGGCTTAATATTTTTTAATTGATTGTATCACCAAATAATCAAATAAATAAATATTTTTACATTTTGATGTTTTGTTCCTATTCAGGTTTAGCTGTATAAAACTTTAAATGACAATTCTGCCATAAGGACATGAAGGTCAATAATACACAATGTATCTATAACACTTGAATAGTACTCATTTGAACTGCATACTTAGTTTTAGTTTAAAATGTAACATTAAATCATAAGCAGAAGTTGGTCAACTCTAATGTTCTCTGATAACATATGCTCTGTTCCAGTGACTGGCTATGACTTAAACTTGGAGGGAGACTACATCACCTGTGTTTTTATCTATGTGTTTACAGGGGTGGTTTAGGAATATGTTGGTCATGTGATCATACCAAAGGAAACTCAACAGAGAATCAACATCTGGCGGGATGAAAGTAACCTCACAAAATGTATGACTGGCCTACAACCCTTCAAAGTTGTCCAAGGATGTGAATTTATTGTGACGAAAGACAATCACATCTGCATCAATAATAGAACACCATGTTCAGATGTTGCTAAAAGTATCTGTAATGTTGACCTATCGAATATGTACAAAATATCATCCATGATTTTAAGTTATACTGCAGTTTATGCTGGATCCTCTTACTGATTTTCTACAACCTTTGGAAAAATTGAGAAATCTTTCTTCAATAAACTCTTAAGTTCTATGTCCACTTTCAAAGATGACTCTTGCTACTGGTTTGTGTATTTTGCATTTGATTTACATTGGTTATCTAAATTACATTTTCAGAATATGGAACACAATCACAAAGGTATAGATGGATATATACACAAATTCCTAAAGCGTGAAGTAACTTAACATTTAATCTCAGTTGTGCATTATCAATTATACCAAAAAAGTGAAGACAGGAGAACATGTTTGGAAGGATTCTGGTACAAAAAGGACTTTATTTCACATGGGATAAAATAAATCAGGCATGATCAAACATTACATACATTTGCCTTGATACCTTTAATATTAAGGTCATTACAACATTAATATTTCTCAACTGATGTTAAGTAAATAAACTGGCCTGTAGCCTAACAAAATAACAGTAGAAAATAGTTGCATTTAGAAAACAATACCCATCTCACAGATGGAATTTAAAACTTGCACAACTTTCAGTTAAAATGAAAGTGACGAGTCCACAATAAATGAAAACCCCCAAGAAAAAAGAAAAAAAAAATTCTGTTTGGGAATGACAGTTGAGGAGAGGGAAAATAAAGACATTGACTGGTTCAAAACACGCTAGAATTTCAAACTAGGCTAAAAGGCTGTAATTTACACATATCAGGCCTTTCTACAGAGCACATATACCATCTTTATATGTTGTGTGGCAGTCTAGCACAAACCTGATAAAGACTTTTAGCATGTCATTAAAACAAGTTATTAACGTTTTAATGCGATTTAAAAGCATTTAAAATTGTAAAATTGTGTTCATTAAATGAAAATGTCATGTACAGGTAAGTTACAGAAATAGTTTAGCCTATTAGAACTAAAATTAAAATTACATTCAGTAAGACAAATGTAATTAAGAAAAATATTAAAGCAGAATATACTGTTACATGTTAGCCTTTTAAAATAGTATTAAAACAAATTAGTATTTAAACCGTTAATTTGTTGAGTAATTAAATGTTAATACAGCTTAAAATATTCAAAGTTATTAAGAACTCATAAAAGGCAAGTTTATTTGTATAGCACATTTCATACAATTTAATTCAAAGTGCTTTAGGATCGCAACAGATAAGAATCACAATAAAAGCAAGGGACTAAAATAAAAACTCTAAAATCAATCATTCAGTAATTACCACTCAATAGGAAAAACATTAAAGCAGATAAGACAAATAAATTAAAATAAAATGTTACAGTACTCATTTAAAATGATGTAAAAAATAAATAAAAATCTCAATAAATCAAGTCTGGATTAGGAAGGAGAACCGAAGAGAGGATTTCATTAGGAGCATTCTGGGGTGAGTTTCCCAAAAGTAACAATGCTTGCAAGTTCCATTGTTACCAACTGAGCTAGAATGTAACCTAGCTACCTGCTTTTGGGAAAGCGTGACTCTGGCCTGTAGATAGGAGGATTTAAAATTAAATGAGATTGAAGTGATTTTGGTGGATTAGGTGGAAAGTGAAATGAAGGGATTTAAAATTCAATAAAATTAAATTATGGTCCCTCACAAATCCATCCACTGAGTCCCATTTGCTGGGCATGTAATCAATTAATCACAACCCCAAACACATAAAACCAACAGTCACAGTTTGCATAGATTGCAGCTAATAGTATGGTTTCCCAAATTCACAGTAACTCAAGAGAGTGCTCTGCTATGCTCTTGTGCTTCCAGGAATTGGGATGTTTAAGTTTTTTTTTAATGTCCTCATTTCAGATGACTTGGCAAAGAGCACTAGGCTACATAATGTGCTTAAGTTAAAATGCATGTTACAACATTAAAATGCGGTCAGTTCAGCTTAATAAAACGATACTCAAACTCATTAAAATTAGATTTAAAATAGTATTTTGATAAAAGTTCATTCAAAAAAAAAAAAAAAAAATTCCAAATGATTCTTATTTAAAATCAAATTCATGTCCACCAATTAAAATGTGGCTGTTGCTCATGTTGACATCAATGCTAATAACAATAAAACCCCATCCCTTCCTGAGGTGGTTCACACTTTGACCCTTGTCCAAATGACAATCATGCCAGGTACATCAAGATGATCACCATTACATCAACAATTACTGCAGTTTTGGAAAGGGCCACCAGCCTCCACACCTGTAAACAAAAAAAAATACAAAAAAAAATTCTGTCTAGAGCTCAGTGATTTCCTCATGAACAACTACATGAGCATCTTCATGGAGACTCACATGTGAGCAGTGGTTTTGGATTTTAAACGGAGTAACCTTTGTAAAAAAAAAGAAGAAAAAAAGGGGACCTGTGTCCTGTTGACTTCATACAGAATATGATGGATCCCACCGAGGCATATTAAACACTTAACCACAATCTGTTACTGCCTACCGTGATCCAGAACCTAAAGAAAAAGCCAGAAAGAAGAATGGGCTTGGGCAAGAAAACAGGACAAACATAAGACCTAATACTTTGACCCACCTAAAGACCTGCCACAGCCATCACAAGTCCAGAAACACATCAGCACCAATACCAGGCTGATGGAAACATTAAGGACTCTTGGTCAAATAACATCATGCCATGTCCATCAAGTGGAGCGGACTTCAGTTGAGGACTAATTTCAAGTGTCCTTCTGGCATTCAACAAAGAAAGCATTTTACTGTATTTCACGAGCCCACCGATTGTTTTGAACAAGGCAAACAGTGGTGATCTTCAATTTACAGTCTTACATCTTTGCTCTTCACATATTGTTAAGGCAGTGTGTCAGGCATTTTCAAGAAAGACTGACAACAAGCCTTTAAAGGAGTATGCCCCTACTGCTTTTGCCTTGTTGTTAAACAGCACACATCTAGAAGAGGCAACAGCTGTATTTGAAGATATGGCTGTTCTTTTCACATCAGAAGAGGAGACCGCGTGGTGAATGCAGCCAAAACTGCCCTGGATCTAAAAATAATGAAGAGCACAATTAACCTTATGAGGCACAAACGATACCAGAGGCAACAGAAACAGATGAAACTGTAACTTCAGTGTGTGTGGCAGATCACCATTTACATCACTGTTCACTGCAGTTTTGAACAGAGCCAAGAGCCTCCACTTCAGTAGCAAGACAGGGGAAAAAACCTTTTCTGTCCAGAGCTCATCGACTTCCTCATGAACAACTACATGAGTATCTTCCGCTGTGGAGTGGAGTTCTTCTTGGGGATCTTAGCCGGTTTTCTGAAATCAGCACAGCTACAGTCAGCCAACAATCCAAAACAAGGAAAGTAACTGTCATGTGGAACAGTGGTTTTGGATTGTTAAACACAGCATCCTTAAAAGAAGAAGTACTCTGCCCTCTGACTTCATACAGAACATGTATGGATCTCTCCAAGGCAGATACAAAGAACACATAATTAACAACAATCTGTTACTGCCTTACCGTGATCCAGAACCTAAAGAAAAGTTCTTCAGCCAGAAAGAAGAATGGGACAGAAAACATCAAGAAAGGACAAGGACAGACATAAAACAAAATACTTTGACCCACCTGAAGTACTGCCACAGCCATCACAAAGTCCAGAAGTTACACAGATCACACCAATACCATCCAGATGATTCCAGACACAGCAATGGACCTGTCAAAAACAAAACACAAACCAACCAGAGTACAATACTGAGCCAGATAACACAGAACATACTGCTGAAGACACAACAGAAGAGGTAGTAGATCATATTAATATACATTTATACAAATAATTTCAATGCAATTTCACATTTCTTACAATAAAATGATTACTAGAAGTTCAGATAGCCCTACCTTTGGTCCAAAAGGAGTGTGAAGTGGTGCGTTGCATAGCCGGCAAAAAGACCTCTTACAACCTCCATTAGGCTTAGTTCAAATGAAGCAACAATAATTATTTTAATTCTGCCAAAGCAGCATTTACCTTCTCAATCATTATTCAGTTGGCATCATGTTTGGGAAACATTTCAAGCTGAACTTAGGAAAGCTTCAGTTCTCAATGTATATGAAACCTTTGGAAGGTTTTGATGAAATGATCACCATTACCTCTAAATGAAATAAAAAAATAAAGATTCCTCATCATCATAAGTAGAAGTATATATCCACAACAATCCAAAACTTCTGGTTGTAACTTTATAGCGCTAGGTTGCAGGAAAGAGCAATTCAACCTCTGAGGAAGTGCTATATAGAGGCAAGCAATGATGAGGTGTATTACAATCAGAGTACTTCTTTTATCGAATGGGAGATAGGCCTTATGAGATTATTATTCATATTATATGATTTGAGTTATTATGATATCAACATCATTATCAGAACAGTATCTATACGTTAGTGGAAAGTGTTCCCTAGTGTTACTCGATTTATTATGAGCGCATTATTCACAACTTGGAGCAAGAAGCTAAAACATTGCAGGATTAGGCTCTCGGGCAGCATACCAGTTCCATTCAATTACGGTTCTCAGATGATATGTATAGGCCTATGTTTGAAAAAGTGGCAAATATGCATATACTATTTCAAGTGTTAAATAAGGCAAAAATAGTAAATATTATCTAAATTGACACACTTGCATGAATAGGTTGTTTTTGACCCATGTGTTTAAACTTTAATCATGTGTTTAAAACCTTTGTAAATTATTAAATTATGTTCACTGAAAACATATATTTTGAATAATCATGGAATTTATTGATCAGGTAGGCTACTACTAAATGCTGAAATTTCTGATTTTTCACACATACACACACACACAAGACAAGAAAAAAACAAAGCCAAGAGAATTATGAAATTAAGTAGGAAATGAATATGTTTAATTTTAGACCCATGTTTTGCATTGGGTAGTGATACAATACATTGTGTTTTCTTTTAAAGTAAGAAAGTAAAATTAAAATAAGGATTTGTTCTGGTCACAAACAAGTTAATTCAGGAATTAGTGGAATAGGCTACGAACGATGTAATTATTTTAAATTATTTACAATTATGTAGCTTAGCTTACTTAGCTCTTTTAATAATTTTGGTCACTGTAAAAATACAATACAATATGGTTACAATAATCTCATATTTATAATTGTGATCAAACAGACTTTAGGTGTAACTCATGGATGTCCGCTTTTAATCTGTAATACACCAATCACTGGTGATGTTGCACAACAAGCTCTAACTTCATTGGAGGAGGAATCTGAGCTTGGTGTCATTTAATTGCATTGCTTAATTAAAACATCTGATGTTAATTGACTACAATGCTCTCGCAAAACCATATGCAGCACCAGAAGATAATGGTAGGCTAAGCATTTTTCTAAACCTTATACAGGCTACTGTTTAATGAAATGATATATGATTAAGAAGTGTAATTAAATGCCACATTCCTTCTATTCTAACACGCTCAAAGGTATGAATTTATTAACTTCTTTTTGAGGATTCATTTATAGCTGAAGTTCTGTATGTATACTACATTAGCAATTGTAGGCCTCCACATTAATACAAATTAGTATCCATAAAACAAACTTTCATTTCACTCTTATTAATGTAGTTTTGCTTTAGAAGACTGTAATACTTTTTTTGTTGTTGTTCAGTTTAGTAACTGATCAGGATAGAATCCTATGAATTGACAATATGTAGCTGCAAGTCATAGGATTACTGAATAACAACACACTAAACAAAATGCAGCTTTTGTTACTCTAATGATGGATCTAATTAAGGGTGTCCAGACTCTGTCCTGAAAGGCCACTCTCCTGCATAGTTTAGCTCCAACACACCTCAACACCCATGCCAGGCAGTTTACATGCATAATTATCTGATTCAGGTGTGTTTAATTGGGATTGGAACAAAAATCTGAAGGACAGTGGCCCTCCAGGTGCAGTGGAGCACCTCTGGTGTAATTTCACCTTTAACTTAAAAAAATAAAAAGCAGTGTTATGTTGTCTTCTACACAAATGTTAAATCAGTTTGTCCACAAACACCTCATTAACAAAACAGAAACAAAAATTAAATGTTTTATAGCCTACCCTATTTAACATAGATTAATACAATGTCACACATCACTATTTTCAGACCTGGAAACTAGAGAATGATAATATTCTGATGAAATGTCAAAACCAACAATGGCATAGCCATTCAATAGTTGATACCACTGATCTATCTATATTATAGATCAGTGGTTGATACAGATATTTAGGGTTATCCATAGGAATCTTCCTTTCCCTCCGCAGTAGCGCTTTTGAAGGAAAACATCATAGGCCTACTGAAGTAGCCAGGCAATAACGGTCATAGCAGACATGATAATTTAACTGATAACAGCAGGTTGTCCAATATGGTTCCTGTAGATTAAGGTAATTTATAATAAAATGTGAAGAAAATTTGTAGTTAAATCATAGATGGTAATTAAACCGTAAATCTAATTTATATGTTCTGTATAGTATGTCCCCCTTAAAACTGTCAATTACCATTACAAATCAACTTGTGTATTGTAAATAATAGTAGTAAAACAGCATATTATAAAAAAAAAAACACGCTTTTAAGGTTAGAACGTTTTGACTCCTCCCTCCCTTGCCTCACAGATGTTTGGTTCACTGCCTGCTTTCCGCTTTTACCTATGGTCATTACACACGAGTCCGTTGGTTTGGTGGGAGAGAACAGAGTGCTTCAGTAGTTGTGTAAGTAGGCTGTCGAGGCTATTTTTCCACTTAAAACCTCGAATGAAGTGATTATTTCTCTTTAATACATATGATGCTGAATCATTCATAAATGAATAATTGACAAAAAGGATGATATCCCATGTATTGTCTATTAGCCTTATAAGGTTAACTAACCTAGCTTAGCTTGTTTAATACATAGCCTGTTGGTCTGTCACCCACTACAACTAACGTTAAAAAGCCTGCGTGTGAACTGATATTAATATTGACGGTGTTGGGTTTACTTAATATATTAGTTAGTGCATTGGACTTGCTACGGTTGAATATCTAAATAAGAGCGTCCTTAGTCCCTGATAGCCTAAAATGCTGTCTGGAGGACGCAAATAATAGAATAATTATAACCTGACTGTGTGGTGAACCTATAAACTGAGCTCATATTTAAACACGGTCTCCATGCAAATTGCTCAACTTGCAAAATGTGTCCAAATATAAAAGTGCAGCATTCTGCTTTCATTATCTCTGGTGGCTAACGCTAACAGTCCTTAGTTAATTATTTACTACCTCCAATAGCGCATTGTGAAAATGTTAGCAGGCCTGTGGGTTTTCGATTTGTCTCGGAATACGGATCACATATCTGTCCAGTGTCTTTGCCAATATTTCAAACCTTATAAATACTGATTACAATATTTTCATTATAAAAATCCTAAAATGAGGCTGCTGGAGTGACTGATGTCTGAAATGTGCAACTTGTGATCCTAATCACAGCAATTTACAGTGTGGGCATACTGAGAACCTATTTTACAAGTGAGACATGTTCCTGGACAATGCGATGTTGACCCTGGAACAACATTGTGATTACAATCAGATTTGAAGAACCAGTTTATAGATTTTGTGAAGTTTATGCTTAAAATCAGTGTTGGCTTTACATCAGTTCATTCATCTATCATTTCCTCTGATTTTAGATTACCATGGTTAAGGTGGTTTGTGTAGGGATATGGTAATATATTTGTGGTAAATTTTCCAGGTCACAAATAGTGACCTAGGAACATCAACTTGAAAATCAGGACGGATCACTGAGTTCCAAATTATTATGCAAGTGATAGCAATAGGATTTAATTAAAATATCTAATCAGATTTGTCTTTTATCAAATAACCTGTTGTGTTTGTTATACATGTTAGATATCTGCTATCAATCTCAGACATGTTTGCTAAATTGTTTGCCAGGTCTTCTTAGGTAAATGCAAAACCTTAAACAGATTGTATCACATTAATAAGCAAGTTACAGTTGTCAAACAGTGTCCTTTTAATAATTTCATGTATATATTTTTTGTACAGATACCTTCCTTAACCCTGTGTTCTTGTGTCTTGTAAAACACTCAAAGATCAGTTTGATAATCTACATTCAGTCACATAGCACTGTTTCAAAGATCTTTGTTCATCAACATATTTCATGAGAAATCTGACTTGCTTCATAATGTGGAGCAACCTGTATCAGTAGAGTTTTTCATTTACATAAGAACTGGCAAACTATTCATATACCAGTTATCTACAAAAATACATGAACAACAAAATAAAGACGCTTTATTAGAATAACTTAAAATAATTTACTTAAATCCTAATGTAGCTTGCAGAATAATTTCAAATACAGAGTATGTATAGATGTCAATACAGAGAAAAGATTTAGACACAAACCACTTTAATCTTTTTTTAGATTTACAAGTGGAAAAGAATGTAACCAAATGGGTATTGTTTTTTTTTTTTTATGCAAAGCATTTAAATAATAAGAAATGATAATGAAAAAATGTTTGTTCTAACATAATTAATTACACAGATGACAAGCCCAGTTCTTGTTTCACATTCTCAAACACAGCAGGAGTCATGTTAAGGCATACCACATGGAACCAGCGTTTGCATACGTGACATTCAACTAAACACCCATAGATAGATAGATAGATAGATAGATAGATATTTGTTTTATGATTTTTTTTAAGTACTTACCCAGTCAGTTGTTGGACCACCTCCAAGGGTTGTGTCAAAGCGCATAAACCACAACAGGCATCCTTTCTGAACACTAACAAGTGCATAGATATCAATATAGTAACAGAGATATAGAAGACAATAAGAGTGTGATGTCATATTGTTCCTCTTCATTTCAGGCACCTGAGGCTGTCAGGATTTCCTCAGCCATCTTCCCTACGTAGTGCCTCCATATTGGTCACAGAAGTATTGATGTCCAACTGGGATGGAACTTTTGGGAAACTAGAGACAACCTCCTTTCCATTTTTGAACAATAGTTGTAGTGAAATGAAGGAACTAATTATATTTAGTGTCTCAACTTTAATGCTTGCCATTTGAGCATAAAATACCTGCATGACAAGTACTCCACAGCTATGTGAATCCTGCTGCCTTGTGTGCGTAATTGTGGCGCTCTCCACTTAATGTCCATCCACTCTTTTTTGCTATGGCTAACTGAACCTCATTTTGAAGTATTGACTTGTAGACAAATACATATATGACAGTTAGGGTAATACAGTTAAAGTAATTAAGAGTAACTAGATCTGGCCATAATGCTTTTATTTTAGCAGTTTTGTTTTACCGAAATCTGACTGCAGCTTGCTTAGAGTCCTCCTTCTCATCAATTCCTTGTGGATCTATAAGGAAAACTTTACTGGAAGATGCATGTAGATACTAGAAAAAAAAAAAAAAACTATTTAAAACTACAGTTCAGCTTTGATCACATAACTATGAAGAAGGACTATTTTGAAAGCTTTCAACAAAAACTTCCAGTGGTTTCCATGTACATTTATGAAACTGATAAGTGCTTGATATTTTCCATAGTCCACCTGAAATGTAGATATTGTAACATTATTAAATATTTTTAAACATGGTTTCATATCTTCAATGTACAACAATAGAAATACCTTTGCCAGACCCGTGACACACATCATCTCGGTTTCCAGACAGAATCACACCAGCAGAAAATGATTCATGAGGTAAATGCTACCATCTTTTCCCATTTTATTTAATAAGGTTTGCAAGTAACATTCTATTACCTTAATGAAAAAGCACATTTAAATAAGAAATACACAAAACATGCCTATTACACAAAAAGGTAACAGTTCAGCTTTTCAGATATGTACAATATTACTGGTGTGCTTTGGCAATTTATATCATGCAAGTTTGAAATGCTAATAGCTCATGAATATTCTTGCCTCTCCCATGAGCCACTTGTGAGGTTGCAGAGTTTTGAACTCTGAGTGATGGAGGTGTACCTAGCCTTTTTGCTGCTGATGGTACAACAGCAACCACCACTTCACAATCATTTTTGCTCCAAAGGTACTGAATCTGCAAGTAATCATTTTATTGTAAGAAATGTGAAATTGCATTGAAATTATTTGTATAAATCTATATTAATATGATATACTACCTCTTCTGTGTTCTTCAGCAGTATGTTCTGTGTTATCTGGCTCAGTATTGTACTCTGGTTCGGTTTGTGTTTTGTTTTTGACAGGTCCATTGCTGTGTCTGGAATCATCTGGATGGTATTGGTGCTGATCTGTGTAACTTCTGGACTTTGTGATGGCTGTGGCAGTACTTCAGGTGGGTCAAAGTATTTTGTTTTATGTCTTTCCTTGTCCTTTCTTGATGTTTTCTGTGCCCATTCTTCTTTCTGGCTGAAGAACTTTTCTTTAGGTTCTGGATCACGTGAAGGCAGTAACAGATTGTTGTTAATTATGTGTTCTTTGTATCTGCCTTGGAGAGATCCATACATGTTCTGTATGAAGTCAGCAGGACGAGGTACTTCTTCTTTAAGGATGCTGTGTTTAACAATCCAAAACCACTGTTCCACATGACAGTTACTTTCCCTTGTTTTGGATTGTTGGCTGACTGTAGCTGTGCTGATTTCAGAAAACCGCTAAGATCCCCAAGAAGAACTCCACTCCACAGCTGGAAGATACTCATGTAGTTGTTCATGAGGAAGTCGACGAGCTCTGGACAGAAAAGGTATTTTTCCCCTGTCTTGCTACTGAAGTGGAGGCTCTTGGCTCTGTTCAAAACTGCAGTGAACAGTGATGTAAATGGTGATCTGCCACACACTGAAGTTACATTTTCATCTGTTTCTGTTGCCCTGGTATCGCTTTGTGCCTCATAAAGGTTAATTGTGCTCTTCATTATTTTAGATCCAGGGCAGTTTTGGCTGCATTCACCACGCCGGTCTCCTTCTGATGTGAAAAGAACAGCCATATCTTCAAATACAGCTGTTGCCTCTTCTAGATGTGTGTGTTTAACAACAAGGCAAAGCAGTAGGTGGCATATCCTTTAAAGCCTTGTTGTCAGTCTTCTTGAAAATGCCTGACACACTGCCTTAACAATATGTGAAGAGCAAAGATGTAAGACTGTAAATTGAAGATCACCACTGTTTGCCTTGTTCAAAACAATGCAGTGGGCTCTTGTAAATACAGCAAAATGCTTTCTTTGTTGAATGCCAGAAGGACACTTGAAATTAGTCTCCAACTGAAGTCCGCTCCACTTGATGGACATGGCATGATGTTATTTGACCAAGAGCCCTTAATGTTTCCATCAGCCAGTATGTCAAGGTTGGAATTGAGTGCTGATTTGATACAAGCTCACTAACTGGTAGTGGCGCATGTTTTGCCCATTCCTGGCAGTACAAGTGCATAGTAGAGCACTCTTTTGGGCTGACTGGTAATCGGAGATAACGCTACCTGTGGCATCCAGGTGAAGTGTTACTGTTTTTTTTTAAGATGCTGGGCCAAAATTTGTAAACCACATTGTGTGACAATTGTACAGCAAATGGGTCCACCTGCAAATGTTGTAGTAGCCAGCAGTCTCAGGACAATCAGATGTAGCACATTCCTTTATTATTTTTGTGTAAGCATAAGCTCCAGGATTATGTCATCATGTAGCCTGGTGCTTTTTTCAGTTCGCTAGAAATTACCCTTAACACATCTTTAGTCAAGGACTGTGAGATGTTACCTGCCAAAATCTCTTCTGGTGTGGATTTTTTCACGGCTTCATAATAGTAAGTGCTCACACCTTGTGTGAGGGCCTTTGCAATTTTCCCCTTCGTGTATATTTGGCTTGTCTGAATTGTTGGTGATCGCTTTTGTGTGTTATGTTTCCATTGACAGCAACAAAGACAGTTATTTTCTTTTTGATTTTGTTGGGGGTTTTATTGTGAAAGTATAGACTGCTGAACAGTCTTTAAAGGTGCAAGTGGCACGTGCTTTGAAAAAGGCAGGTCGCTTCCGACTGTTTTGGCATTTTACGTTGATACTTAAAGCACAAAACACAACAAGGATTGACTTGACTAAATTCTTTATAAAGCATATCTGTCCATGGTCTCTGGAGTTGGTTTGAACCAGGCAGTGGCTTTATTTTTTCCAGTTTTCCCATTTTATTTCTATACTGAATTTTTTTGGACCTGGTGTTGTGGCCCTCCACTCTTCATTATTTTGGTTCTGTTCCTGTTCCTTTTCATCGCTCCCTTTTGTCCTCATTTTCAGAGTATGAGGACACTGACACAAAATCACTGTCCATACTTTTTGATGTTAAATCCAATTCATTTGTATTTTGTATGGAGTGATGTTCATCTATATTTTCAGTAAGTGTTTGCTTTTCCAAAACAATGTGTTCTGTTGGCTCATTTGTTTGTGGTTGTGTCTCATTCTGGTGAGGGATCTCTGCAGCTTGTTGTCCATCTGTGTTTTCTAAAATATAGTAATAATAATAGTAATTAAGATTAATGTATGTTTTCAGTATAATTATACCAATTGTATGGTTTTAAATCTAAGTAGTTGCATTATTATATTATAATGAAGTACAGTTCACATCATGTGACTTTAAAGGATATTTCACCCAAAATGAACATCTGCTCAAAATTTAATACTACAACAAAAATAATATGGAAGTCAATGGCTAACGCAACTGTGTGATTACCAGCATTCTTCAAAATATCTTGTTTTTTGTCCAACAGAACAAAGGCATAATTTTGGATAACATTTTGATAAAATAAATGGTAACCCTTATGAGGTTCAGTTCATTACAACAATTGTTTATAGATTTTAGCCTATATCCAGTCATTGCTTCCTACAGATATTTATGATAATTTTAGATTTCAGTGCCATCATATGTCACTAGATGTCACCAAAGTCGAAAAGTTTAGTTTTGGACGGCACCAAAAAGATGAGTGAGTGGTTGCAAACTATTTATTTGAGCTATATTTAAAAATAAAAGTTGAAAATAAGTAAACTACATTTGTTTATCTAAATGTAGCTAAAATAAATTGATTGCAGTAACACACCTTACATGCCTACATACATTTTGTCAGTTCAATGAATATTTTTGGGAATGCACCAAAGAAATTACAACAAATTAACCAATTGATATATTTGTATATTATCAAATGTAGTGATGACATTTATTTAAACTAGAAATTATGATCACGCTCTGTGACCTTCGTGCCAAATTTACCAGAAGGTCCAATTAAAGGCTGCTATAAGGATATTTGAGGGTTAAGAAACATGGCTCTAAACACTACCAAAAAAGTTTTTGTGCTTGTATCAATAGCAGAACCCTTTTTGGTGCTACATAGAACTCTCTTCTAAAGGGATCCATAAAGAATCATGCTTTCCATTATAGATATATGCTATATAGCACCTTAATGGTGTTATAAATAACCTTTCTAATGGTTTTAGTTTATTAAGATTAGTGTGATTTAAATATTAAGATTAGACATATTTGTATTATTAATATTTTGTGTATTCAAGATTATTTTATTTGTCACATCACAATTATATAGAGCATATATAACCAGCAGTGAAATGTGAGTAATATTATAGTGTAATATAGTAGTATATATTATTTTATATCCCTCATCTGCATGATACAATATCCATCCATCTTGCTTTATCTCGGGGTCGTGGGCAGCAGTATAAAGCAGAGATGCCCAGACTTCCTTAATAAGGTGTACATAAAACCACAACATGCCGGGTAATTAAGTAGTTTATTTTGTCTTGACATGTGAAATTGTAACATAATGACATTGAACATAAATAAATACTTAAGTAAAACAAAGCAGCAAACATTGTAATGAAGGCGTTCTTATTTCATATCATTATGTGTATGTTCTTTTGAATTAGTGGCAGTTTCTCTCTGCAGACATGTTTAACGATGTGACGCATCTGAAATACAGAACTGAGTTTAGAGTTATAATGTGTCTCCTTCCATTTATGTTAAAAACATAGTTTATGAAGGCCAAAAGTAGTATGTGACTGCTTTACAATGTTAAAAGCAAAAAGAAAAAAAGAAAATTAATGTCATAGAACAGTTGTGACCGAGTAGTGTATGCATAAACCCAAGTACTATATAAATACAGGAAAAATACAATTAAAAAATAACAATATGGACCATAAATTAATTACTTTTGTTACTTTCTGAACAGAGCTTGTCACACTTACATGTTCTCTTAAAGAGAGAAAAAGACGGATTAGTAGGCAACCAGTAACAATTTTAACATTATAATGTATATCAATTGAAATAAATAATTTACCTGTTGAGAATGTGCTGACAGTTTGTGTAGTTGAATAGCTGAGAAAATCAGTAATGAGGTGCTTTGACAATTACTGGATTAGAAAAACTAAAAGCATAAAGAACCATAAACTCTAATACAAAGAACCATTTCAGCATTAAATAGATCCTCGGATGCTATGGTTTTAGATAGAACCATTACTACAGTAAAGAACCTTTAAAGAACCTTTTTTTTTTTTTTTTTTGGAGCCAATGTAGGTAAGTATATGTGCATGCAAAATATCAGGTTTGAGAATTTTTTCCCTTTTGTATCTTTACAGTAAGACAAGTTTCTGCTCTGAAATGGTCTGCTTGCATACAGCCTTGAACCCTTCATATTATAAACTGACACTAAAAGTAACTCTTGATCAATTAATTTGGACATAATGTCTAAAACACAACAAAGTCAGGCACTGTGTTTAAAAATAAGTGACCCAAAATAAAACACTGGTGGTTCTACAATACCAAACACATAAGAGCTAGTTACTCAAAAACAACACCACAATTTGGACCTCAAGTTAGAATAACCCAATAGGAATATGTGCCTATCAAACAGCCTCTTGTGCATTACTGGAGATATTTATTGGCCTGAAAAGACAATTGAGAATGGGCCATGTTTACTTCTGTAGAAGATATAGCTCAGATGCAGTCAAGCTGTGAAATTGATTAATGGAATTTATTAGACACTTACATTAACATAAAAAGGGGAAAATAAACAAGTTAAACATTTCCCTATATATCTCTTCCCACAAAGTGCTCATTACCAACACTGTACAAGAATTCAACATAACCAAGTTTAATACCCCTAGTCATTTTTTTCAGAACCTGACATCATGCTACACATATTACAATAATCATCATTTCCAGAGCAAGAATCTTGTAACTTGTAATGACAAATTTGTATGTAATCACACAAGAACATGACTACATTTAATTTTAACATTTAGTTAAGCAATCTTTTGATTCAGTGGCAAAAAATGCTAAAACATATTTGAAACCATCCTTGTTCCTGAATCAAAATTACTACAGTATAATACACAGCTGCCATGACAAGTACACTTAGATAAGCTGAATTAATTAGGAAAATGTATTTTCATGATTATGAAAAAGTACCAAAGACATTTAAGTATGTCTTACCTTTACAAAGAACTTCAGTATGTATACCTTGCCTGTTGCCTTCCATATTAGCTTAGCCATTTGATGAGTTTTTCCTTGCTCTGTTTAAAAACATCAATGGCAAGGTTTGACCATGTTTCTTTAGTGATTTTTTCTTTTCACTTATATTGTGAGAAATGAATGCTCTCACAACAGCTTCCCTCCCACCAGCATCTTCCATAGGTCTTTGTTTCTTAGTTTTTGCCCTTTTCTGTATCTACCCATGTTTGAACATGTGTGAAACAATTGGCAATTCTTCTAACATTTCAATTTATATGTGCATTGTTTGCACCATTATGATATACTGCCTCCACAGGATGGGATGATTCTAATAAGTATGACTTAATAAAGAATACACTATACATTCTGTTACTGAAAACAATATCTGAATATTCTTCTAGAATACAGTAACTTCACTCAGCCTTTGAGTTGAGATAGAATGGTTAATTTATTGTCATATAACTTTAAAAGACAATTAATTACATTTGATTCAATAGCAGGTAGCCTAAATTAAATGAGACAGTAAAACATGCATGAAAATGTTGTTCTTGCAGGCAGTAACAAAACAAACACTTGATAATTTGTATTTACTTGAGATTTCTTACATTTTATTTGCTTGAACTGATGCATTCATTTCTACAGCAATATCTTGTTTTCTACTATAATTCTGTGACTTGAACCACTTTGAAATAGCCAATTTGTTCTTGTAGCCAGTAGCAACACACCCTTTAGAATGGCAGAAAGAAAAAATATGCATTTTGAATTGATAAAACGCTTTTAATTTCAAACCAGTCTCAACAATTGCAATAACTTCCTCTAGGGCAGCATACAGCACACCTCAGAAGGCTTTGCAAGGTTTTTTTTGTTTCAAAATGTCAATATCATGTCTTCATCATCACTCTCGGAAGTAAAACAAACTTGAAATTGTTGTTCCCCAAGCCAGTTACAAAACACACCCTTAGAGTTCAGATAGAGTGCTCTGTGTATTTTTTAGAGAATGTAAGAATTTTGAATATCAAACTCTGAGCAAAACGCACATGTTCCTTTTGGGGAAGTAACACCTACATCTTTAGGAGGCTTTGGGAGAATTGTCAGAATTGTTGCTCCCATAACAGGTTTTGCCCTAAAGTTTTGTGTAAACTGTATATGCAACTTTAATGTGTCATTCTAGGAAGTACAAGGACCTTAGCATTTCATGGTGAGTTAAAAAACGTTGTTTTCAATGAGCGTGTTTCTTTTAATATATCAATAACTTGTCATGTGCTACAGGTTAGTTGTGTAAATAAAGGCTACCTTAAACTTTCTTGTAGGAGCCTGCAACAACACACACCCTCTAGATATGAACGATTAGTCATGTATTGTGTAAAAAAATTTTTAACACATTTGAATCTCATCAGAGTTGTTCAGCATCACTTATGATAGTAAAACCAACTGAAAGCAGTTGTTTTAGGACCTAGTCATAGGACACAGTTTTTGGGATTGTGATTGATAATTGTTTTTTTTTAATTTATAATATTGTTATTACCACTAAGTTTTACTCTTTCCACTGTGTAAATTTTATTTTGTTTTCCCAGGTAATAATTGTGTGTATGTTTCAAGCCTTTGTGTGCCCAATGTCTTGTTTCAGATTAGGCAAACACCATGATGGTGGTTTTAGCCGCAGAACTATTATAGAGCACATACTATTGAAACCAAACCAACACATAATTTAGTTTCGACTAAATACAGTCTTCTATTTTACCTTTAAATGCTGTGTCTTGTTACAGATTTCTTATGGAACATTTTGCAGTAGTTTTCATCGCAAAAGTGATGCAGAAGTCAAGCTATTGACTTTCAAAAATCGATACAAAGCCTTCCAACGAGTCTCCTAGTGTTACTGCCCCTAGAGGAAGATACTGCGGTGTTTTGACTGAGGTTAACATTCAAACGTTATACAGTACATTCATTTCAAATCAATAAAGCCCTTTATCTCAACTTCAACAACTGTGTCTTGTTACCTGGGCCTAAAATAACATTTCCTTGCAGGTTTTACTCTAGTTTGTTATTCAGGACACATGCTATTGAACTAAATTCACATCTGTTAATAAATTCATGTAAAATGCATGCAGTGTTCTTTCTCAAATCTAAAGTGTGTGTCTTGTTACTGGCTCCTAGAAGAACATTCTGATGGTGGTTTTAGCCTGCAGAACTATAATATATCTCATACTATTGAAAATTAAACCAATACATCATTTAGTTTCAAATAAATACAGTCTCTATCTCAGCTACAAAGACTGTGTCTTGTTACAGATTTCTTACAGAACATTGTACAGTAGTTTTCAATGTCAAAAAGTGATGCAGAAGTCACGCTATTGACTTTCAAAAGTCAGTGCAGTCTTCCATTGAGTCTCTAGTATTACTGCCCCTAGAGGAATGTGTTGCAGTTGTTTTGAACTGCATATTACATATTTACATTACATTTACATTTATTATTGCTAGCAGCTTTATCCAAAGTTAATTACAGATGAAGACAGTGAAGCAATCAAAAACAACAAAAGAGCAATGATATATAAATGTATAACAAGTCTCAGTTAGGTTAACACAGAACACTAGATGGGCTTTAACTAATATAATAAATAAAAAGAAAACAGATAGAATAAAAAAAAAGAATAGAGCAAGCTAGTTAGAGGTCTTTACACATACCCACACACACACACACACACACATATATAAAATTGCATAATAAATGAAAGAAAATAGAACACAAAAGATTAGAAAGGTAGTTAGATTTTTTTTAAGAATAGAATTAGAATAGAGAGTGTTAAAGTTAGAGGGTCAAATAAAGACGGAAGAGATGTGTTTTAAGTCCATTCTTGAAGATGGCTGAGGACTCAGCTGCTTCGGATTGAGTTGAGCAGGTCATTCCACCGAAGGGAACATTTAAATTAAAAGTCCGTAAAAGTGACTTTGTGCTTCTTTGGGATGGCATAATCGTTTATCCACTTGCAGAACGAGTTTCTAGAGAACACATAAGTCTGAAGTAACAAATTTAGGTAAATGGTTGCAGAGCCAGTGGTAGTTTTGTAGGCAAACATCAATGCCTTGAATTTTATGCAAGCAGCTATAGGAAGCCAAAATTAATAAACAGAGGTGTGATCGTATTCTTTTGGCTCATTAAAAATTAATCTTGCTGCCACGCTCTGGATTAATTGTAAAGGTTTGATAGAATTGGCTGAAGACCTGCCAAGAGGGCATTGCAATAGTCCAGCCTGGACAGAACAAGAGCTTGAACAAGGAGTTGTGCAGCATGTTCTGAAAGAAAGGGCTTGATCTTCTTGATGTTGAATAAAGCAAATCTGCAGGATCTGACAGTTTTAGCAATGTGGTCTGAGAAAGTCAGCTGATCATCAATCATAACTCCAAGGTTTGAATTGAAGGTGATGGTCCTTTCATATATGAAATGCTAATACAAAAAAAGAAAACAAACAGCCTATATATATATATTAGTTTATTGACATATAACTTTTTTTTTAAAGCATATAAGTATGGAACAACACAAATTACAATTAATCTATAGATCTATAAATACACACATATATACACACACATATAGATCAAGATAAAATTTCTATCCATGCATTACCACCACCAACACCTAAATGTCTTAGCACTCTTAAAAGAGCTTTTTTTAAAAACAAAAGTGTATTTCTGAGTAAAATATTGAGGAAAGTCCCAAATGTTATTTAGTGACATATACACAAAATATATTCAAACTGGAAATAATTTTGTTTAATGAACATCATTAATATAAAATATATATATATATATATATATATATATATATATATATATATATATATATATAGTAACAAAAAATAACATTACAGACAGTATTTAAAAATCATGATTAAAATGTCATGTAAATAGGCATTTTTACATGACAGGCATTAGTGTAAATATTTAAGGAATTAATTTAAATTTTATTTTGGATTATAACATTTAGAAATGTGATTCTTAAATAAAAAAGATAAATAAATATAATCATTTGTAGCGGTCAAAGCAAAAAAACAAAATGTACAAAAGGGTCCTTTGATTGCAGTTTATTCTTATAAGTTGTGGGCAAAAATGTTAATTTAATTACTGTTAAGAGGTATTACACTATTTTTTTTTTTTTTAGTGCTCCCCTGAATAAGATATGTTGCATCAAAGATTTTTTATATAGCACACAAGACAAAATAATAACTGAATTATGTCGAAGCTTTAGCACAATTTTTCCAAAGATATTGTGAGACCTGGAGAGTTTTATGAAGAATAAGGGACAGTTTAATTCAGGAAAAATAAGGACTACTAAAAATAAAAAAATAAAAAAGATATTGAATGGAATGATTTTTATGTATTTAATTCTGGCATGTCCTGAATAACATATGAGTGTAAAACCTGAATTGAAATGTTCATTTAGAAATCAGAAACAAAACACACCTTTAGAAGTTGAAATAGAAGCTTTTGATTTTAAATAATTTATAACTTTGAATGTCATACTGGTTCAAAACAACTGCAGCACATTCCTCTAGGGGGCAGTAATACTAGAGACTCAATGGAAGACTGCACAAGCACTTTGAAAGTCAATAAGCTGGACTTGTATCACTTTGACATTGAAAACTACTGACAAGTTCCATAAGAAATTCTGTAAACAAGACAAAGTCCTTTGTAGCTGAGATAGAAGACTGTATTTTTGAAACCAAATGAGTGGTTTATTTTCAATAGTATGAGTTATAATTAGTTCAGTAAAACCACCATCAGAATGTTCTTCTAGGAGCCAGTAACAAGACACACACTTTGATTTGAAGAACACTGCATGCATTTTACATGAATTTATTAACAGATGTGAATTTAGTTCAATAGCATGTATCCGAATAACAAACTAGAGTAAAACCCGCAAGGAAATGTTCTTTAGGCCCAGGTAAGAAGACACACCTTTTGAAGTTGAAATAGAAGACTTTATTGATTTGAAATGAATGTACTGTATACGTTGAATGTTAACCTCAGTCAAAACACCTGCAGTATCTTCCTCTAGGGGCAGTAACACTGGAGACTCGTTGGAAGGCTTTTCTTTCGATTTTGAAAGTCAATAGCTTGAATTCTGCATCACTTTTGACATTGAAAACTACTGTACAATGTTCTGTAAGAAATCTGTAACAAGACACAGTCTTTGTAGCTGAGATAGAAGACTGCATTTATTTGAGACTAAATGATGTATTGGTTTAATTTTCAATAGTATGAGTTATATTATAGTTCTGTGGCTAAAACCACCATCAAAATGATCTTCTAGGAGCCAGTAACAATACACACCCTTTGAAGTTTAGATGGAATACTGTATGTTTTAAAAATGAGTGTTAATGGGTTCAAATTTAATTCAATAGTATGCATCCCGATTTACATGTGATAGTAAAAGATGGCTGTAAATATTGTTCTTTGAACAAATAACAAGACACACCCATTTCAATTTACATATCAAACTGTATGCATTCTAAATTAATTTATTTAAACTTCTGAATGTCAGACTTGGTCGAGACAAGTGCAATATGTTCCTCTAGGTGGCGCTAAACTGCACAATCTTTGTCATGCTTTCCAAGCATTTTCTCAGTCTGTACATTTCAATAACTTTTGTTGTGCTACAGTTATGTGAATGAAACCAACAGCTAAATGTTCTTTTATGAACACATAATAAGACACACCCATTTGATTTGAGATTAATTATTTATACATTTCACAAGTGAAGCATTTAGATGGAATTTTTCTCTTCGTTTTGCACTTTGCAGATAGTCCCTTGCCTGCACTTTTACATTATAAGGTCTGTCAGCTATAATTCCTTAAGGCAGATTAAACCCATTAAAACACAATGTGTGTTCTCTTCTACATTTGAAAACAATTACAACATAGGAAGTTTGTTGTCATTGTGCTAAAATATATTGAAGATCTCCGAGGCTGAATCTCTGACAAAATGTCAAACGTCAAATGTCGAACCTAACTTTATATCGGTAAACTGACCGGACGGATTGCAAAACCGTCACGGATTGATTTTTTTCTCTTTACAGGTGACGTGCGGGGCTCCGTGGTATTGCAATGTAGTAAAACACACTGGATGCAGACTGGTAGTGTACCTTGTTCTTTGAAGGCCTGTCATGACGCGCCTCATCATCGTCCTCCTCCTCCTCTTCCTCCTCCCTGCACTCATCCAATGACGTTTGATAGGGTGTCCGAGATTTTATTTTTTCCTCGGCGCACAAATTTTTTAGCGGATAGGCATTTTCGTCCACACGGATCTGGCGTAGATATCCGTAAATATTCTGAAAATATGACGTCATCAGCCCACGTCTCGCCCCTAGTCAAACACCTCAGGTAACGGCAACAAAAACATGCCTCGATCAAAAAGCAATGCATTTTTTCCCATAGACATTTGGAAAATCGCAAAAAATAAGATCGGTGTTCAACAAAGAGTTATGACCCTTACACGTTTTGTCTATCAAGATAATCTTTTCAAATTACTCCAAAATGTATAAATTTTGAAGCGTAAATAAAGCCGTCAGATATAAAATGCTAACGGTAGGCTATAAACGGACTACAGCACACCATGGTCGCGGATCAACGTCATCATCAAGCTTCCTCAAACTTTATTTAAAAAACACGCTCGCTCATTATGATCTGCGCTGTGTATGAACACTTACCCACTTTTCCATTTTTTTTTTTTTTTTTCAAAAGGTTAGAAACTAATTTTATGTGTAACTCTCTGAGATTTTTTTTTTTTTTATCTTTGTTAATGTTTTATTTTTCGTTATTTCATATAAACCTTAATATTATTTTCTTTGTGATTAGGATTATTATACCTTATCATTGTGCCCCAAATAAACTTTAAAGATTATCTAAATTAGGAGGGATAACATTAGAGGAGTTATAATAGTGTTCTATGTATTTAAGATAACTATACACACAATCTCTGAACAAGCATAACACAGTTAAATTCCAAACATTTTATATAATAGTTGTATATAATTACATATGTTGAATTTAAAGAGAAGTGTCCAATAGCATCAACAAATGCTTATTATAATATAATATAAATAAACCATATATGTTCTCTGAATAAACCATATACCATATATACATTTTCTATATTTTTTACCTGGTAATCCACAAGCCCCAATGTGAGAACTAGTGCAGTAAATTTTATCTCACATTCACATTACTGTGAGCTGACTGGAGTGTAGTTACAATAGTATACAAGTAGTATACAATAGTTTAACATTTAATTTTTGGTATTTGTCAGACAGGCGACTTACAGTGCATTCAGGCTATACATATCAGCATGTTCTCTGGAATTTAACTTCGAACCTTTTGCACAGTTAATAAAATGCTCTAATAACTTAGCCACAGAAACCTTTAAGCAAGAGTTGTAGTAAACATCTTTATTTTCATAAAATAAGTAAACTGAAAACAAACTATATACTAATTGCAAAAACTGATAATTCACACAACAGGTCTCTACAGGGAAAGATGGCATTGTTGCTACAATGGGTGGTTGAACATTTTTAGGCACGCAGCTGTCCTGTCTCAGGGAGTATGAATGATCTTTCAAAATTTGTCCAGTGGGAACATCGTTTGTGGATAAAAACAAAACAGGGACATTTTTTTCCCCTGCAGGAAAATGACAGCTGCAGATGCGAGAATGGACACTGGGTTCCGGTCAGCTCGCTCTAAGGATAAATTCAAAATAAGCAATGTTTTATGGAAGTTACACCTTTACAGATTAAAATTACAAAGTGGGGTGGGGAAAAATCACACAATTAAATATTTGTATTATATTAGAATGGAGTTTTTCAGCATTTACATTAATCTTCTTCATTGATCTGTCAACATTTATATAGCACATTAAATATAGTTTACATTTACTACTAAAATAACAAAGATTAATATCAGTTACCTAATGCCTTAACTAATGCTGTTTACAAATACAGTCATAAGTGGGTAAAAGTCAAGTTAACAAATATCAGGCTGCAGGACCCTTCTTAATTATATCCAAACAAGTTACAATAAGCCAATAAACCAGGTATTATTTTGAATATCTTAAACACATTTCTCGACTTAACGCTATCCTTTAATACAACTGCAGCGGATCTAATATATTAAACAATGGCAAAGTAAACAAGGATTTGGATATTTTAAGAGAAAGACAAAGGTATTTTAGCTGTTGATTTGGTTATGAAAAACGCTTATTCTTGCTAGCCTTTTTAACTCCATCTGACCGCCAAAGTAACAATAGCGTGTTAAGCAATATGCACCATTAAAGTTTACTGTGCCACATTAAGGCAGTAAATACGATGTTCACATGGAAATCATCGTGTGAGCTTACCTTATGGCACGAACCCAGAGTCTCCGCTGGGTAACATCGATTCGGACGGAAAACGAGCATCTTTCATTCGACGACTTGTGCTTTCATCTCGGGACAAAACAAAACACCATTGTCGAACTACAGTCTCTCCACAGAAATAAAAGTGCGGTCAGCCAGCCGCCAAGTAATCGGTTGCCTTAATATCATAGAATTCTGTGTACAATAATATTTGTAAAACTACAATTTGAAAAGACTAAATATATAACGTATGTATATTAACTGAGATGAACGTGAGGATGAAACGCGGCAAGTGAGAGATTTCATGCTCAAAGTCCCCGCCAAAGTGATGTAGTCCCTTTAGCAACTTGTTAGCAACCACCGCTTTTAAGACACAATAAAGTTTAAAAAAAATCACAAGCAGGTTATAACTTGTGGGTTTTATGTCATAAATCAAAAGCGGAAAATATTTAGAGGCTTTGTGCACTCTCTGTGGTCATTAAAATCCCAGGATGTCTTTCAAAGAGTAGAGGTGTGACCTCGCATCCTGGCTCAATTCCCATTGGGCTCTGACCATCATGGCCTCCTAACAATCCCATATCTGCTGATTGGCTTCACTCACGTCTCCTCTCCACCAGTAAGCTGGTGTGTGGTGGGCGTTCTGCGACTATGAGCTGCCGTCCGCATCATCCAGGTGGATGCTGCACACTGGTGGTGGATGAGGAGTACCCCCGACTATGTAAGCCTTTGAGTGTCTAGAAAAGCCTATATAAATGTAAGGAATTATATTATTATTATTATTGTTAACCACAGACCTTATTTCAGGCGATTTAGCAAAAACCCATTCAAAAAATCCATAGACTTTAGGGCAGGAACCCGTAGTGCTAAAATGCTGACTCACTTTCGCTGCTTTGGCCACAAAGTGACGCGCATAACTTCGGCACTCTATTCCTGCACAACCGAGGCTGCAGTTTCAGGACCGCAGTTTTAGGACCCTAGTTTTTTTGTGACAGCCCCACCTACCATACTGGATCAAAACTAATTAAAGATGGACGACGTGGACAGCAATCAGGACGGTGAGTACCGATATTTAATTAAGTTTTATTTTATAACGCTTTAAACGGTGTGAAGATTACATAGTGAGAACTGCTAACTATGAATTAATAATTAATTCCCACCAAATTAAGAATTTGTGAGCTAGTTTTATTAATTACTACAAAGTTAATTCGTGGCCATGATTTCATAAATCCTTGTTGAGTTTTAATGACAAGTATTATAAGTGAATCTAGCCTGCACATTAATTAAACTTATTAAACTTAGATGACAAGAGCATGGTTGATGTAAGGTTTGTAAGATTTACCTGCAGCTAATGTATTAGTGTGAATACTGGCTTAATAGTCGTTGTTTTACCATATTTATGTATAAAATATCTTTCATAATTAAACTGCACTGACTGCCTAGTTGCAGATATGTGTTAGCCTGTTGTTTTGGCATTGTTTTGCAATGATGAATGAGGCGTTTGGATTCAATTGTTTGAATACAATTTGGCCTAATCTGCAGGTCTACTCCACATACAGTCCATTGATATCATGTGTTAGTTTCTGTCATGTTCTGCATGGCCAATATGAAGTGATTTTATGGATTTGGTTAGGCTCATTGTAGGACAGATGATTAAAAAGGCACTAGGGATATTTTCATGATCTCAAAATATTCTAACAAGTAGGCTCTCTTTTCAAGATACATATAACCATGGCACTGGGAAGTGGGGTGCTGGGGGTGCTAGTGACGAGAGGGAGATAAAAAAAATGTAGGCCTATTAAAATATTTTGCACAATTTATAAATTCCTTATGAATATTTTAGAAAATGATTTTGACACAATAGGCTATTACTATATTTTGGATTTTAATTTCATATTCTGAGGCTTAATCAACACGGTTCGGAAGTTATGTTGTCAGACGTCAGGCAGGCAGGTTCAAGTGTCGCCGTAACTAGGTTTCCAGCCGTTCCATGCAGAATACATCCATCTTTATATAATACAGCGCACTCGACATTTGGACACCTGTAACCAGGGCACCCGCCTGCATGTAGCTCAGGTAAGAGCATTGTGCTGCCGCTCTTTGTAACATTTATTTTTTTGGCAACAAGTGTGGGATCAGCTTTGACTAGCCAAGCAATTGTAAGTAGTACATTATAGTATTTTTGTAAGGTGGTGGGGATGGAGAGTATTATTTCGCTTCGTGTGTTCTTTGCGTAATGGTTGTGGATAACTGTTAAATAACGTCTTAAATAGTCGGAGATTATTTCCTGTGGTTTGTGTAAAAGGTTGGAGATGGAGACAGAAAGCTTTATACTGTGCGTGTGTTCTTTGCATACAATGGATGTGGAAAACTGTTCAATAAACAAATTGCTGTTTAGGACTTTCACATGCTGCAAGGACTTTCACTTTTCATATATACAAAGTTTAAAAAAATCACAAGCAGGTTATAACTTGTGGGTTTTATGTCATAAATCAAAAGCGTGAAAATATTTAGAGGCTTTGTGACTCTCTGTGGTCATTAAAAATCCCAGGATGTCTTTCAAAAGAGTAGAGGTGTGACCTCGCATCCTGGCTCAATTAGCCCATTGGGCTCCTGACCATCATGGCCTCCTAACAATCCATATCTGCTGATTGGCTTCATCACTCCGTCTCCTCTCCACCAGTAAGCTGGTGTGTGGTGGCGTCTGGCGCACTATGAGCTGCTCGCCGCATCATCCAGGTGGATGCTGCACACTGGTGGTGGATGAGGAGATACCCCTGACTATGTAAGCGCTTTGAGTGTCTAGAAAAGCGCTATATAAAATGTAAGGAATTATTATTATTATTATTGTTAACCACAGACCTTATTTCAGGCTGATTAGCAAAAACCCATTCAAAAAATCCATAGACTTTAGGGCTAGGGAACCCGTAGGCTAAAATGCTGACTCACTTTCGCGTTTTGCCTACAAAGTGACGCCATAACTCGCACTCTATTCCTGCACAACCGGAGGCTGCAGTTTCAGGACCGCAGTTTTAGGACCCTAGTTTTTTGTGACAGCCCCACCTACCGTGCTGGATCAAAACTAATTAAAGATGGACGACGTGGACAGCAATCAGGCGGTGAGTACCGATATTTAATTAAGTTTTATTTTATAACGTTAAACGGTGTGAAGATTACATAGTGAGAACTGCTAACTATGAATTAATATTAATTCCCACCAAATTAAGAATTTGTGAGCTAGTTTTATTAATTACTACAAAGTTAATTCGTGGCCAGATTTCATAAATCCTTGTTGAGTTTTAATGACGAAGTATTATAAGTGAATCTAGCCTGCACATTAATTAAACTTATTAAACTTAGATGACAAGAGCATGGTTGATGTAAGGTTTGTAAGATTTACCTGCAGCTTAATGTATTAGTGTGAATACTGGCTTAATAGTCGTTGTTTTACCATATTTATGTATAAAATATCTTTCATAATTAAACTGCACTGACTGCCTAGTTGCAGTATGTGTTAGCCTGTTGTTTTGGCATTGTTTTGCAATGATGAATGAGGCGTTGGATTCAATTGTTTGAATACAATTTGGCCTAATCTGCGGTCTACTCCACATACAGTCCATTGATATCATGTGTTAGTTTCTGTCATGTTCTGCATGGCCAATATGAAGTGATTTTATGGATTTGGTTAGGCTCATTGTAGGACAGATGATTAAAAAGGCACTAGGGATATTTTTCATGATCTCAAAATATTCTAACAAGTAGGCTCTCTCTTTTCAAGATACATATAACCATGGCGCTGGAAGTGGGGTGCTGGGGTGCTAGTGACAGAGGGAGATAAAAAAAAATGTAGGCCTATTAAAATATTTTGCACAATTTATAAATTCCTTATGAATATTTTAGAAAATGATTTTGACACACATAGGCTATTATCTATATTTTGGATTTTAATTTCATATTCTGAGGCTTAATCAACACGGGTTCGGAAGTTATGTTGTCAACGTCAGGCAGGCAGGTTCAAGTATCGCCGAGTAACGAGGTTTCCGCTTCGTTCCATGCAGAATACATCCATCTTATATAATACAAGCGCACCTCGACATTTGGACACCTGTAACCAGGGCACCCATGCATGTAGCTCAGGTAAGAGCATTGTGCTGCCGCTCTTGTAACATTTATTTTTTTGGCAACAAGTGTGGGATCAGCTTTGACTAGCCAAGCAATTGTAAGTAGTACATTATAGTATTTTTTGTAAGGTGGTGGGGATGGAGAGTATTATTTCGTTGGTGTGTTCTTTTGCGTAATGGTTGTGGATAACTGTTAAATAACGCTTAAATAGTCGGAGATTATTTCCTTGTGGTTTGTGTAAAAGGTTGGAGATGGAGACAGAAAGCTTTATACTGTCTGTGTTCTTTGCATACTAATGGATGTGGAAAACTGTTCAATAAACAAATTGCTTAAATAGTCAGAGATTATTTCCTTGTGTGTGCGTAAAAGATTTTGGAGTTAATAGAGTTGCGTGTGACATAAACGTGCAGTGACTCAAGCCAGCTGACCAAACCGATTGCATTGTTTTAGCGTTATTGTGTTATAAGTTATAGCGTTATAAGTTTGATTAATATTATATTTTGTTGTAATATTATTTGTTGTATCTAAATAAGTTGCATGTACGGATAGGCTATCTGAAATTGTAATGAAAGTAATTATTTCGCTTTTCTTTCGATTATTAAACTTTTATTTCTGATTCTGCTTCTGCTTCAGATTAATAGCGCATTGCATATCTGAGAACTGATGTCTGTGTGTTTCAGACCCTGGTGGCTGTGCACTGAAGTGTATATGACAATAAAGTAGTAAATCTCAATGTATTTATTTTTTAAAATGTATTTTAAATAGGCCTATAGGCTCATAGGTTTTTGTCTAAAAAAAAAACTCCCTCAAGCCCCTTAAAATCTTGACGGTACCCAAATATTAAATTTGATTTTCTCAGGGTTCAAATACATTTGCAGTGTATCATACAAATAAATAGTTAAACTGGACATGCCCTCATGATGACATTTCAGACCCTCCCAGATTTCAAATGGGAGAACTTCAAAAATAGCGGATGTTCAAATACTTCTTTTCTACTGTATAATATATATATATATATATATATATATATATATATATATATATATATATAAACATTCTTGAATCATTCTTGTGTCTTGCCTCTCAACAACTTTTTTAAAATTAAGGGTTATAGTGACCCATAAGCTGATTCCCTTTAACACCTGATATGGCAATTCACCTTAAGGAGGTTAATCTATTACTGTATAATTCAAAAAGACTAAGACTTTTAAGGTTTCTTCATTTTTACAATTGTTTTAAAATTGATTATACATCATTTACAAAACTATTTAATTTATATTTGTGTAAAATGTGGTGGTTAAAAAAAATATATACAGTATTAATATATATATATATATATATATATATATATATATATATATATATATATATATATATATATATATATATATATATTAATATAATTAATTAGTGTCATGAAAATTTTGTTGTCATTTAAAAAAATAAAACTAAATGCCGTTAAGGCATAGTGTATTATTTTGGATGATGGTGGGTATTCCTTACAGTATGGTGTCGATTATTGTTACTTTGCCTTGGGACTTTCACTTGCTGGGGGGAGGGGGCTGGGTCTCTGCAGAGCAAAGGGAGGTTTATCCATGTGGTGTTTGAACTCTGGGTGTTTCTGAATCTGCAATCCATGATCCCTTACCCAACCCCATCCCTAAACCTAAGGTCACATTACATCAACTAATCGGGTATCGGTGTAAAAACACCTTGATCTCGTAACTCCCATTACTTTCCTGCAGAACCTAATACTTGGTGCTGTAGAACTGAAGGCGCAGCTCCGTGTCCTGTGTCTTTTATTGACTGTATATCTCCCCTAACCGGGTATGATATTAGTAAATTGTGTGGAAATACACTTTATGTAAGTCAAGGGTGAAAATGAAGTGTCATTGTTTGAAGTGTATGCATTGTGTATTTAGTTTAAAGTTGGTTAGTTTACGCGTGTCTAAGTTATCAGCGTGGTCAACTGGTGAATGCTAAACTGATGGAGAGCCATGCGGTCTAGAAATGTAACAGATTGAATGAATACCAAACTAGTGTTTTCTGAGAACTAATTTAACAATTAAGTTACAGGTGACAGTGCTTAAAGAAAAAGTAATCTGTTGATTCATAAGAAACTGTAATATGTGTTCATACTAATGGTGTGTAAAGAGATAACGTTAATTAGTTTTGCTGACATGCTTTCTTGAGCTAATTTAAGAAGTTTAAAATGTTGAAGACATTTGTAAGCGACCGTTTAAAATGTAGAGTATCACATTAATGAATATTGTATGCAATATACAGCAATTAGTAGTATTAATGTGTAATTCAAGTTTCTATTGAAATTATTTGTTTAATTGATGGAACCATTACCTGTTGAAGCTGTAGTAATTCTATATATTTTCCATATATTGTGTTTTTCTCTAAAAGGATATGTTGTTACGTTTATATGACGAGAATCAGAATTAGCATTATTGTGAGACAATACAGGACTCGAAGATTGCGCAGCTCGTGTCCTGTGTCTTTTATTGCTTATATCTCCCCTATCCAAGCGGTTAGGGTACTACATAAATTCATGTTTAAATGTAAAATGGCCTCAAAGACACCCGTATTAACCTCTGCTGCATTTTGAATCCTCAAATAACATTTAAAAACAATATTACTAGTTAATATATTGATGCTATATCCCATGTAGCGTGACTACAAACTAAAAGCGTGTATAAACCTTGGTCCTGAAACTGCGCCACGCTATATTGTCCAGTGGTGGTGGCTGTCCGCAAAGCGGGTCCTAGAACCGGTCCTAGATCTGTGGTCCTGAATCTGCAGCCTCCAGTTGTGCAGAAACACTATTGGGATATTTCTTGGAGGAGCGAGAAAAAAGATGGGGTCCGTCTCCGTCTGGGCGGGGCGAAGAAAGTTACTTACGGTCATGGATAGAAGGCGGTACAATCAATTTCCTCTCAAATGTACTTGAGTAAAGTCATGAGTACTCCCCAAAATACTCGGTAAAGTCAGATCCTCAAAATTGTACTTAGACTGTACTCAAGAAATGTACTCCGTTACTGTCCGGCTCTGTATATCATGTTAATATATTGCCATAGTTAAATTCCATAACATGCCAATTACTTGTGATACCAATTTCCGTGTTAGCACATACATAAGCTCTTGCATAATTTTTTAGTTAATTCTTTTTTGCCTTTATAATAGAAAATATGGTTATCACAAATTAGATATGAGCACTGATCTATATTATGATCAGTGGATATACTAAAATGAAGATCCTGCCATTGCTTTATAGAAATATCTTGTATGTATGGGCTTATATCCTGTATATGCAAATATATGCACCTCAATTTTGCCTATATTGTGGCATATATAGCAGCACATATATTATCATATATTGCATATATGAGCATATATGTGATATACACTATAAGGTTTCATATATGTATATCACATATAGGTTCTTTCCGAGGGGTACAAATTCAGTTGAGTGAACTTGACAAAAAGCCTTAATTTTTATTTTCTTCTGACATACGACTATAAAACACTTCTATATATCTACTCAAAACACATTATATGCTTATGTTTTTTTATCGATAAAATGAGTAACATTTATTAAGTGTCACTTACCTGACTCATGAACTTGATATGATGTTTCTCCAGTGAAGTCACTCAGCTTGCGTGCAGAATGATCTCAGTGTTGGTTGGATTAGTTTTATTAATTTAGTCACATTAGCATAACTCACTGTTGACTGGATTTGAAAATAACGTTCATTCAACGTTTTTAAATCTATTTGTGTAATATAATATGTCCTCTCCAAATAATATAAAATTGGCTCCAACTAAATATTTTTGCCCTTGCATATTATTTTGTTATGGATTTTTTTTACAGTGTGGGTTACTAACATTCTTTAACATTTTCTTTGTGTTCAAAAGAGAGAAACTATTCAGGAAAGAGAAAAGAGTGTCGGGAATATTCCACAAACATGGATATGTTACAAATAAATGTCATGGTGATGTAGTTTTCCTGCTAGAAAACATTAAAAACGCATTCACCTGGTAGATGTGTGTTTGAATGAAAAATGTTCTTTTCTCAAAATAAACAAATAAAATCAATATAAATAACTCTTAAATGACCATCACCGTCTGGCATCTTTAGTTGAGCGATCGCTCTGGTTTTCTCTCTAACTTCGGTCAAATCCTTGAGAGGAGTGAAAGGTGGAGTAGGAATTGGTAGCTGCTGTCTCATGAAACCCCAGACCTCAGACAGAGTCTTTCACTTTGGCACAGTATTACAGTCATTTACAATCAAAATCATGATCAGCATGCTCATGCTGTCACCCCAGTTTCAAATACAAACATTACACTCTCACAATTAGAATGTTCCGATCCCTTTTTCTCTTCGATACCGTTCTGATACCTGGGCTCAGGGATCGGCCGATTAAAGTACTGATCCGATACCTGGGTGTGTATCTGTAAATACAGCTGTATACAACAGCCTGTGTAAATTGCTAGAATTACTTTATGTTACTTAAAGACTGATCCTTAATAAAACATGAATAAATCATGGTGAACTACTCTATTCATTTGAGTATTTTTATTATCGACATGATTTGACGTATTATTTATTTTCTTAAAAAAGAACTTCAAATGCAGCCAAAATCTAACATAAGCGTAAAAGGTATTTTTAGTTTTATAATATAACTGTATAAAAAACTGCAACAAATAAGCCTAGGAATATAAAAAATGATATATTAATCATACAATCTCTTTACAACAAAACAAAGTCAAATACAACAAAGCGTCTAGCATATTGATATTAATAGAGACTTATTATTATTACTACATAGGACATAGCTAAAATCTACTGTAGGCTACAACAGTAGCTTAAGTAATCAATTTACTCTATGTTAAACAAAACAATTTTTTGGACTGCCATGAAAGAACTTTGAGTGTCTGTGTTTATGATTGGCAGTTTTCAAATGAAATTCTCATGAAGTGATGGTTTTATCGTTGTGTCCTCATATAGTGACACACAGCAGAGACTAAAAACAGCGGGGCTTCCAGCACTCACCGTCACCCAAGAGATGTAGAATTTGCAGGAGTAATATTTAAATGGTATTTTTGCAGTTTAATATTCACAGACACTGTATATATTCAGCTACCTGGGTACACTTTGATTACACAGAACAACTGAGCGGCTGTGGGTGCCGAATATTGCGAGTCGGTTAACTACGGTACTACAGAAACATACTGCAACCACTGTTTATTAGTCTGTTGGCAGTTTAGATTAGATGAAATCCAGTCATAATTAAGATCAGTGCGCTACGCGTTTCATATCTTCTCGCTGCTCTAAAGCGGGTTTTGTGGCAACACAGGCCAACTTCCTGTGTTTGCAATGCATTCTGAGCAGCGAAGAAGAACCGTGCAGGTTAAAAACTAGCGGTCAAAACTAGGTCTCGTTTAAGAAAATGGTATTGGATGGTATATGGGTTCATGTACTTCGCCCGATGCGATGTCAGAATTTGTTGTGGTATGGAGATATTTCCGATCTTTATCGAATGAACAACTTCTACCACAATCAGATCTGTTAGGGTTTGGTGGAAAACAAACTGGGAATTTAATATATTTAAGGAAAGTCCTGCCTTGGCGTTGGTCTGTGCACAACACATTCATGTTCCTGTCTTTTAAAAAAAAAACATTATTAAAGACAATGCATTACACAATTATTATAGACAGCCGTTACATTCTCCCGCTCTGCAGTGTTGACAGCTTTGCTACACAGATTTGTGATAGTTAGCTATTGATGGTGCCGTGTCAAGCAACAAAAGGCTCTGCCCTCAGTACAGTTAAATTAATAATTTGGCGTTTAATAGAAGAAGAGATCAAATTAGTAGAAATAAACATGTTAAGAATCAATAGAAGCGGAGGACAATTTATGAAATATGTGCCATTTTTCAAGATTTCAGTATTAAAAAAAAAATACTAATTATTGGAAGATACCCTAATTTTAGACCACAAAAGTCAGTTTTCTCCATCAGAAAGAAATGAGAACAAACAGCAAAACCGCTGAATGTTTGCAAGTTAGTTGAATCAGATTTTTAGACTCAGTTGATACAACTCACTCATTAAACAGTCACTTGCTGCCACCTACTGGCAGCTGTGTTTATTTTAAAGTTGTAATGAGTCCAATGAAGGCAAGGTGGAGAACCAAGTGCGTTTATTTACAGAGTGATCAAAATCCAAACAATAAACAAACAATAAACAAAGACTTGACTTGAACAGACTTGGAGTAGACTAGACATGAAAGACTAGACTCACCAACAGCAGGATACAACATTAATACATGACAAGGGACAGTGGCAAAACTGACTACTTATAGCAGACAATGAACAAACCAATGAGCAAACAGAACTGATAATCACATGACAAGACAATAAACCAATCAGAACCTACACATCCACAGGGAGAGATACATAGAGCAGGAATATGACACACAGCAGAAACAAACTACAAAATAAGAGACATAAAAAAGAACATGAAAAAACCCAAACACCACATTACAAAAAGTTATCTTATTTCATTTTGCAATCATTAAATATTTCATATTACAATGTTATATTTAAACATAACATTTATTCACAATCCATCTATGAATTTAGTTGATAGTGATTTCATTTGATTAATAGCCAGCATGTCTTTTATTTGATTATTATAATTTTATTATTATTATTGTGAATCAAAAAGTAAACCCTGTCGGTTTAAAACAATACCTTATTCTTATCTTGCGATCAAAATGATCAAAGTATTTTAGTTCTGTTCCGGGTCATCAAGAAAATATTACAGACCGCACTGATGCTTGACCCCAGGGGCTTAATGTCCAGGTGACAGTCTTGTTCCAGGCGTGTTGTTTTGATTCAGTTGTTTGGAGCTGTGGAGTTTCCACTGTCAAATACTACAATTAAAGAAGAAAGATAAAATACACTAAGATCTGCTTTAATACAAGATGATAAATGAAAGCATTGACTCCAAGTAACTTACTGTAGTTTCTTCAGTTTCAGTGTGGATCCTCCAGTGAGCAGAGAGCACTTCCTCCTGGTCTCCTGGTGTATTACCTCTCAGATCCAGTTCTGTCCAGGTGTGAGGGGTTTGATCTCAGGAACTGAAATCAGAGCAGCACAGCCTTTCTCTCCAATACGCAGCCCCTCAGCCTGCAGAGAGTGAAGAACATGAATGATCAGACTGTGTTTAGATTTGAGTGATGTGTTTGAGGTGTTTTGATGGCTCTACTTTTCTACACCGGGATCAGGCGATAGAGATTTTAACTTGCCAGCAGCAAAACATTAATTTAAATGCACTCTACCCACATGATTCATGATTGGATGCTGAACTAGTTTGTAATATCATATAGGTGATAATGTTAAAATAAGAGTAACTTTTTAGTATAACATGACATATATATTTTACTGCGGTTCCAGTTCACTTAATTTGGATTGAGTTTAAATATTTTGTAGCTCTATGTTTAATCTGACTCAAATTTTCAAGTGATTATTATTAAATTCAGAATGTGTTTCTAATTAGTAACTAATCGAAATATTGGATAAAATTAATTTAGGTATTTTATTATTCTGGCATCCTTTTCATTTTGTAAGTCTTATGGCTCTTACTTCTGGTCTCAGTTCCTTCCATTTTTTAACTGTACAAAACAGCTTGTTCTGCTGCTTGATATTCTTGGTTGTGTCTTACCATATTATTTTAATGTAGCATCTTAATTATGAACACACTGGTTTGTTGTCAAGGTGGATACTTTCAGTTATTGGATTCATCAGAGACCCGTTGTCTTTGGAGTCTCACAGACCGGAAGTCATGGATCTCCCTTTTCAAACTCCGGTCTGAACTGAACAGATTCACTCAAGGTTAACTTATACCTTCATAAGAAGGTTAACTTATATCTTTAAATCCTTCCTACCTTGCTCAGAACAAAAGTGTATTGTTAGTCACTTCCAACTTGCTAAGTCAGTCTAGACAGAAATCAAAGGTCTCTGATGATGTTCCTGCTCCATTCAACCCATGAGCCTTTGTCTGTTCTGTCCTGGACACGATTTGAGAAACATCAGCCTCACATTGATCTACTAGTCAGGATGAGTTCAGAAGAGATCAGAATAAAATTAAATCTAATGTTTTATTTGTCAGGTAAGAATGTATCATACTAACTACATTATTTAACAATAAGACTCCAGTTCAGAGATAATAAATACTAACATCAGTTGCTCAAAGATGAATCTAAAGAGTGAGGCTGCAGACCTGACGCATAAAAGTAGCATTTATTAATGCTGTTCTTCTTATATAAATACTCCTCAAACAGAATAAAATGTTCAAGACTTGGTGCTACGTATGTAGAAAAAACACTGGTGCTGGTTTTATACAAGGCTCCATCAAAATATTCAATGAGTACATGTAAATCTGTTAATACATGGATTGGAGAAAGATGGTCAGTCTGTCATTTTGTAATTATGTATCTGTATCTTTAATTTAGTGTATTACAATAACAATGTAAAGTCTCCAAAGAGCTGTAAAATTAAGTAAACTACAGGCAAATGTGCTGCCAGTATTTTAATTTAAAGGACAATTTTCATTACACTGTAATTCTATGAGCGGGAAATATAATTCTATAATTCTATAAAGATATATATATAGTACTTTATATGTGAAGCTACTTCCAATTAATTACTGCAAATTTATATAGTTTTAGGCACTTACAGTATGTACTTTGTTGTTCAGTGGTCTAAAGTGTATATACAAACATTCAAATGTTTTGGGCACATTCAGTAAATCAATGTATTTGAAAATTTAATTTTGATGTTTAAATGATTTGTTCACCCTACAATATAAACAATATAATTTTCTTCCCTCCATGTTGTTCATAACCTGTATGAGCTTCTTTCTTCTTGTGAAACACAAAACATGATATTTTAATATTGTTGGCAACCAAAGTTTGGGCACCATTGCTTTCCATTGAGTGGACAAAAACATTTCTCAAAATATCTTCAGAAATATTTTCCAGAAAAAGTCATACGTTTTGAAATGCCTTTAAGAAAAGTAAAGTGACATAATTTTTTTTTTGTGTGAAATATCCCTTTAACATGAATGTTTTTGTTTGTGAGTATTTTCCACCAGTTTGTTGTGTTCAGTAATATAACAACATCACTGTAGTTTCCCAGTTTACAGTGTGGATCCTCCAGTAGAGCAGAGAGCAGCTTCACTCCTGAGTCTCCTGGTGTTAACTTTCAGACCCAGTTCTGTCAGGTGTGAGGGGTTTGATCTCAGAGCTGAAATCAGAGAGACCAGCCTTCCTCTCCAATACGCTCCCCTCAGCCTGCAGAGAGAGAAGATCTGAATGATCTCTGAGACTGTGTTTAAGATTTAGTGTGAGAGTGTGTGTGTGTTTGTTGAGCTCTACTTTTTCTCACACCAGGATCACTGCTATAGAGATTTAACTTGCCAGCAAAGCACAAATAACTCACTACATGATTCCTGATACTGAACTAGTTTATCATTATCATTCTTCAAACATTTTGTAGTATTATACATGCAATAATGTTAAAATATTAAGGATAACATTACGGACTTCGGTAAAATGGCGTGAAAGTCGTTAAGTTCTCTCTCCTGCGTTCTTGTTTAATTATCCGACTTATTCAGCACTTCTTGGTGACATCGTTTGAAATACTATTCGACCCCTCAGTAGGAAACATGGCAGCTAAAAGATGGCCGATATTACTGAGGTTGTGGCAAAATTCAGAGTGGGCCGGGCCACCTCGAGGTCAGGGGATATCAGGGGAACTCCTTGGCGGGATTAGATCTGAGGTGCAGCTCAGAGTGGAGATCCTTCAGAGCTTAATCATCTTCTCGCGGTGAAAACTTCATTATTAGAGCAAGAACAGAACTGAAGGATGTGGAAGAATCCCTTACCGGCGTGGATGGTCGTGTTACTGTCCTGGAATCTACCTGCTCAGCTTTAGAAAGATAGCGAAAACTGAGGGCCAAACTTCGATGACTTGGAAAATCGATCCAGGAGGAACAATATTCATGTGACGGTATCGAGGGCTCTCATCCTTCTGCATTTATTGAGCACTGGTTCGAGGTATTTGGTGAACAGAGTTTCAGCCAAAAGCCGGAAGTGGACAGGAGGCTCACCGTTCTCTAGCTCCCCCCAAAGCTAATCAAGCCCCAGGCGTTCCTCGTCGCGATGTCATCACCACCAGATGAGGGAATGATTCTCCGTTTGACGAGAAAGGGACAGGTGTTATACAAAGGATGGCGTATACACTTCCCAGATGTAAGCACTGATTTGCAAGGCGGCATTTCCAGGTAAAGGCTGAACTCAGAGGAGCGGAATTGCATTTCTGGGTGGTAGGAATTCACATCCGGCAGATAATGTAGTCGCTGATTCCACTTTTGTTTCCGCTGGCGCAGGTTCTGTATTAGACTGCATGGCTCGGTGGTGATGTGCAAGAGAGACTTATTTAAGTTTGGACTGTTCCACACCTTTTAGTTCATGTTAATGTCACTATTTCTTCTATCAAAGCAACTTAGTTTCAAGGAGCAGGAACACGGGCTGGGAGTTATGGTTCTTAGTATACCAGCAGATGGTAAGTTGTTTTGAAGGGGGAGGGGGAGGAATTTGAATTCTCCTTTAATTTTTTTATTATTAGTGAGTATTTTTATTTTTTTTTCTTACCATCCTGTTCAGAGTCAAGGTGCTCATGTGTTGTGTTGTGGCAGATTCACTAGATTTGACTTGTTCATTTACCAATACTTTTTGATAGCATGAAAGCGTTAATAAATGTGAATTAAATTTTATAACATGGAGCGTGAAAGGCATGGAACAATGTCATTAAAAGAAATAAGATACTCACTTACGACAATTAAACGAACATTGCTTTTCTACAAGAAACACATATTCTTAATTCAGATGTAAATTAAACTTAGGGAGTTAGGGAGGACAGGTATTCCATTCAAGCTTTTAATGCAAAAGGCAGATACTGCTATTCTTATCAAGAAGAACATATCTTTCCCTGTGAAAAGGTTATTAGTGACTACTTGGGTCTTATGTTATAGATCACAGGCAGCCTCTTTCGACAGGCAAGTTATCCTGTTAACATTTATGCCCCTTGTTAACTTGTATCCTTGTTAACTTTGATGACAGTAATTTTTCAGCAAATCTTCACATCTATTCCCACCTGCTTGATTATGCTTTAATTATGGGAGGGACTTTAACTGTGTTTTGAACACTTGCTGGATAGGTCCTCTTTCTAGGTCATCAGCCTTCTAAAGGCAGCTACAAATTAAACATTTCTGTGACCAATTTGGACTATTAGACCCTGGAGATTATTTTCCTTCCTCCAGAACATTCTCCTTTTTCTCTCCCTGTTCATCACTAATATAGTCGATTTATTTTTCTTAGTGGAATAAGAGTATTATGCCTTTGTCTCATCTAGTAGGTATCATAGCATTGTTTATATCTGATCATGCTCCTTTCCTTTTTGTGCTTGTTTACCAGCTCAACATTCTTCCTTCAAACCCTGGAGACTAAATACTTTACTCTTGGCAGATGAAGAATTCATTATTTTCTAACTAAAGAGATAAATATGTATTTAAGTAAATACAATATATCCAGATCTGTACTATCGAGGCATTGAAGCGTATTGCGGGGCAAAATAATCTCTTTCTCCTCTTATCTAAAAGAAAGAACCTCTAAAATATTTCAGAAGCTATTAGCGTTAAGATGAAAAGTGCCATCTCTCCTGCCCCTAACTACAAAGAAAGAGTAAGTCTTCAGTCCGAGGTATAGCTTGCTGTCAACTGCACATAAGAGAAGAGGTTGTTAAAAGCGACATGCATTTTGAATTTGGGGATAAAGCCGTAAATTATTAGCTCTTCAATCTCGTCAATTAAATAATTCTAAAATATTAACTCTATTAAAGCATCTGGATCCATGGTACATAATCTTAAAGAAATTAGCGACAGTTTGTTCATTTTATTCTACCCATACACTTCAGAGTATCCGAATGATTCTCAATTTTAGATTCCTTCTTTAAGAAAATAGATTTACCAACTATTAATTCTGCCTTTACTCCGACCTAGGTAGGCCTGTGACTCGCGAAGTTGCAGGCTATTGCAGCAATGCAGGCAGCAAAGCTCCGGGACCAGATGGATTCCGATAAGATTTATAAGAAGTTTGCATCCCTTGCTGGGCCCGCCTTGCGGCTGTTTATAATGAGTTGTTCGATCAGGAACTCTTCCCCCGCAGCCAACCTCATTCTCTTATCCAAGGGGGTAAGGATCCCACTTCGTTGAGAATCATACAGGCCAATCCACTTCTGAATGCGGTTTTAAAGTTTTGTCCAAAATTCTTTGCTTAACCCGACTTGAATTCGATTATAATTTGATGACCAAACAGGATTAAATTGAGGCGTAACCCATTTAATAATTCTGACGCTTATAATATAATATACCAAATTTCCCAGGCAAACTGAGCAGTAATCTCTCCGATGTTGAAAAGGCCTTGACAGGGTAGGGTGGGAAACCTTTTAACACCCTTAAACAGTTTGGGTTTCCTACAAGAGTTAATCTCATGGATTGGATTATTATATACCTCCCTGATTGCTTCGTGTGCACAAATAATGTATACTCTGAATACTTCCCTCTGCCCGGGGCAGACAAGGGTGCCCTCTCTCTCCCTTCTTATTCACCCTATCAATTGAGCCCCTGGCTGTTGCGCTCCGTCAGTCAGTAAATTTTAAGGTATTACACGCTGGTACAAGAGCATAAAATTTCATTATATGCAGATGACATCTTATTGTATGCATCAAACCCAACCTCCTCAATACCTCAAATTATTTCACTAATAAAGGAGTTTGGCAAGTTATCTGGCTAAGCTTAACATGGTAAGGGAGTTTTCCCGATCACTCACTTATTTTGTTACCTGTTTTATCAGGAATAATTTTTTTACTAAACTGGACAGTCCTAACACCTCTTCCTGTGGGGAATAAGACCCTAGCATTAGGAAGACTTGCAGAGATTAAAATTCTCAGGGAGGGATGCAGCTACCTAATCTGTTATTTTATTATTGGCAAAACAGCGTTCAAAAATAATCTATTGGCTACCTGGTGTAGATCCTCAAAATACCCTTTATGGGTGCAAATGGAACAATCATGTGCAACTTCAAACTTAGTTCTCTAATTTGCTCTTCTCTCCCCTGGTGGGAAAATTATTTCCACCCCCAATCCTGTACTGACTCCATACTTTAAAATGTGGGCCAATTTAGAAACATTTTTGGTTTGCAATCAGCTTCCATTCTAGGTCCTATGGTCTCTATTGTCTATTCCCCACCATCCTATTGGACTCTGCTTTTTGTGTCTGGGAAGAGAGAGGGGATTAGGCTTCTAAGAGACTTAAATATTGTTAACTTTGCTCTTTTGAAGAGCTTTGCTAATTTTGCCTTACCAAGATCCCACTTTTAGATTCTTGCAGATTTGGGTTTCATCAAGAGGTTTTGTCTCCTTTCCAGGATTACCTGCCTGGCCTATGGATCATTGCTTGATCTGGAAATGGCATGTAGGGGTCTATCTAGCATATACTCTATTATAACTTCTATAGACCCAGAGCTTGGGAAGATACCCTAAAGAGCTGGAAGTGATTTAAGGAGGAAATTACAGATGGAGAATGGGAGGATGCTTTAAACCATGTCCTCCCCCTCACCCCTTTGAGACATGGCTTAGTTCAATTTAAGGTTCTTCATGGCTTCATTTCACCAATGCCAAACTACATTTACACTAACATTACTGGCAAGGCATTTAATATTATTTCAGTGGAAAGGACAGACCCTCAACACATAGCAGCTGGTTGAAGAAGTGATGTCTTACATTCCAACTCGGAAAGATTAAATGATGATAAGGGTTTGAAGCGTAAGTTTCAAGATATATATCCCCCTTTCACGATATTTTAAGAGCTCCTGCCTCTAAAATGGAGTAACCTGCCCTCAATTAGTTATATCATCCTTCTGTGTTTTATTTATTTATTATATATTTTTAATATGTGCATGCGGTCTTTATAAAATACCTGTTTCCTGTTAAACCACTATATTATTATTATTTTTATTTTTTGTGTGTGTGTCTGTTCTCTTGTTTTCTGGACTAGCTTATAATGTGTGATCTATGTTTTATGAAGATTGCCACTTCTAGGAATGTGGAATACTTGGTTCCTTTGCTGTCAATGTGGAAATCTAGCATGTGTCTTGTCTCAAGATTTTCAATTATTATTATTATTCTATACTATTATTATTTTATTTTTTAATCCCTTCTTTTCTTTTTTTTGTGTGTTTTCTTAAGCTGTGGGAGGGAGGGAGGGATGGGAAAGATTTTATTGTATTGTAATTGTAACTGTTAAAACCCAATAAATAAAATATATTAAAGAATAACATTACAATAACTATGACATATTACTCTTGTGTTTAAGATTTGTGGGAGGTTAAGAGGGGCAGGTGTATTTGGAAAATAGACATCACTTTTTCTTTTTTTACACTGAATTAGGAAAGTAGCATTTATGAATGTTGTTTCCTCTGATATAAATACTCTTCAAACAGATTAAAAATATTGTGTCTTTATGTCACTGAGTTCATGTAAATCTGTTATTCAGGATTGGAGAAAGATTTGCCAATTTGTTTTTTGTATTTATTTATATATATTTTTTTTTTGGATTATACTCATAAACTTTTGTTTTTAATTGGTATATAATTGTATTTATAAACATACATTAATACTGATATATAATTATACTAATTTTATTGGATAATTATATTTTGTGACTATGTGTGTGGTAGTTTCAATTGGGTTAAAGATGGACTCTATAATGGAAATTATTAAAATTATTACAGACTTGTGAACAAATGAAAATCATTAAAATTACAGGCTTATATTTGAAACAAATGTCTTGTTAATGTTTTGTTTTTGTTTTCAAGTAATTAAATCAACAGATTTTCAGTAACTGAAAAATAAAAGGATGATATTTGAGGTAAAAAGAAATCACCATATTTTAATGAAACATCATATTTAAAAATATATACTTACAAATATAATCAGTCTTTTAATTAAGATGCTGTAATGTCATATTAAGTTACTATGTCTTCAAGCAGTTTTGTTTATAAATCCATTTTAATTTACTGTTAATAAAATAAATTGTATCAAAACGAATTATGGAAACATTGAAGGGGTTGAAATTAGATAATACCAAAGCGTATTACTTTAGTTGAAATATTTGTATGAATTTGTGGCCTTTGCCCCATACAGGCCTAATGGTTAGAGTTTGACTCTAATCTAGGTTATTAGTTTGAGTCTCGCGCCGAAATACCAAGCTGAGGTGCACTTAGGTAAGCACGAACCCCAACCCCATAAATGGCTGCCCTGCACCGGTGGTCTTTACTGGTGTGTGTGTGTGTGTTTGTGTTACTGCTGTGTGTGTGCTTTCGATGGGTTTAAATGCAGAGCACAAATTCTTATGGTCCCATACTTGGCTGTATCACTGTACTGTCGCATACTGGTGAGTCTTTTAACCTCGGTGTGAGATAAAAGGCCATTCTTGCCACCTCATATTTTTCTATACATTTCTAATCCTGAGAAGTTACTTCAATATTCCTTTGCTGATTCTCTGAGGGCTTCTGCTTTATCCTGATTGCTCTAATACTTTCTGCAGTAATGAGAGAAACTTCCAGATTCAGCAGTCACTGCGCTGTGATTTAAAACATCAAATATTCAATTAATTAGATGATTAATTTTTTTGTTCATTACATTTTTTAACCCTCAAGCATCCTTACAAGCACCTTAATTTGTCCTCGAAGGTTCGCTTTGATCCCATTTGTTTTCAAAAAGCTTACGCTTCAATAAAATTCAAGATTTTAGTTTTGTGGTTTAATACCTGTTTTATACTAATTACCCTGAAAGTATTATATTTTTAATTGCTTAATTTGGTGCTTGCAAGGCAAAACATCCACTCTATAATCATACTGCATTATAACCTTTATAGATTCGCGTGAAATTTGGCACATAACTTTGTCCCGCCAATTTGTACAGGCCAGAGACAGGCACCCAGGCGAAAATGGTGTCTACTTTAAGGCTCAGGCGTCCTTGAGAACATGCAAAACCATTGATGAAGCGCGAAATTGGGTCGTGCTCAGGGAAAGAATGCCGAAACATTGAATCCTCTTTAAGGCCTATCAGACCTAGCGGAAAACCAGCAGTCCAGGGTATAAAAGCCCAAATTGCCCATAGACATAACATATGGTGAGGGATACCCTTGAAACAGGTGTGTATTTTTCTTTCAAAATTTCAGGCAACTTAATCAGACTCTCAGATCACTATGAGCCACCAGGCGCCTACCAAATATAAGCAAACACCTTTAGTAACAACTGAAGACTTCAATTGAAAATCATCAATATAAATATCTTTGGATAAAGTGTCATGAAAAATGATTGGGCTGTTAATTATGATTGTAGAAGCTGACCCAATCTGAATACTTAAGCCTTCATAAGCCACCCAACAGCCAAAACAGGTACCCTAGGGCCCATTTTAGAAGTCAACTTGTCGAACATCATACAACATGGGAGTTGGTTCCCTGACCCATTGTTATAACAAATTAACATTTTAGTCATGCTAGTAGGAATAGTCCTGCTAAAAGTGATTGGCTAATCTTAACAGCCTAAGCCTGTGCACTAGCATCTGTACAAACAATTCAGGGCAAATAAACACTTTTATTATAAGGCTTTTAAACCAAAATACATTGGTAAACAACAACAACATTCATTGGAAAGGAAAACCATGTCCTGGCAATGAAAATACCAGTTAAAGGCAGTTTCATCATTGAATTCAGTGATGTACTTGTTAGTTTTAAATAGTTCTGTGCATTCATTTGCATCAAGTCAATGATTGGTGGTGATGAAGGTGACCCAATAAGCAAAAGCCGAGCGCGTACAAGGCTGATAAAGGTATGTTGAAAATGGAAAAAAACCTTGGGGAAAGGTAGTTGGGAGTTTCTCTGACCAAGGGAAAAGTATTTATACAAAGTTCAACCTGAACACCCGTTATTAACAACCACACTGGGGTACTTGCAAGCCCTATGCAACTATCAGTGGCGTAAAATGTTGCAAATGCCGAAAAGTTTTTGCCACGAAGACCCTCCATATTGGAAAATGTACTTTATTTTAATATTTATCACAATTTTATATTCAGAAAAAATCATTCCAGTAAGTTTAAAAGTCAAAACTAAACAATTTGGTGGTTTGGTACAATCTGGTGATAACCAATATATCCTTAATAAAATGCTGCATATATTAGTTTAAAAGTTATGTTAGTTATGTTATGTTATGTTATGTTGTGTTCCTGTAACTCAATTTTTAACTATTTGCAACTAAAAGTGCAAGGTTGGGGTTTTCCGGAAACATGATATTAAAATAAGCCTGAATGCACAGAATTCCTTTGGTAAAGTGTGTCAAAGCATAAATTATATAGTGAAACCTCAAACCAGTAATGAATTTAAACCCTTAGTTTTAGATTTACACAAGTTAGAGTGAGTATAAAAGGAAAAAAAACTTTTTTTGTTGAGAATTATGTTGCCAAAATGCATGAACAAATCTGACCGGTTTTTCTACTGTCATCAATCTTTGTGATTGTTAACAAAACGGAGAAAAATCATTCTGTAAAATGTTAAAGGAAAATAATGGGTGCCAGGAAAGACTAGTTAAAAAGTAATGTGTAGGATCCCTACAAACAGGAAGTCATAAGTGTTCGAGACAGGGATATAGTTTTCAAGGCCTAGAGAATTTTGTTTTCGACATGTTTTTAAATCAAGCCAGTGTTTTCTACAATTTTGATTCCGATGCAAGACCTTCTGTTTTGCAGCCTCCACACGCACATCCAAATAGAAAAAATGTTCAACTTAGATACAGTATAAAACCTCTGTTCTGCAATGATATCAGTTGAAAACAATTATCTTGGCTGTTTTGTTATGTAAATTGTTACAACTGGCAAAAACCTCTGCAGGGGTTTTTTTGTAAATAAACAATACAATTTAAAAAGGAGGCTTTGAAGATGATGTTTGAAAACAAGAAACAGAAAAGACAAACTATGTAATTTGGCCAGAGGAAGGAGTAAGACGGGGCCAGAGAAGAGAGGAGCGTGAAAGAATAGTAAGGAGCAGTGGAGAGGAGAAGTAAGGGCAAGGTGAGGAGGAGCGTTTGGAGGAGGCGGAGCAGTAGAGAGAGCAGTTGAGGAGCGGACAGTTGAGTTTTTTACCTTTATCTGGGCCTTTTTAATGTGGTTTTGTTCAGAATGCTCTTATTTTCATTGATATTTTGTTCACTGGAAGCAATACTGTCGAACCTGTTCTGTTCTATCATACCTGTTTCTACTGTACCTGCTGCAGTAAACAGTAAAGGAAAAAATAGCTTGCTTGGAATGCTTTTGAATGTGAACATTACTGTACATTTGGACATACAGTTCCTAACCAAGAAATTTAGTGTAAAACAGTGAATTGCATGTTTTGCATGCAAATACCTGTAAAACTGAGACTGAAAAGTCTCTGCAGTTTTTGTAATGTCAACAATAGCCAGTATTTTGAAACCTGGTGTACTTTGATTGACTGCATGTACCTTGTGAGGTGAAAACAAGTGTTATTCGCTGACAGAATAATTAAATTTTGAGTCAGATTTCCAGTGTTTTGGTAAAGTTGGTGTGTGCAGAGTAAGATGTGTTCTATTTTGAAATGAAGATTTAGTATATATTTAACAAAATGTTTTTTGAGAAGAAAATTATCCATTTGGCCAATTGTGTTTTGTAGGTGTGAGTCTGTGTTAAGAGTTTAGAAAAAGTATCTGAAGTATGGTTAAGCTTGTTAGCGATTGAAAAAAACTGAAACAACACCACACTTCAAAATACTTTACACTATACTTATCTTGGTCTGGTTTTAACTCCCACTGGAAATTTCAAATTGGCAATTAAAATATTACTTATACTGCAGCTATACTGAATGAAATGATTTAAAATAAACATCCCCATCAGAATCTGGACAAAGATCTTGGATAGTGTGATTCTGCCCATTGCCCTGTATGGAAGCTGAGATCTGGGGCCCAGCTGAGTAACTCCAGCCATAAAGACTGGAACAAACACCCTTTAGAAGCTCTGCATGTGAGTTCTGCAGAAGCATCCTTCACGTGCACAGAAACACTCCTAATAACGCCTGTCTCCCCTAAACCTCATCATTAAAAAAAAGAGTTTTAAAGTCCTGGATCCACTTAAACTCTAGTTCGAAGATTCTCTTCATTATAAACCACTTATAACTCAAAAAGAGTGCTCAAAAAAGTCATCTTTGTGTAATGGTGTCAGAGCTGACTAACAAAGCACTCGATATCACCAATCCTGAAAAACATGGAAGAATCAAAGAGATTATGAATGAAGAGAAGGAGACATACATACAGTATTGGAAAGAACAAACCAAAGCCCAAAGTGGCCTCCAGTGTTATCTGAAACTCAACAGAGATACAGTATGACTGACTATCTGCTCTCAGTCAGGAATATAACACACAGACAGTTACTGACCAAGTACAGACTGAGTGACCACCAGCTGGCCATAGAGAGAGGACTAGACAGAAAGAGCTGGTTACCTGAAGAAGACGAGTCTGTAACGAGTGTAGATCAGGATCAGTTGAGACTGTGCAATACACATCTCTGAGAGACTCACTGTACAGTCAAATACAGCAGAACACTCCTGAGTTCCAGTCACTCCAGGAACATGACAAATTAAAAATATTACTTGGTGAAGGACCTGCTTCCTCTGTGGTAGCACATTATATTTACAAATGCCACAAACTAAGAGGTAAAGAGTAAACACACTACATTAGTAGTAGCATCAATATTTATAGAAATGTATGGATGTATTTACATGTATTTATCATGTCTTATGGATATATATGTATTTTTGTTTTGTTTGTTTCTTGTTCTGCTATGCTACAATGCTTTGGCAAATAGTACCTATGTATGTCATACTGATGCAACATGAACTGAGAGAGAGAGAGGAGAGTGTAGTAGAATGTGTGTGATATGGTGTGTGAGAGAGAGAGAGATGTGGTGTGTGTGAGAGAAGAGAGTGAGGGATGTATGTGTAGTGTGAGAGAAGAAGAAGAGAGATGTATGTAGTGTATGTGTAGAGAAGAGGAGAGTGAGGATGTGTGTGTGTGTGAGAGAGAGAGAGTGTTTAGTGTGATGTGTGTAGTGAGTAGTGTGTAGTGTAGAGAAGAGAGAAGAGTGTATGTGTTGAGAGAAGATACCATGTGCATTAGAGAGATTCTTGTGTGTTGTATGAGGAAAAAAAATAATTCCCATCATGTTCTTTCTCAACGATTCAGAATTGATTCTAGAGCTTGTTTATTTTCCTGTATATGGCACATAATGCGCTTAGAGATGCTGCGGGCTTCATTGCACAGAATGTCTGCTGTGAGACATGATCACATCTCTCGACAGTCATGTAACTTACCCCATGTGTTTACTTCAGATATGCTTTCATTTATGTCGCTTTGGAAAGCAGTACTATTAGATGCAGACTTTCGCGTGAACTTTGTGTTTGTTGTCCTGAAGCTCAGTTTCTGCTGGGTTAAATGCACTGGCATTTTCAAATACTTTAATATGAAATTGATGTACACAGGTTATGTTTTCAGAGCAGGACAACACATCTGATATCGAAATAGATCTGCGTGAATGCAGCCGGTTAAAGTGGCCACTTTCTATGATCTCATCAGTAATAATCAAGCGGCAATAATGCTGAGAAAAAAAAACCCTCAACTATTATCTGTACACTTTTGGAGACTTGAACCCTTATTTTAAATAAGTAATTGTTTAAAAAATAAATAAAGTTAATTTTGAGCCAAATAAATTTGATATAAAATGTTTATGAAAATGTAGCCATGTGCAGTAATATTGAAAACTGAGAATGTGACACATCGTGATATTGAGTTGATAATGATAATCGTAATGTGAACTGAATTGTGAAACCAGTGAAGATTCACACTCCTGTTTTTAATCCAGGCAGTACTGAAATACAGAGATTTCAACTATAAACAAAAAGAATATAACTGCAATTTGGTGTTTGGGTGACTTTACCATTTAATGTTTCAGGATAGATAATGGTTAATATTTGATCTCCCATGTAGGTGGACATGAAACCTAGATATATTTGTGTTGTTGATAGGACTCGTTGGCAGAAGAGATGTAGTAATGTTCACTGTGAAGCTCACACTGAGATGTTCCTGAAAGAAAACAGATCTGACCATCTGATCTTCACCAGGAAGAAAAAAGGGTTTTAAAGTTTGTTGTTTTGTAGAACATCACAGTTATATCTGAGATGAGAATAAGGCCTGAAGTTAGGAACATTTTAATGAAAATGTAATTATAATAATATAATAATAATGCTCAGCTCCTCCTCTTCAGCACCAAATATTGTTATTCAATTTGAATTATTTTTCATCTCCTGGTAAATACATGGCATATGAGACTGGATAATTAACAAGACTACACAGAGACACCCAGACTACATGATTGATCAGCGTCATAATGATGGGCTCAGTGTGCTGTCTAATTCTTTATCCAGCATAAGTGAGTATTTGGTTTAATTTACCTCAGATAAATAAGATATCGTAATTATTCAAACACAACCTACAACTTCATTTTCTAATGTGACTAATGTAGCCTCGTCCACTGTTTAGTTTTTCATTTGATTTGTCTGCTAAGGCCATAGCTGCCAACTCTCATGGACACCACACATCAATTTTCTCACACACAGTAAAATCACAAAGTAAAGAGGACTCAGAGACCGACAGACAAGACAAGGCTGGATACTTGTGTTATAAAAATAATCTCATCTCTCAGATTCTGTCAATTTTATTTCCAAATTCAAGTAATAAAGACCGCTTTTGGTGTTTGTAGATGTGACGTGACAGATCCCTATAGTGGCACGTGAACAGATGATCTCTAGTTAATGAACAATGTTAAATACAGTTGTTGTTATAATAAATAAAAAAATGCATTATATGTCTTTTTTGAAAAATTAATGCCTATCTTGTGTAGCCTACCTAATATTTATCCAAATGAGTCAATATTGAATCAAATCACAAGCACTGAACTGAAATCATAATATTTGTGTCAAGCAATAAAAAGTAGCTTATCAGAAATTGCACCATGTAAACAATATAAATTGTTGTTACTAAACCTAATACAATTCCAATTAGTTACAAAAATGTTCAGATTTTTTTTACACCAATTTTATATTTAAAATAAAATATTTGAAAAGTATATACCGTATTTTTGGACTATAAGTCGCACCTGAGTATAAGTGCATCAGTCCAAAAATGCCATGATGAGGAAAAAACCATATAAGTCAGCACTGGACTATAAGTTGATTTATTTAGAACAGAGAAAACATTCACTGTCTACAGCTAGGCTCTGTCTTCAGTGTAGACTCACAGGAGCACTGAGCAGCATAGAGCTTCTGGCCTGTAGCGTCAATTTTCTCTTGTTCAGTCCTAGTTCATTTCTCTTGGTTCATGTCAAATTAATTTTGATCAAATAAGTTGCAGGACCATTATGAAAAAATGTGACTTATAGTCTGGAAAATACTGTATATCTAACATCTGACTAATTCAAAATAAACCTCAAAACATTAAATGCTAAATGGTGGTTATATATAGGTCTATCTAGCATTACACAAACATTAGTCAAGAAGGTGCTCTCAGTGACTGAACAGCCTGACGCGTCAAACTTCACAATTCTTGATCTGTTCCTTAACCAAGCAGTCAATACCAGGCCACCAGTAAAGTTCAATGCAATCGCTGTTTCAGAGCACTATTCCTTGATGACCTTCATGGGCACAATTCACCAAACATTCCAATGCAACAGGAACCACAAGACGTGACCTCTAAACACATAGTCCTTTTGCACAGCAAGTTCATGACATATTTGAAAATATGGAAGAGGGCCATCCACGAACAATCTGAGCACGTAATGCAGTCATTTCTGAGCATGATGCAGAAGCAAAGAGCAAATTCAGTTGGAGACAGCAGACATTTCAGAACACAAAATGCAACAAACTCCAGCTCAGTATCGCTCAGTTTCAAAGTCTCAATAGCATCCTCCATTGTTTCTGCTTGGTTTGGTAAAGTATTGAATAATCTCTGCCCTTCTGTCCCCAAGCAATGAAAAACAACGCCGCTTTCTTGCAACTGGCCAGTCATCTCCTGATGCATTTATGACAAGTAAGTAATTCTCAAACATCTTTAACCAGACGCCAAAAGGAATAGACGGCTCACCCGGACATGGTAAGAATGGCGTAGGAAAGAAGCAATAGCAGACATCTTTCATGTAGAACAGCAAAATCCTTGTGCCAATTTGTTAAGTCCAAGTCCAAGTAATCATGAAGACAAGACAGTTTCTCAATTCTTCAAGGTTTATTCAAACCCACAAGCAATACAACAGTGCCAGCCATTTACATGATTGGGAAGCAGGTGCAACAACTTCCATTCTTACTCCACACCTTTTATAGGTATCAACATGTGGACTACAACGCCATCTCCTGACAAGTACATAGACACAACCATATGTTTTATGAAATGTAGTGAAGTAAAAGCAGTGGTGTAGATTGAAAAGTCAAATAATATCTTTCAGCTTGCATTTGAATAACAACCAGGATTGAGGATAGCGCAACCTTGTTCACAGAGGCTACTTATACTAACTCTGCTCCACAAGCGTAGTGAATCAGCTGTTAAAAATGACTAAAGATATCTGATTCTTGATCTGCTTCAGTGATGCAGATGGTAAAATCTCTGTCTTGTTCTTTCTGACGCGATCGACCGGGTTCAGATCCGTCTAATGACTAACTTTTCTCCCTTTTCAAATTACATCAGAAATGCGTTTAATTTCTAAGAAAATGAAGGAAATAATCAAAAAGTTGAAAATAAAGTATCCGTTAGGGTTAGGGTAATGTAGGAGGCCTTTATTTTCCCAATAAAATACGTCCATTTAATATTTTAAATTAAAATTTATTATATTAATAAATTATTGATTGTAAAAGTTAATATTGCATACTATTTTATAATATACTACAATATTGAGGTGCAGATATTGTCACTATTTGCAGTAAGTAGTATAAATAGCAGAAAATCCTGCCTTTTTTTTTTTGCAATTGATATTGCAAGTGAATCAAATCATACTATGTCTATCGCTGTAATTAAAATAGTAAAAAAATCAAAGCACATTAACTAAAAGCCTATCCAGACTGCAGGACACAGAAGCGATCACTCTCTGATCAGAGTCTCGGCTGCATGACCCTGTGCAGGGAGGAGAGAGTCTAGAATCATGATCGAGTCAAAGTTACTCAAAATAAAACTACTCCAGGAAAGAACAGATACTTGAAAAATGGACTTAAGTAGGGAAAGTGGGGTGAGTTGTGCCAGTTTTACTCCAAGTGACTTTAAAGTGAGACCATGACAGTAATCTCTTTCACTTTAGAATGTACATATATTTCAGGATGTGGTGCATCCCTGAGAACAGTAACTTTGGATCTGAAATAAAATGTTTCAGAAATATAACTTTGGGAAAAAAGAGCTTGGCACAACTTGCCCTGGTGCGGGTAAGTTGTGCCTTTGAGAGAATACGTTGGGGTAAATTGTGCCAGTGATTTCTGAAGTAAAACAGAACATTTTAATGTTATGAACTGTAATGCTATATGAAAGCAAGACAAATTCAATACAAAATTATAAATTTACGGTTTATTCAGATATTGTCACCCTATTAAACTGTTGGAATAAGACATATTTTGTACTTTTAGGAAAGCACAAACTTAAATACACAATATATGATATTTGTGAATCATTTCAGCCAAAAGGCTTTGGTAATATATGCCTGACATACATAGAACGCTGTCGGTCAATTATGTAACTTAAGAATAAAGTTAGTAGGCAATTTTTTAAATCCTATTGTGACTTAGGTGACTTAAAAACTTTAATAACACAGTGCAAACTCAAAACTAAAATCATTGTTAGCTAAATTAAACAAATGGCAGGTAAGTCAAACACTGATGAGGCATGGCCATCTCACTTCTCCAGATTATCCCGCCGGTATGTAGGTCTGGTCTGGATTTGGCATACTACTTAACATCCCACTTGTAAATGCTTCAGGGGAATATAAACTGGGTAGTTTCTTCAGCACATCACCTCCAGGGATAACCCTTCATTATTTTTAAATGTGTGTGTGTGTGTGTGTGTGTGACAGAGAGAGAGAGAGAGAGAGAATATGTTATCCTATGATTGATGATTACCTGTCCATCACTTTAGATATGTTCCTTTCTTTGTTACTTCTATCTTTTCTTGGCAGCATTATTTCACCAAGTACAACATGTTCTTGGATCAACATCCTTGTTGATCCAGGAACATCATTCCAATCAACCAATCAGAAGTGAGATATAACTTTTCAGGAAATATCTTTTTAGGCTTACAATCAGGATTAGGAGCTTCTAAACCATTGTTAATCAGCTATAATTTCCCACTGATTTTAGGACTAAATTATGGGTAAGGTTAGATTTAGGGGTTGGGATTGGGTTAAGTCTATATTTTTGGACATAATGTTGATCCAGGATCATCAGAAGATGTTGATCCAGGAACATGTCTTACTTGGCAAAATCATGGCAACCCTTTTTCTTCTCCCTGAATCTTTTCAAGGTCATCCTGCAGATATTCATCTCCCTTGTCACCTGACCTATGTTTTTCCCTGTTGCATCTGTTTTACTGCTCTGTCCAACTTCACAAGAGCAGTTGAAGCCCTGTTGGTCTTCCTTGTATAAGTGCTGGCATAATGGGTTTTAGTCTAAAATTAAGAATGCCACATAGTTTAAGTGCTAAAATGCAAGAGTGCAATGTACAATTACAAATTAATAATGTGTTGAAAATAAATCATAGTGGTGAGTTGTGCCACTGGCACAACTTAACCAAGCCCTTGGCACAAATCACCCCATACCCACAAGTTTGAAAAACTAGCATGATCCAGCAGTTAAGAGCTAACATCATGCTAACTGTATAGACCCATTGGTAGCCTGGTAAAGCACTAAAACATGTGTGAAATGTTTTCAAACTAGAGTTGTTCCGATTCGATACTAGTATCGGAAATATCTCCGATACCACAACAAATTCTGGCATCGCATCGGTGAGTACATGAACCCATATACCGATCCGATACCATTTTCTTAAAAGACCTAGTTATGACCGCAAGCTTTGCCTAACGCTGCCGGTTCTTCTTCGCTGCTCAAAATGCATTGAAAACACAGGAAGTTGTGCTGGTTGCACAAGCAACCCCTGTTTAGAGCAGCGAAGAAATGAAAACGCCGTTAGCAGCCCTTATCTATATATGACTGGATCACTCATCACATTCTAAACTGCCAAAAGACAGTGAAGCCGCTACTATATTATAGATCAGTGGTTAGCAGTATGTCTCTGTAGTACCGGTAGTTACAGACTCTCGAGTATATTCAGTACCGCAACTGCGTCAGTCGCCTGTTAGTCAAAGCGCAGGGCTCCAGACAGTAGCGAATATATACTAGTGTCTGTGAATATTAAACTGCAAAATACTATTTAAATATTACTCCCAAAATCTACATCTCTGTGGGTGACTGGCTACAGATCGCGAGCTCGCTGTTTTGTAGTCTCTGCTGTGTGTCATGAGGACACTGACGATAAACCGTCACTTCATGAGAATTTACCGTTTCATTTGAGAATACTGTCATACCATAAACACAGACACTCAAAGATCTTCATGGCAGCCATTAAAATAAATGTTTGGTTTACATGAGTAAATTGACAATATATAAAGCTACTGTTGTAGCCTACAGTAATAATAATACATCTCTATAATAATAATAATTATGCCTAGATGGTTGCTTGTTTTTTTACTTGTTTTTACTTGTTAGAGATTATCTGATTAATAGATCTTTTTTTATATTCCTAGACTTATTTGTTTCGGTTTTAATACAGTTATATTGTAAAACTTAAATACCTTTTTTAGTTTCAGGTGTTAGATTTTGGCTGCATTTGAAGTTCTTTTTGCATAAGAAAATAAATAATACTGTCAAATTCATGTTAGATAATAAAAATACTGTAATAAATACAGTAGTTCACCATGTATTTGTTCATGTTTTATTGAGGGATCTGTCTGAAGCACACCATAAAAAAAATTCTAGCAATTTACACAGGGCTAGTAGTATATCAGCTGTATATACAGATATACACCCAGGTATCGGATCAGTACTGGTATGGCCCGATACCTGACAAGGTATCGGAATCGGTATCGGAGAAGAAAAAGGGTATCGAACATCTCTATTTCAAACTTTTCTAGAATTGTTCAGGCGCTACAATCAAAAACCTTGATCATAGAAATTTTACTTTGAAAGGAAAAAAAACAGTTTTTTGAGCTAAAATGTGATTACCTCTCATGCCATGTGTCTCTCTTCTTTGGAGGATGAGTAAAATGGATAGCTTTTAAAATTATGTGGTCACATGACCAATTTCTTCAATGGTTTTCCAGAAACAAGGGGTGGAACTACTTCCCCTGGCACAAATCACCCCACTCTCCCCTACAGTACGAGTAAAGCTACTCCATTGCTGACCACAACTGGTCATGAAACTATACAAGATAGCCTCATCCATGTTAATATATTTATATATATATATTTTTTTCTGAAGAAAAAAAAATTTTAAATGGCAGCTCCATAAATGTGATTGATGATGATCTCAATCCAATATTTGTAAAATTAGAGACACAACCCTGTTCCTGAAGACACCTCAACTTTGCAGAGTTTGGATGAATCTCTCTTATCAAACACACTTGATTCAACTCATCAGATCATTAGTAGAGCGATCTGTGATGTTAGCTGAGTGTGTCAAATAAGAAAGACTCAAAATATACAGAAACAGTGCAGAGAACACAGACCTACTGTATAAAATAAAGTAAATAAAACAAAGACACTGTAAATACTCACTTAATCTTTCTAGATGCTTTGATCACTGGCAGCAGCCTCAGAAGACATTCTTCTGAATAATGATATTTCCTCAGATTAAACTCATCCAGATCTTCTTCTGAGTTCAACAGCACAAACACCAGAGCCACCACTGAGCAGCAGACAGAGAGCTCCATAGAGCGATAGTCATCTGTTCCACTCAGGTATGTTTGCACTTCCTGCTCTAGTGAACGATCATTCAGTTCATTCAGACAGTGGAACAGATTGATGGATTTCTCTGGAGAGGATTCTCCTGATCTTCTGTTTGATGTATGCAGCTGTTTCCTGATTGATATCAGAGCTGCTTATGTCTTTCTCAGGCGCTTGTAAGAGAGTCTGATTAGACTCTAGAGAGACGACGAAGGAACCGGAGGAAAAGATCCCAGCGTCCCGGTCTCACTCTGTAAGGCCTTGTCCACTTCTCTCTTCACTAAACTGATCATTGGTGACCTGAACTCATTCTTCAGTCCTGTGTTTTGTTCAGAAGAGGACAGCAGCTTGAATAAAGCAGCAAGAAACTCCCTGAATACCTCAGATGAACAAAGCTGAACACCTTCCCAGCTGCAGTCCAAACTCCTCTCTAAAGATCTGGGTACAAACTCCTGAGTACACGGACACTTCTCTGACATCAATGCGCGCTCTTTCAGGTCCTCCTGAGAAGATCAGGTTCCCTTTTCCAGTTGTTCAAAAGCCAGTTTTCCTAGAGACATAAGTCTTTCTAACCTGATCAGGATTGATTTCATATTTCCCATCATACTTCTGTGTCTTCAGTTTGGTCTGAAAGATCAGGAAGTGTGTGAACATCTGTGTGAGAGTCTTGGGGATCTCTGCACTCTCTGCTTCACCCATCATCCTCTCCAGAACAGCGCTGAAATCCAGCAGAAGACTGGGATGTGACACATGATGAACAGACTTCTTGATGATCGGATGTGTGGCGATTCTCTCAGCCAGACTCGGATCATTTATTCTCTTCCCTGAAATATTCCTCCTTCTGAGGGTCGTTGAATCCTCGTCACTCTGTGACCCGGTCGACACACTCAGGAGGTATTTGATTGGCTGCTGCTGGTCGAGAGGTGATCCAGAGGAGAGCAGAAGGAAGTAGGTTCCCCTTGATGAGGTTGGTCAGCAGCACATCCACTGAAGCTGATTCTGTCACATCAGACAGGCTCGACTGTTTTGGAAATCTAGAGCATGATCGACACTCATCCAGACCATCAAATATGAACATGACTTTGTAGTCCTCAATAATCTGCTGACTTTAATTCTTTGGTTTCTGTGTGAAGGTGGTTTAGAAGATCCACAAGACTGAGATGTTTCTGTATCAAGTTCAGCTCCCTGAAAGGAAGTGGAAATATGAAATGAAGCGCCCTGATTGGCTTTTCCTTCAGTCCAGTCCAGAATGAACTTCTGCACAGAGACTGTTTTTCCAATCCCAGCGACTCCTTTAGTCAGCACAGTTCTGATGGGTTTGTCTTGTCCAGGTGAGGGTTTAAATATGTCATTGCAGTTGATTGGTGTCTCCTGTGTCTCTGGTCTCCTGGACACTGTCTCAATCTGTCTCACCTCATGTTCTTATTGACCTCTCCACTGCCTCCCTCTGTGATGTAGAGCTCTGTGATCTCATTCAGAGCGTGTTGAGTCTCCATGATTGGACAGTCCTTCACTGAGTCTCTGATATTTATCCTGTAGTCTGGATCTCAGTTTTTGTTGATACACAGGCATCAGTTCTGAGCAAAGGAAATAATTGTTGTTATTGACAGAGCAATATTTAAGAAATGTATTTTTAGGTTTGATATGTTAGATATTAGATTGTGTGGTGACATTCAGGAACATTAGTGACTGAAGACAGAAGGTTGATAATAAAAAACACAGGCTATAATCTGCTGATCCAGAGCTCTTACTGGTCTGTAGTGTGTCAGCGAGGTCTGTCTGGTTCATCTTCCTCAGGAGGAGCAGTGTGATCTTCAGAAGACCCTCTCTGACTCTGTTATGACCCTCATCATCATACGGTCTCTTTCAGAGCATTCTGGGTAATCTGGACTCAGTAGTCTCTTAAAGCTTTTTTAACTCAGAGATGATTTTGTGCTCAAGCTCCTGAAATCATAGTAAATATTCAAACAATAAACCTGCATTCAGTCACAGAGAAGGTGAACCAAAGGATCAATACACAAGAGTTAAAGCATGAATATTAATAAACATCACTGAATTATATCAGACCTGCTAATAACTTCACTGTATGCTCAAACATCAGCGTCACAGATACTGAGGTTAAAAGAGAGTTTGACTGGATTGGCTGTTTGTTAGATTGATGTTCATCTTTGTGCAGCAGTCAGGTTACATATGGATTCATCTTCTCTACTTTAGTGGACATTGATCTGCTTTATAGTGGCCTACAACTTATCTTACGTGTGTGTAGGAAAGTAAATATGACTATTACAGAGAGGATTTCACAGATTTATCTATTTCTTAACACTTTTACCCAGATGATAATTGTGTTGGATGGACACACACACACACACACACACGCGACTACAAAAAACACAAAACCAACCTTAAAAATGGAGTCTATTATGTTCTTCTTTGCTGTTTGTGATTCCGTTCCTTTATGTTTTTTGACTGTAGTTAAACAAATGTTATATTTTTGTAAATATGGATTAATGTATTTAATATACACCAGTAAATGAATGAATATCATATATACTGTATTTCACATACTGTAAGATAAAAAAACACCTCAGATAAGCAGATGTGTCTCTGAATTTAATTGGAGGACCCATTGACTGGTCACTCTTGATGGACACACAGCTGGGTTCAGGAGATTCATTCTGACACAGACTGAAATATTATAGAAATACAAACTGTTTCTGTAAATCTCACTCTGCTCTGACAGAAACACATTCACTGTTTCAATCTCTTTTAATGTTCATCTTTCACTTGAGGAGTCTGTTGTGACTTGAGAGTTAAAATATTAAAGTATTATATTTCTATGAATAAAGGGAATCTGCCCCATGTGCTCTTTTCATTCATATATTACAGAATAAAATGGACCAATACACACATATAGATGAAGACACAGACACATCCAGCAGCAACAGAGACAGCTGGTGACAATATCCATAACACACCACAGCTACAGTAAATATGAGACTCATAATATCTCACCTGGACTCAACAGAAGAGTCTTCCTCTCTGCAGAGATCTGAAACATCCATCGCTGGGTTTTTCCTCACAGACACATCCATGTGTTCAGATAAAACCTGATTCACGCCCTGAATCTGACTATAAATGAAAATGATATTGTAGTGTGCATTTATTGTTTCTGAACATTAAAAAATGTGAAACATTTCAGGTTTTCTCACCTCTTGACGGTCTTTATCTGTGTGTCATGTTCTTCAGAGAGATTCATTCTGGAGGTCATGGTTTCATCTAAAAGCAGATCCAGATGTTTATCACAGAGTCAAGTTATGAATCAGAGATTAATCAATCTCAGTAGTCGACAACAGTACTGACTTCTTGATATTTACATATAATCAAATTATACACAAACAGCATAACAAATTCAGACAAGCACTGTGTTAAAATGAAAGTAAAGTTTAATCTGACGATTTACAGACTCTGTGTTTTATCTGCTAATGTCATTTAAACAAATATCTGACACTGCTTATTGTTGTACTTCACTTTAAACCAGTCAGGATTGATTTTGGCTATCAAACATGATTGTTAAATCGTGATACTCACTGTGTTTTTCTCTCTTAATGTAGTTCACTTCCTCATACGACGACCTGCTGTAATAGTTTCACTGTCACGAGTCACCTGAGAAGGGAGGAGTTTAAGAGAGAAGGTGTCCGTGAATAGTAGTGGAACTATGAAAGAGAAAAAAATATTAATAATAATTACAAAGGCTAAAACAGTCTGTGTAGTAATGTTTCTTATTTCAATGAAGAAATTGTTTGTAATTAAATTAACTTTTAATTAACTTTCAGGTTGCGAGCAGGAACAGCAACAACACGTGATGGTCTAACTCTCTGTCTGGCAGGTACGTTTAATAATACTGACACCTAGTGGTTAGTTTCTATATATACAACTATACTATCACTACATCCCTCTCCATTAGACATAAAGAATAAGTTATTACAACTAATGACTTCTAGATTATCTAACCACTAAGTAAGCACTGTACACATTATACAGGATGTATAGTATCAAATAACAATCTCCAGAATTATTTGTTTTACAGTCACAGTAACAATAATCAACTGATTACATTTTTCTTTTATCTTTTCATTTATGAACATTCTAATGCTTCTGATCCGTTTAAGCAATATTCAGAGGTTCAGTCTATCAGGAGAGCTTTACTGTGCGATTGGATCTTCTCAGCACAGGTGAATGCATTTCTTTAGCTTGCTCATTGTGATGCAGTACTGGAAGTGTTTCAGATGTTGACTCTGCACAGTCAATGTCACATGTATGTGTATTCTCTACTGTCTCTTTTGTTTTTAGCAGACTTCTCCGGTTTCTCCTCAGGATCTGACCATCTTCTGTCCTGACAGTGTAAGACCTTGGCTTCACCTCCTCCAGGACTGTGGCTCTTTTAGGCCAGGTATTGGAATCCTCAAGTCTTACTGTGTCATTATTGAGAGTGGTTCTAGGCTTTTTGATGCCTTGTCATAGATAAGCTTTTGTCTCAGTTTCAGGTGCTTTTGTTTTCTTTTCAGGTACTTTCTCTTGTCTTGTGTTGCTAAGCCGGAAGTGTGGTTTGTAATCTCGCCCATCAGTATTTCAGCAGGAGACACACCGTGTTCTAGTGGAGAAGCACGTAATTCAGCAGAGCTAAATAAGGATCAGATTGACTGTCCATTGCTTTCTTGAGTAGTAGTTTCACAATGTGAACTCCTTTCTCTGCTTTTCCATTGACTGTGGATATAATGGGCTCGATGTCACGTGTTGAAACCCATATTCCTCAGCAAACTTCTGGAAGTCCCTTCCACTGTAGCATGTCATTATCACTGCAAACCACCTGCAGACGCTGTGTCTCGAAAGATGGATTTCAGTGTGTTATCACACAAGCAGAAGATGTATTGGATAGCAACGCAATCTCTGGGTAATTTGACAGATAGTTTATCACCAGCAAATAGTTTCTTCCGTCAAGAAAGAATAAGTCAGTCCCAACTTCCTGCCATGGTTCATCCGTGGATCAGTGATGATCATTGGCTCCTTTTGTTGCTTAGCATGATACTTCAACACGTATCACAGGTTGACACCATCTTGTCGATGTCTCGCGTTATTCCAGGCCAGTAGATGGCAGTTCTAGCCCTTCTTTACATTTCTCGGCCCCAAGGTGTCCCTCATGTAGTTTTTTTTAACATCTCCTGTCGCGAGTGACTGAGGGATAATGATCCTGTCTTTTCTCAGAAGAAATCCCTTAACAACACTCAACTCTGTTCTGATGTTGTAGTACTGAGCACATTTTCCTCTAGGTCAACCTTCATTCAGATGTTTGATGACCAATTGCAGACATTTATCTTTTCTAGTCTCCACTGCAATCTGTTTGAGTTTTGTGTCTGTGACTGGAAGAGCTTCAGCTACCATGTTCACATGCTGAGTCACATCAGCCTCTGTAGAACTTTTCACATTTTCCACTCTGTTCCACAGCTCTGGACAGAGCGTCCGCCAGAACTAGATGCTTCCCTTGAGTGTACATTAGCTCCATATCATACCTCTGCAGTCGCATCATCAGTCGCTGGATTCTTGGAGACATTTGGTTCAAGTTCTTTTTAATGATGGCAATTAATGGTTTGTGATCTGTCTCTGCCACAAATGTCGGTAAGCCGCATACATAGCCGTGAAATTTATCCAATCCATACACTAAGCCCAGGCACTCTTTTTCAATCTGTGTATGAAGCGCGTCCGTCCGGAGTCATCGTTCGAGGCATATGTGACTGGCCTCCAATTCTCTCCATCTGCCGCAGTAGAACTGCACCCATTCCATCTTTGTGAACCCCTCTCACCCGGGTCCTCTCTGGCCCTGCACTTTCGCTCGAGCGGGCTTCGAACCGGTCTTCCGCATGGGAGGCGGGCACTAACAAGGAGGCTAAATGGCTACAGCCACTGCGCTGTCGCTAGTCGTCTCTTGAGATCGGGAGTGAGGTTTACCTGCACAGCACTACTGCTGGCCTCCGTTACACTCACCCCTAAACCTCACTCCCGTCGGGTCACGGCACCAATGTAACCCCTCTCACCCGGGTCCTCTCTGAAGCTCCTCACACTCGCCTCGAGCTGGGCTCGAACCGGGTCTTCCGCATGGGAGGCGGCCTTAACAAGGAGGCTAAATGGCTCAGCCACTAGCGTCTGTCGCTAGTGCGTCTCTTGAGATCGGGAGTGAGGTTTACCTGCACAGCACTACTGCTGGCCTCCGTACATTTGGATGCACCCAGTCGAGATCTTTGTCTTCTTTGTCGGTCAAAGAAGCGTCAGAACAGGCTCTGTGGTAAAGGAAAGTCTTCCAGTTGTCCCCATTCTTGTTCATGATCAGCTCTCCATCTGAACTCACATTTATCGCACTAAAAGTTCTCTCAAATAAACAGTTTTTGAAGACAGGTTTGGTATGAACTTCCCGAGTAAATTGATCATCCCATCACTCTCAATACAGCTTTTCTGTCTGTGGGTCTGGGCATTTTGAGTATGGCCTGTATCTTACTCTTACTCAAACTGACCGCGTGTTCCTATTTAACTTGAGCCCATACTTCCTTACATGCTGTAGGCGTCCATGAGCCTCTTGTTGTGCTGTTTCTAATGTGGATCCCCACAATACAATGTCGATCCCACATAAACACGCATCACCCTCAATGCCTGCGATTACGTGTTCCTTAGCCCTGTGGAATACTTCAGGAGCTGAGGAAATTCAGCGCATCCTCAAGAAGGAGTAAGCGCAAAGGGTGTTGAATGTGCAATACCTTGTGCTGTCCTCAAGTAGATTGTGCTGCCAAAGCCCTGAGATGCATCCACTTCGTAAAAACTTAGCACCTGCCATCTCACTTATAATTTCCTCCCGTGTCGAATCTGATAATGTTCTCTCTGTATGTTTGCATTTAAGTCCTTTGGATCCATACAAATGCGTGATCACCATTGGCTTTTCTTCCACACACACCACTGAATTAACCCACTCCGTGGATCTTCCACTTTTTCTATGACTCCCATTGTTGTCATTTTATCCAGCTCTTGCCTCAGCTTTTCACAAGTGGTGCTGGAACCCGTCTTGAGCGTGAACTACTGGCTGTGCATCTTTTTTTCAACTGTATTTTGTAGGTGAATGGTAATACTCCAAATCCTTCAAAGATGTCTGGAAACTGTTTCCCGATTTGTTCCACACTGTTCTGTGTTTCTCCATTATTTATGGTGTATATTCTTCTTACCAGACCCAGATCTTCACATGCCTTATCTCCCAACACAGAATCATGGCCATCTGGAACAACCACAAACATGAGGTAATGTTCTCTGTTTTTAGCTTTTACTCTGAGAGTACATGTTCCTTTAGTTGGAATGTTCTGGCCATTTATAGGCTTTTGAGTTGACGGTTTTCTGACTTATGCGCAGCTTGATTTTCATTGCTCTGACATCATACTCTGAAATCAGGGTTGGCTCGTCCGAAATCGAATACTTCTCTACTATATAGTATGGAAAAAGCAGTATGCAACAAATTAGTATGTTTGAATCTTTTGTTCATAAAGAGTGGCTGAGAATTGCAATAACTCTCGCAGATTCAGTTGTATGTATACTTCATTTCGTTCTAATATGCCTACTTATCTACTATATAGTAGGAAAAAAGGTATGTGAAGAAAGAAGTAAGCTCAAACCTAAACCATAAAACAGTAGGCGAGTAATCCCGGATGTCCTACTGCTTCAGTGAAGGTTCTGAAGGGTTCATCGAGGGACATTTTCAATCCCAGGATTCCCCAAAAAGGGATAAACGTCCATCGAATGTGAAGGAGAGCAGCGAAGAGGGTGTTTACAAAGGTGAGTATTATAAAACAAAACACGGTTCCCATGTGATAAAATCGTATTTGTTGAGCTACTGTAAACTGTTGATTTGTTAAGGTGTAAAGACGCTAGCCAGTAACATCATAGTATATTTGTGATGAAAAACAACATCAAAAACATGTATTATCATGTAAAGCGAACAGCGGATCTCCAGTAAGCAAATATGCGTCTCCAAAGTGGATTTGCATGAACCATATACATCTTAAAGATGATTAATTGTCTGTTTAATATGAGACAGAGAAATGTTCTAAGAGAACTGCAAAACAGCAAATCACATGAACAGACATTTGAGTGAGAGATGTGTGTGTTATTATGTAGAATCAACTGTTTACATTGCTTTAGATGAATGTAAGTAATGTAAATAAATAAATCTACATTAAGTAAACATAAATTATCTATTTCATTTGACCATTAGTGTTGTTGATAAATTGTGGAGCTCTTATGTTAGGTAAAAGTAAATGAACACATCAGCATATAGCTCAACATGTAAATGCAGTATATCACAGATAAGTGACAGAGGAGACTGACTATTGTCTGGATGTTACAGGGACAGATGAGACACATGTGTGTTTATCTGCTGCAGAGAGACTGATGAAGAAATGCTGCCATCAAAGATTCTCAGTGAGTACACTACAGTCATCAAAACATTTTAAATTTTAAGTTGTAGTTTATTAATAAACAGTTATTACAGCACTTTTCTGATTCTTTTTTTTGCTGTACATTTGATGCAGATCTTTTGTGGTGGAGCAGATGAAAGCAGCATCTGTGGAAAAAACCTGAAAGAAAAACATAAAGTAAGATCATTCTGTTACTTCTAATACAGAAATGAAGTGACACTATGCTGTTAAAATGACTGCTTTTGTTTTGTGTTTGTGCATCTTAATAGGATCTGAAATGTCTGAGAGTGCTGTGTGCACTGAAGATGGAGTGTCATGGGTGAAACGCTCCATCACTGCATCTCCTCTTGTTTTGTCATCAGGACCAGATGCTGCTGTGGCTCTTTCATCCTCAGTGACCCCAGAGCCAGCTGAGAGCATCTAGAGAAAGACCAAAAATACACTGAGGATGTGATTTTGGTCAAGTTTGTTCTGCTGATTTATGTTCATACAACATCAGTCAATAAAGCCTGAGTTTCAGGAGTTTCAGAAGTTTCTAAAGTATCATCAAATAATGTCACAAAGAATCTGAAAGTCAGGCTCCATTGACTGATACTGTATGGACACAAACCAGCAGGGAGAAACCGACCAACATCACCTTTTATGTTCATGCAAAGGATTGAACAGAATGGAGGCAAGTCATAATGACTGAATTTATATGTTTAGATGACCTGACCCTTTAAAACCCCAAATGAAACTGTATTAAATGTATGCATGCATTAATATTATAGTAGAACATTGAAGAAAAGAAGCATAAAAAATAAGCAGCTTTATTAAGCATTTTTCTGCCCAAGACACAAAAAAAAAGCATTCACAAAATTCACATTTACATTTATTAATTGGCCAGACACTTTTATCTGGAAGTGACTTACAGTGCTGTTATTACAGGATCTCAATCCCTCTGGAGTCACCTGGAGTAAAGACACACCGGTGGAGATTGATCCAGAAACCTTCTGCTCACCAGTTCAGTTCACTAAATCAGAAATAATGAAGCTTTATCAAATTAACATGAAATTGTAAAAATATAAAATTTAATTCAGCAATAAATAGAATGCTGACAACATGACAAAGTGTTTTACTCTGTGTAAGTGTTTTCCAGGTCGTGGTGCTCATGGAGAGCAGACACAGCAGCAGTCAGATCATCCCACATGTTCTCCTGCTCTTGTTTCAGTGTCTTCATCATGGTCTTCCTCATCCTCTCTGCACTCAGACAAGGACTCGATGTCCCTCTCTCATCATGATCAGATTCAGTCTGACTGCAGCAGTGAGGGATGTGATGGACGGATATGGGTTCACCGTCTGTAAACATTCAAAAACAGAACAATGTCTGTATAAAGTTTTGTTTCATGTGTTGTTGACTTGTGTTTATTTATTGTGACGGTTACTTTTATTTATTATTTGACTTGTTTATTCATATCTCCTGTTGTTGTCAGTAAATAAAATATTGCCTAATTGTTTCATTAACACATACATTAATTCAATACTTGACTGAATATTTAGATGTATTCATCTTAGCTGCATTTGTTTAGTGTGAAGTTATGCATAGATATGAAAAAACGAATTACAATTTGTTTATAATAATTAGTCACCATTTATCATTATTATTGTTGATAAGTGTTGAGGTTGGCTAGAAATGCTTTCTGAGGTAATCTTCATTTCTAAGTAGTAATACTTACATTTTTCAAGTGTAAAATCAGCATTCTTCTCCAAAGCCGAGATCTTCAAGCACCTGATCAACGTCTTATTTGTGCAGATATTACAAATACTGCAAAAGCTGAGGAAAACCGTATGAGGTAGGGTTGTGGAGTTACTGGTGCTATGAAAGGTTTAATCTTCAAGGATTAAACTGTGGGTTTAAAACATAAAAACAACACAAATCTATTGGTTAAAGTGCAATAATGATAAAAGGGCATTTGTGTATTCAACAAGACCACAAAAGGAGCAAATTGGTTCAACATCAAAATATTTAGGTAGTAACCTGTAGCAGTCAGTCATATATTTGAAGTTTTTATAACGCATAGGTCACATGATAACGTAAACATGGAAGAATTCATTCATACTCACGAGATTTGATTGTAGATGTACTCTTTTAGCTCGTTAAGTAAGTACTTATTGAAATTTAGTACCTACTGTTAAAGGGGTGAAATGCTCGCTTTCACTCAATATCCTGTTAATCTTGAGTACCTATAGAGTAGTACTGCATCCTTCATAACTCCAAAAGTCTTTAGTTTTATTATATTCATAAGAGAAAGATAGTCTGTACCGATTTTTCCGGAAAAACATGACCTGCTGGAGGCGTGACATGTGAGGAGCTAAAGAATCACGAGCCAGTAGGCTTTTGCGTTGAGAGCGTTTGGAAGCTGTGACTTTACCGTGAGGAAAAAACATCAAAACAAACCATGGCTAACAGTCAGATTCAGCCGTTTATTTATTTATGAGCCAGAATCAGATCCCGAGGCTGAAACTGACGTGAGCAGCAGAAAGCAACGACTCGCTCCAAGCAGGGCTAGAACCCGGGTCTCTGGCATGGAAGGCAGGCGCACTAACAAGGAGGCAGAGATATTTTAAGCAGTTTTACTCACCGCATGCGGTTCAACCTACGATCGTGACCCTTTTTCGTTGGGATTGCATCATCCTTAAGAAATAAAGCGATCGCAAATCCGTCGTCAAACTAGGCCTTGTTTGTAAAACAAGCATCTTCAAATGCAGGGAACAAACAAAAACACTTGCACAACTCCATTGATGCTCTGTAAAATAAACTCCATCCACTGGTCCCTTAATGATGTTTCTCTTTTGGTAATCTGTGCAGGGTTGTCTTGCCCTGGCAACCAAAAACACACTCCTTTTGTGACATTTCAGCGATGATCTCGCTCTGATCAGTGAAATGTCTGTGCTCTCAGTGCTCTGCTATACTGGAGCTAGCGCTCTCGCAGAAGTGCCTTAGGACCGATATAGGAAATTCCGCTCCATCTAACGTCACACAGAGCCATACTCGAAAAAAACTTTCCGAAACTTGTGACAAACCGGAAGGACTATTTTTGGAACAGAAATACTCCTTCAAAGCGATACAACTTAACTTTTGAAACTTTGTCCATGTTTAGCATGGGAATCCAACTCTTTAACAGTGTAAAAACTCAGTATGCCTGAAATAGCATTTCACCCCTTTAAGTATGCGATTTGGACTTAGCCGTAGTATCTCGTAGCTGACGAGCGAGGAGGAGCCAAGACCGCCATTAAGCTGTGTGAGCGACATGTCTTACAACCAATCACAGTTCGTTTGTTTATCGTCCGCGTTTTGAGGCGTTCCCACCAATGTTAAACAAATCAATAACAGACGCTGTGTATTTTAAAGATTGTATCCCTGGAACTTTAAATATTTTCTTGTTATCACTATATCGAGAACGGTAGCTTTCCCAAGGCAGGCGAACTCAGTGTGTTACAATCATCCGGGTTTAAATCAGCTCAAATTAATTTGATATTGACACAATATTTTTTATTACTGCTTTGTCAACATGTTCAGTACAGTCAATATCAGACTGTATAAAAAACATTTCTCATGCCTCAACAAGTAGGAACAAGAACAAATAAAATAAATAAAAAAAAAAAGAAGAGAGGGGTACATACAGTAAGCATCAGTTTACAGACAAATATATATTATACATATATTTACATTTTCATAGGATATTACAATGCAATTGTAATACAGAAAAAAACATATTTTACAAGTCAGCATCATTAATTATTTTTTGTATTATTATTATTATGTGAGAATGTTAAAGGTGGAGCAATTCAATTCAATTCAATTGAAAAAAATTTAATTGAACAGCTTGTATCTATGTCTGATTTAACCCTTTTCAAAACACTTTAGCTGGGTAAAATCTGTGTAACAATGTGAATGAGATTTCTCTAACCTTGTTAGTTATTATGTTTATCCGAGTCCATACTTTTTCCAATCAATATGATCAACCACATTCCTTCAATATGACACCACATATGGAGTTGTTACACGCCCTTTTGAAAAATCGATCTTATGTTATAGTTACGTGATGAAGGATATTGGATAAAGTGTGGCCTAGTTGAGAGATTGACTCCTAACCCTAGGGCTGTGGGTTTGAGTCTTGGGCTGGCTATACCACAACTAATGTGCCTTTGAGCAGGCACTGAACCCCAGAGCACAAATTCTGAGCATTGGTCACCATACTTGGCTGTATGTAACTTCACTTTCATTTCACAAAACAATAGTTTTCCTACTGGGATTTCAAATGGGTCTAAAGATAAAGATACAGTGCTGGATGATATAATGAGTCCCTTGAAAGCATAACAAATCCATTAGGAATAGCGTCCATGATGATGGAGAATTGTTTGGGAGCTACTGGAAAAGTACATTTACCTAAGAATTTTTTGTGACTTAAAATAAGACCTTCCAATTTAAAGACCTAGGAAACAACCAAACATTTTGCCAAATGAAGTACCACTGAGGGGTGCTTAAAATTGAATGACCATGCAAGTAATGCCTGTTTATGAAATTTGGTTAAATTGTAAGGGATTCTAGCAATATTATAAATACAGAGCAATAGGAAAGGGAGACCACCTAATTTGGAAAAGTAGTCATTGGGGATAAAATCCATTTTGAGTTTGGATTACACAAACACTGTCTAATCCAATTAATTTTGAAAGTGTTGTTCAAAGAAGGGAAATCAAGGAAATTAAACCCACCATAATCATATGTGTTCATTAATAAGTACTCTTTATTACCTTTGTTACAACATTCAGTGTATAGAAAATAACCATTATGATAGACATTTTACATTTATAAACTGTAAGAAGTAAAAGCTCAGAAATGCAGTAACTGTAAGAGTAAAGAATTGTAATGATATGCAAATCTCCATATTTATCGGAAGAAGGAGGCGGAACCGGCGACAATCAAAATCATTTTAATATCCAAATAAAACGGCGACCAGCCCCTCACGCGACTGGTGCGCATAAATAAAAAGCACACACATTAAAATAATATCCCAGGCCTGGTCCTCTCTCGTCCTTCACGGTCGCGCTCCAGTTTTATATCCTTCCATCTCCTACTGGGACTCGATACTAGCGGTGGGGCTCAGGTGTAGCTCATCTCCAATCACTACACCTGGCCTCACTCCTCGTCCGCCTCTGCCCCGCCCACCTCGCCACAAGAATAATTATAATATTGATGATAATGATGATGTAATAATAATGAAGTAAATAGGCACCTGGGGCCCGTTCTACGATCGCCGCTAACTCAGTTAGCTGGATTTGAATGTTGACGATTTGGCGTAATCTTGGATCATTTGGTTCTTGAAGCTCATCCCGGAGCTGCTGTCATAGCAACAGGTCCGAAGCTTAAACCTGCTCGGGAGCAGCTTATTTCATGTAAACAGGATTAGATCGCTTCTTTTCAACCAGAACTGATACTCAAAATATGTCTGCTACCACCGCTACTTAATTACAAGAGTATCATACTGATCCAGGGACAATTATTTAAAATAATAATAATTAAAAAATTATTTAAAAATAATATAAAATGCTGTGTAGTCCATAACAGCCTACTAGACAGCCAGTTTTACTCACTGAAATATTTATTTGTCATAAAAGTATTACTTCATAATTGTATTAGTGTCGCATACACATGCTATACAGATAATAGAGTCGTGCATGATGATATTATGCGGGCTTGATGGAGCGCAGGAGATGCAGATAACATGATATTGACCCTTAAGAAAGTTTCATTTATGCTGTCACGTAACAAATCTGTCCAAATATAAAATGAAATGAATAGATAATTTCTACATTGAAATAAAATGTAAAGACTGCACAACTATTATAAATTGCAATCTAAATAATTGGGAATCATGAAAAAATTATAAAAAAATAAAAACATGTATCTATATCTGTTTCATGTATCTATTATAACAGTTATGTAGTTTTGTTTGCTTGGCAAACTTTATTCCAAACTATATTTTCTCTAAAATTGGTGGCTTAAAATTTTGGTTATTATGCAATTATAATATTAGCAAAATCCCAATCAAACTGTCCAGTTTTCATAAACACATGCTTTTGGCTTGGTCTCTCTTATTTAAACATAACTTCTCACCTCATCGATATTACATTTGGAACAATAAGGACATTCTCTACAAAAACAAATCTTTATTTTTTGAAAATTGGTACAGGAATAATATTATACTTGTTGGCCAACTCTATGACACAAATGGCAGATTGTACAGTTATTCAGATTTTTGCAGAAATTTCAAATTCCTGTTTTGGTTAAGGAGTATGCAATTGTCTTTGATGCAATTCCTTCTGGTATCAGAATGCTGCTGGGAGGCATTAATTTTCCATGGCCACTGACTCACAATATTGATTTATCTGATACTGCTGTGGGGAGTTTATGCTTTTCTGGATTTATACCAAAAAGAAATTGTTACTATACCTTATATAATCCCATATTGGAACAGGTTAATAGAGAATGTCCCTTGGAAAAATGTTTGGTCTTTACCTTTCAAATATATGCCTACTAATAAAGTGAGATAAGTTACATTTAAATTAATTCACAGATTCTACCCAGCAAAGTGTGTGCTGAAGCGGTATAAACCAGATATTGAATCTAAATGCTCTTTCTATAAAAGGTCAGATGAGGATATTTATCATTTATTTTGGAAATGTTCATACACAGAAAAATTCTGGTCAGATGTCCTTGAATTTATCCAATCCTTTTCATTATGGATTTTTCATTTTGCTTTAAAGATGTTTTCTTTGGTGTGGTTGACCTTGAGACGGACAAGGAAGGAAAGTATTTCATTATTAATCTTTTATTTCTACTCGCTAAATACCACATCCATAAATGTAAGTTCAGGGGCTCTAAACCATTCTTGTGTTTGAGAGTGAAATCGATGAATACTTGGACTCCATAAGATATTCAAAGAACTGTAAAGCTCTGAAGACTGTGCAGATGTACTCAAAACTTGTGACACCACGTTACTGAATTAAATTTGAGCGCATAACTGTTAATGATGCTATGAATTGGACTGCTTGTTAATTAGCCTTGCTGGACTTTGCAGACCCCATTGGATATGTTTAATTTATGTATGTACTTTATTTATTTGTGTATTATTTATTTATGTGTATAATTTGTATGTTTTGTTTGTAACTGCTAATGCTATCAATAATAATAATAATTAAAAAACTAATCAATTCTCTTTCCGGTTCCCACTGCATTGACTGAGTAAAGTGAACTAGACTAATTCCTGTACAGGACTTATAAGAATTTTTGCTCATGCGCGTCTGGTGGATTCACTCCCCGAGACGACTCGTTCTTCCCGAGTCACATTAAAGATTCGTTTAAAATGACCGAATCGTTCAAGAACGACCGTCACTAACTTGGCATCAGACGAAAACAACAAAATTGAAACACACATGCTTGTTATCAGTTTATATATATATATATATATATATATATATATATATATATATATATATATATATATATATATGCTCTATATAAACTCGTTTTCTTTTTTTTTTTTCTTTTAGTTTTGAAACCGTTTCTTTTTTTTGGTTTCAATTAGAAAAAAAATGAAAAGAACGAATGATACACTGATTCTAATGTTTATTTTTAACCAGATTCTTCAAGCATCAAATGTCATCAAGTACAAAAACACAATGAAAAAAAACTTTCTTGAGGTGCTTCTGCACATAGACAAACAAAGTAAGAATACGATAAGAAAACAGCTATTCAACATTAAGAACATCTACTCCACCCTCAGGCGGAGTTTCTACCACGAACACCAAACCTCTTCCAGAAGAGCGTCGTAAGAGTGCTTGATTAGAATGTGAAATTTATAAAGATTAATCATGTAAGACATATAGACACATCAGAATACATTCTGAATATTCTTATTCTGTTCATCAGAACAATTCAGAAGAAACCGCACCTTCCGTGTTTCATTTCTGTATTAAAGCTAAGTGTGGATTTTGAAATGTCCAATTAATATAAAATCCATTTTTCTCAATCTCTGCAGGCAGGGGCGAAGGTCAGCTCTAAAAGTGATTTTTGGTTTGTTTTTTCGATATTCGTTACACATACGGCAGTAAACGCAAATAACTCCCAAAACAGGTACCCTAAAAACTAAACAGTGTGACCTCCAAAGGGCAAAGCAGTCATGTTCCACAACCTTCTTTTCCTATATTTTCCTCGATATAATAGCACGGCCCCGTGCAAGCCGTCACCAATGTGCGAAAAAGCCAGGAGAGAACGCTCTCAGCAGAATATTCAGTTAGGGACCGTGGGGAAGTGCAAACTTTCTTAGTTTTTTGCTATAGCTCAGTCGGCGGTGTTTTTGTAATAACTTTTTTTTAGTTAAAGTGCATACAGACATGATAACAGTGTCAATCAATGAGTGGGGGGGAACCGTGGACATTTTCACAACCTCTTTTTTTGCCCTACAGGCAGAAAAGCGAGTACATGTCCAAAATTAACATTCTTTTTTGTAATAACTTTCTACAGCAAGGAGACAGAGACATAAGACGAGGTGTCCATCAATGGGGGGGGGGCAGTGGGTATTTTCGCAATATTACTTTTACCCCAGAGTGGCTGATTAGGGAATGCATGTCCAAAATGAACTTTCTTTTTGCAGTAACTTTTCTACAGCAGGGAGACAGAGACATGAAACCAATGTAAATCAATAGAGAAGGGGACAGTGGACATTTTCACAACCTTTCTTTTCACCTACTGGTAAAAAACGAAATTGCATGTCCAAATTAACCTTCTTTTTGTAATAACTTTCTACAGCAGTGAGACAGATACATGAAACTCAGTGTCCAATCCAGTAGAGAGAGAAGCGTGGACATTTTCACAACCTTTAATTTTACCCCTAGTGGCTGATTAAGGAATTGCATGTCCCAAATGAACAGTATTTTCTAATAACTTTCTACAACAGGGAGACAGAGACATGAAACCAGTGTCAATCAATGGGGAAAGTGGACATTTTCACAACCTTTCATTTTACACCTACTGGTAGAAAAGGGAATTGCATGTCAAAATAGACATTCTTTTTAGCAACTTTCTACAGCAGGGAGACGAGACATGAAACCAGTGTCCAATCAATGGGGGGGAGAGTGGACATTTTTCAGAACGTTTCGTTTTACCCCAAGTGGCTGATTGAGGTGCATGTCCCAAATTATTTATTTTTTTCGCCAATAACTTTCTGCAGCAGGGGAGACAGAGACATGAGCAGTGTCAATCAATGGGGAGAGAGAGTGGACATTTTTCACACCCTTTAATTTACACCTACTGGTGAAAAGGGAATTGCATGTCCAAAATGAACCTTCTTTTTGTAATAACTTTCTACAACTAGCAGGGAGACAGAGACATGAAACCACTGTGTCAATCAATGAGGGGGACAGTGGACATTTTTCACAAGCTTTCTTTTTTAACCCTACTGGTAAGAAAAGGGTGCATGTCCAAAAATGAACCTTCTTTTTGTAATAACTTTCTACAGCAGGGAGACAGAGACATGAAACCAGTGTCAATCAATAGAGAGTGAGAGTGGACATTTTCACACCCTTTAATTTTACCCCAAGTGGCTGATTAAGGGAACTGCATGTCCAAAATTAACCTTCTTTTTGCAATAACTTTCTACAGCAGGGAGACAGAGACATGAAACCAGTGTCAATCAATGAGGGACCAGTGGACATTTCACAACCTTTCTTTTCACCTACTGTTCCAAGCAAGAGTGCATGTCCAAAATTAACTTATGCTTTTGTAATAACTTTCTACAGCAGTGAGACAGATACACATGAAACCAGTGTCAATCCCAGTAGAGAGAGCGTGGACATTTTTCCTGACAGCAATTTTACACCCCTGAGTGGCTGGACAAATTGCATTTCCAAATTGACATTATTTTTTTCTAATAACTTTCTACAGCAGGGAGACAGAGACAAAACCAGTGTCAATCAATGGGGAGAGAGTGGACATTTTTTCACATCCTTTCATTTTACACCTGCGGTAGAAAGGGCCATGTCAAAATGAACCTTCTTTGTAATAACTCTGCAGCAGGGAGACGAGACATGAAACCACTGTCAGTAATAGGGGCGACAGTGGACATTTTCTCACAACCTTTCTTTTACCTAATTGGTGCAGAAAGAAATTGCATGTCAAAATTATTTATTCTTTTGTAATAACTTTTATACAGCAGGGGAGACAGGGCAATGAAACCAGTGTCAATCAATAGGGGCAGTGGACATTTTCAGAATGTTTCGTTTTACCCCAAGTGGCTGATTAGAATTGCATGTCCCAAATTGACATTATTTTTTCTAATAACTTTCTACAACAGGGAGACAGAGACATGAAACCAGTGTCAATCAATAGAGGGAGAAAGTGGACATTTTTCACAACCTTAATTTTACACCTACTGGTAGAAAGGGAATTGCATGTCCAAAATGAACCTTCTTTTTTGTAATAACTTTCTACAGCAGGGGAGACAGAGACATGAAGCCACTGTCAATCAATAGGGGACAGTGGACATTTTCACATCCTTTCTTTTTTAACCCTACTGGTAGAAAAGGGAATTGCATGTCAAATGAACATACTTTTGTAATAACTTTCTACAGCAGGGGAGACAGAGACATGAAACCAATGTCAATCAATAGAGAGAGAAGAGTGGACATTTTTACACCTTTAATTTTACCCCAAGTGGCTGATTAGGGACATGTCCAAGTGGCATACTTTTTTGCAATAACTTTCTACAGCAGGGGAGACAGAGACATGAAACCAGTGTCAATCAATAGGGGGGACAGTGGACATTTTTCACAACGCTATTTTTACCCTTAATACTTTTCTTCAACAGTTTTGATTCAACATACTGGTTGATCAAAACATACTTCTTTATTCAATGAGAAATTTGTAAAATCAGTAGTTTTTTTTTTTTTTTTTTTGCAACACATTATTTGTGTAATTAATTATCTGGAAAATTGCATTTGTGTGTATGTGTGTGTGTATATGTATATGATAAGATATTTTTTTATGTATATGTTTTAAGATTTACAAATCATGTGCCTCAACATGGGACATATCTAATCAAAATGTAGCTATTTAAGAGAGAGGGGCACATTAATATTTCCTGTTCATAAATGTAGAGGCATTAGTTAAAATCAATCTCATTGTCTACAACCAAAACAATTTACAAATTTACAAATAAAATATAAAGATAAACACACACACTGCCTTTTACCTACACACACACACACACACACACACACACACACACACACACATATTTATATATTTGAACATCACCATTAAAGAAAAAAATTGTTTTAAATAAGAAATTAATTAACATTTAAAATTTATTTTTATAGCATGGGGAATTTAGAGGTAGCAGGTTCGGGCAGCCACCAGCCATTGGAAAGTACCCAAAAAAATTATAATTATGATACAGTTTCAAAGCTTACTAATGGTTACATTTTATGGGGTTTAAATAAATAACACAAGGATCTTGGTAAATATCTCATGTTTGAATACTTAAATGCATTTTTCAATTGTTTTTTGGTTGTGGGACATTACCCTTTTCAATTCTGTGCTGCTCATATTCATATCGAACATTTTTAGTTGACAGATGAAGGCTGTGATACTGTAGGTGTTCACTAGATGGATAGGATAAGAAATGTGAGCAGGTCTGCTAATTCAAGAAGATACAATGACCAACAAATACATAAGTATGTTGGCGTATGTACTGTAGAGTATAATATTATTTCTGCACTACTGAATCATTAAAATAATTTAAATAATGTTTTTACATAATTACAAGTTTTGGTAGTATTTTAAAACAGGTCTAATTTGTTAACACTATTTAATACATTACTATCGTTAACTGAATATGTACAATATAAATTTTTGAGCATTTATCAATCTTTTAATGTTTAAAGTTACTTGATTTATTTTTTGTTCATGTTGATTCACGGTACATTAACTTATGTTAACAGATACACAAATGAAAGTTAATAATGTATTTTTAGTATGTAGTATAAATTAATACTATAAAACATATTAATTAAATTAACATGCACAGTTAAGTACTGTTAACATATTAAAGACATATTCCACTTTTTTTTTGAAATAGGCTCATTCTCAAACTCCAGTTTATACCATTTTTGAATCCATTCAGCCGATATCAGGTTTTGAGACCAGCAGCATGGCATTCAGTGACCAAAGTATAGATATTTTTCCTATTTAAAACTTTCCTCTTTGTAGTTATATTTTGTACTAAGACGATTGGAAAATGGCAAAGTTGTGATTTTCTGAGGCTGATATGATTAAAAAGCTATACTCATTCTGGTATGGCAGGAAGCGATTTTAATATGTGCAACATGAAGCAGCCATTGCAGTAATATCTGCAGTAAAAACTCAACTTATTAACTCTGGGGGGAGTTGGAGAATGACATATTTCCAAAAAAAAAGGGAGTGTTCCTTTAAACCTTATTGTAAACCATTATCAAAGGTTTATATTTTGTTGTCTGTGTGCATGGTGTTTTAACCACATTTTAATTGCTGTAAACCTTAAAAACCAGACTGCCAACGGTTAATATCAGTCATGCACCTCTTTCCCAATGACACTAGAGGATGGTGGTTGCACTAGTGACTGGGCTCGTCATTGCAGCTTGAAGCATTTTTGTACTTTAATTTAGTAATAGCATTTCCCTGGGGTGTAAAAGCAGTGTCAGTTAATAGAGGGGAGACGGTGATCATACACAACCTCACATTTAATCCTTACTGTTGCACAAGGTAGTTGCATTTACAAGTGTACCTTATTTACATCCTGACAATTCTGAAATTTATGTGATGCAAGTGATCCTGTTAATACACAACCAGCTAATTTGAAAGCGACAACCAGCCAACAGTACAATAGTCTTTTTTGACTGAACTGGTATTTATACTGATCGGTGCCCGGTTTTGCATGAAATTCCTTAAGTGAGGGTTTCCCTGAGGGAGAAAAAAATCACAGTTAAGGGATTTCATTAAGAGCGTTACCGAAAACCTCTTAACTGTCACCCTACCTAAGTGTTTATACTAAGCGTTTCACAGTAGTTTCTGACAACATCGGCAAGATGGCAGACATAGTTACTACCTCTAACAGTAAACAGAACATAACGAACCACAAGAGCTTAAACCCTTACTAAATCACAATTGTATTAATATATTTTTTTGATATAGAGTACAAACAACAGAAAAAACATAAACCAAACTGGAAGAAGACGAAGAGGCAATAATTGTTTCCTGCATTGGTTATAATAATAATATGTGTACCATCCTTTCATCAACCATTCATCGTCTCAAAAGAGTTATTAGATCATTAAATACACGCTTGGTATGTCCTCCTCTTCAATTAACACTAAATCCCAGCCATGTTATTTTTGTGTTTTGGGTGACAAGGGGAGCTGTTTGGTCCCTTAAATTTATTAAGGTGAAATGGTCACTAAGGACTTTGGCAACATAGGGGAACTGCCAAGATAGTGGGGAAAACTTAATAACGACCTCAAGTTCATAAGGAAACCCTTAGGGTTTTTTTCATGCAAACAAGTTTCACTAAGGGGTACCATAACCTTATATCTAAGGGATTTCTTAGCTTAAGGGTTTCATGCAACTGGGCACAGAGAATTTATACTGATTTTAAAATTTACTGATTTTAACATTTATAAGGGCAGTCAAAACAAAAACAACAACAAAAAAAAACATTCAAGAGTAAACAATATGTTTAACACCTACAGCAAAGTACTTTACTTACAGAAAACACCTACAATCACTTTCTGGAGTCTTCCATTTTGTACCTCTTTTTAATCATTCGAGACAGACAGAGTGGTACCATTTTTTCACGGTTGCTGCACTGAATCTAATGGAAATAAAATTGTCACAAAGTAAACAGTACGAATTATATTGGTGCTCATTGCGTTAGGAGACGGAAACACAGGAGATGAGAGATCAAATATGCAATTAACAGGGTGCAATTCTGTGATGGAAGGACAAGGCTTTGTAGAATTGTAGTGCCTACGGTGAGGTGCCTATGGGAGGTAGAGACCACTAGTGGAGACTCAGAGGGAAACAGAGAGAGACCAGACATTGACAACATATTAAGTTAAAAATAAACTGTAATTCATTCTTTTATTACTCATTATTAGATAATAGTAATTTCAGCTTAAAATCATCAAGAATTGAAATATGAACAATTGAACAAACAGTAAAAATAATAAACCTTTTGATCTGTATTGACCTAATACAAAATACTTATATTTGATGTAAGTCATTTGCAGTAACTGCATACTAATTATCGGCATAATAATTATCTATTTAGTTGATAATTTATTTCCAGCTCTAGATTGTATAATACCTCATCTTCATGGGGAAGTTGTGGCCTAGTCCCAACTGCTCCCGAGGCTACGCTTTATAAATAGCTGCCCACTGCTCGGTGTGTGTTCATGGTTTGTGTGTGTGCACTTTGGATGGGTTAAATGCAGAAGCATAAATTCTGGTATGGGTCACCATACTTGGCTGAATCATGTCTTTACTAATTACTAATTTCTCAGTAAGGTAGCACCAACTGGACACTTTTTTTCCACACAGGGAGCAATGCTGTTAGGATTGAATACTGAAAATACAATATCACAAATCAAAGTTTTATTTTTAACCATTTGGTCGAACAGACAGACAGACTTGACCAGTGTATTGACAAACAGATAGACAGACAGACAGACACTAACCTAAAGGATTATTAGGAACACCATACTAATACTGTGTTTGACCCCCTTTAAGCCTTCAGAACTGCCTTAATTCTATGTAGCGTGATTCAATAAAGGTGCAACGTCTGCATAAATGTTGGCCCATATTGATGGGATAGCATCTTACAGTTGATAGAGATTTGTGGGATGCACATCCAGGCCTGGCTCCGTTCCTACATACCAAAGATGCTCTATTGGGTTGAGATCTGGTGACTCTGGGGCCATTTTTGGTACAGTGAACTTCATTGTCATGTTCAAAGAAACCAATGGACAGATGGACATGGTCAAGTAATGCTCAGGTAGGCACGTGGCATTTTAAGCGATGCCCAATTGGCACTTTAAGGGACTAAAATTGTGCCAGAAAACATCTCCCCACACCATTACACCCCACCACCAGCCTGCACAGTGGTAACAAGCATGATGGATCCATGTTCTCATCGGTTTCGCCAAATTCTGACTCTACCATCTGAATGTTCAAACAGAAATCGAGACTCATCAGAGGAACATTTTTCCAGTCTTCAACTGTCCAATTTTGGTGAGCTTTGCAAATTGTAGCCTCTTTTCCTATTTGTAGGGAATGAGGGTCCCGGTGGGTCTCGCGTTGTAGCCCATCCTCTCAAAGGTTGTCTGTTGGTTCACAAATGCTTTGCTGCATACCCGTTGTAACAAGTGGTTATTTCAGCAAAGTTGCTCTTCTATCAGCTTGAATCAATGGCCCATTCTCCTCTGACCTTTAGCATCAACAAGGCATTTTGCCCATGGGACTGCCGCATACTGGATGTTTTCCCTTTTCACACCATTCTTTGTAAACCCTAGAAATGGTTGTGCGGAAAATCCCAGTAACTGAGCAGATTGTAAATCTCAGAGCCCGCTTGGCACCAACAACCATGCCGCCAAAATTGCTTAAATCACCTTTCTTTCCCATTCGACATTCAGTTTGGAGTCCAGGAGATTGTCTTGAAGGACCACACCCTAAATGCATTGAAGCAACTGCCATTGGTTGTTAGATATTGCATTAATGAGAATTGAACAGGTGTTCCATACCTTTAGGTCAGTGTAGTGTTAAATCAACCCATAATTTTTGGTAACACGCAATCAAAAACAAATGGGCAGCTGTTTCCTCCACAAAGAAGCAAGACCATCAACATTAGAATATTTTAGAGATAGACAGATTACGGGTAAATTTATGAAGGATTTTATAATGGTCTCTTAACCTTATTAGAAATCTAAATTTACTTGGCAAGAGCGCTTTCTCCATTATATTGTTATAAAGGAACCCAATAAAATTTCTTGGAGTAATCTTTCTTTGACTGAAATATTTTATGGATATGTCTGTTATTGATTTCGAGCTAAAAATAAATAACACCCAAACATAAACCCGATAAACACTGTTGCCTTTACTGAATTTTAGGTGACTTGAGATTAACTGAGTTAGCCGCTGGGATGGCTCCCATCAAAGTATTATACTTCTTGTGTAACAGAGTTTCAAAATGTAACGGGAATTTTATGACTTTCACCAAAATTACTGTGTATTTGTTCAATTAATTGTTTGAGACCCTTGGGGACATTGGAATTATGGTCAATTGACTTAATTGGAACACGCCTCCACCCCAGCAAAGAAATGTGTCTGATGCGAGAGGGGTGGTAAATGTGCCCTGGGAATGAGATGTCTGTGTAACTTAATATATTTTTTAAAATAATGTTTTAAATCGAAGCTCAGGATGTTGTGAAACATGATTTAAGTGACTGTGACTGATTTATGGTTTATAGAGTTTAAATGCAATTTGCTACCATGTGGGTGCATGGCCGACACCATCTTTATTGAATCAAAAAACAGTTGAATTCTCATTTTTTGTTATTTTAGTGCATTTTGTAAGCCCACTGTCGCCAGAGGATATTGTTTCTCCCGTTCCATGTTGTTACAGGTATGTTTTTGTTTGAATCCACCTTTCCCATTGAAAAGACCCTGCGTCGCGTTAAGTGTTTAAAGTAACAGCAAAGAAATGTGTCTGATGCTGAGAGGTGATGCATTATTGTAAATGCCCCTGCCCAGAGGATATTGTTTCTCCCCTTGTCTCCATGTTTTACAGTAAAAAGCATAAAAGTTCTCCGTGTCCCCCGGGATTTATGTGCTTCATGAGAGGCTTACATTTGGTGGACTGGAAACTGGAATTCATAAATTGTTCTGTTAAAAATATTACCAAAATCGTCAAACACAGATAGAATACTGTTAAGTTGTTATTAAACATCTAGGGAAAAAGATTTTTTAACCGTTATATAATTATTCCAAAGGAGCATGGGGGGAAAAACCTGGACAAACACAACTTAAGAAAAAGACATTGTGATGGAAGTTAGATAAGGAAATAGGTAACTTGCCAGGCAAAAAATTACATTTTAGTAAGAAAGATAGGCCACCAAGTTGGTTAAATATCTTATTTGGGATTAAAAAAAACACAATGACATTGGATTTGCAGGGCATCTTTTCAGCCAATTTACTTTTAAAGGTGTTTACAGTACCAAAGTCCAAAAAATCAAGGCCACCTTTTTCTGCAAGAATATACAAAGGAGAGGCCCTTCCTTTAGATAAAAGAACTTATAATGAAAGATTCTCTGGCCAGATGAAAGACGTTTTTTTTTGTGTGTGTTTTGTTTTGTTTTTGTTTTTTGTTTATCATATTATCAGAAAAAATGAAATGATGTCACTTCCTGCCATCCCATTCAAACCCCAAACAATGATGGATGTGAGATTTCGTTAAACCCCCCCATTTTGAAGTTCAGCCCATTGGAAGCCCCCTGGCTGCATTGCAGGGCTTCCAAGTCTTTATTGGTTGGTGGCAAAGAAATGACGCCACACGCACCCAGGCAGGGTTGATTTTACTTGTTTGACTGCCTTTGGGAGTGGATGACAAGATTTGTTTAATTTGAGTAATTGTAATCTTTTGATTCAAATTCCTACTTAAAACATAGTTCACTAAAGCAGTGGCCACCTGGGGGCATTTACAAAATTTTAGATAGTTTAAGGAAAAATATTAGTTTATTTTTGGAAATGGGGCCCTAATAAATTTTAATTTACTTCACTGGAAACCTTTTAAAAATAAAAATTGTAATTTAAATTTAAATATTTCATTACTGCAGCATAAAATTTTTCAAAACAACAATTTTTGATGGTAGTGTACACATTAAAATAAGGTTTTATTTATCTAGTAAATTTGGGGGATCAAACCTTTCATTAAAGTCCTAAAACCAACCAAATTCAAATCCCGTTTTTGTCTTAGGACAACTTGAATGAACAGTTTTGATCCACTTTTGTAATATTATATTAATATATAA
>CM045073.1:25197024-25347011 GCA_024542945.1 allo-octoploid hybrid of Carassius auratus x Cyprinus carpio | reverse complement strand
AGCAGTGGGCATCATTTTATGCTGTGGCTGGGGAAGTTAGGGTTCGTGCCTGCTCAAGGGCACCTCAGTCCTATTAGGAGACATAATGTTTCATTTCATTTAAATGCTGATGATACCCAGTTGTACATACCATTGAATGCTGGTGATACCATTAAACCCTTATTGGCCTGCCTTTGAAATCAAGAAATGGCTGTCCAACAGCTTTCTTCAACTAAATGAGAATAAAACAGAAGTAATCATCTTTGGCCTCCCAAAGTTGAGATGTGGTCTCATAATTGATCTTGGCAAGCATTTCCCTCATTCTGCTCCCAGGTCAGGAACCTTGGTGTTAACTAAACAAATTAATATAGTCGTCAGTTCACGGATCATCTCGAGACTGAAATCGTTTTAACTGTTAATGACCTGGAGAAAGTCATTCATGCTTTTATTACCTCCCACCTTGACTACTGTAATTCATTATATTTGGATCTTCTTCAGTCATCCATTGCATCTGTTTTTTTTTATGTTTATCTTTTGATTTTGTTCAGCTTTGCTGTCATAAAGCGTGCTATATAAATAAACTTTTACTTACTTAGGGTGTTGCGCCCAAGACTCGAACCCACAAGGGTAAGGAGTCAAACCTCTCTAAACATTAGGCCACAACTTCTCCCCTATATATAATATGAGTCTCAAGATTATCATAATTGTGACTTTATATTTCATGGGTATTGATGGAGGAAGAGAGCCCTGTTCATTCCAGACTTGAACCTCGCACCTTCAGGTTACAAGTCCAACTCTCTAACCATTAGAAAAAATCACAATTACCTGTTTGGTTATGTGCAGAAACAAGATTTGTATAAGATTTTCAGTTATCTTAATTCAATATAATACAAAGAATTATACCTATTTGTAGGAAGAAACTATTCTACTATAATCTTCTATTATTATTAAAAGAGACTGTGTGTGAGTGTGTCAAAGGCTGCAGAGAAAGTAATGAGTGAACTATTTAAAACTTGAAGATCCTGCATATATGGAAAGAATCTGTTCAGGACCAGAAATACATACATGACAGCTATTTATCATTTCTACATATGGTAAAAAAACACCTGTCAAATACAAATACAACAATACATATTCTGTAACCAGCTCCAGGCATATATACATCTGTGTAGAAATGACATTCTGGAGCAGTCTTTGCAACCTAACTCAGCTTTGTTGTGATCAATAAAGTCTACTGGATTCAATCCTTCTCTTAGTTTATTTTGAACAAGTCAAATCCACAACAGATTCCTTACTGATTATAGTCCTTGAAAACCAAAAAAGCAGTTGATGGAATGATGACAGAATGACCATTTTTAGCTGATTGGTGACTTCTTTGCAGGAAATGCAAATATAAAAGTTTCATTATTAAAGGTCATATATAATATTTTCTGCTGTTTTGCACGCATTGATATTTCTGAACTTTGAACATTGGCTTTTACCAAGTAAAAGACTTTCCAAGGACGCTAACGTTAACCAAACAGGCGTTTGTGTTTATTTGTGCTGATTTACAGTCATTGACATACTCGGTGTTCATGGCTGCTGATTGGCTGGAATATTGATGAACCATGTGAATGCATTGTTCTGATTGGCTCAATAAAGAAACAGGCAGGTTCTGTTGACTGACTACAAATGGTCAGTGTTTGATTTTAGGAAGCAAATAGAAATAATTAAATCATTTTATCCATCAGGTCTGTGCTGTAGCAATGCATCACTTTATTTCCATTGTGTTTTCACTGCTGATCTTTACTGGGCTGCATGTGAGTGTTCAGTCCACAGGAAGACGTTTGGAGCGGAGCAGCGAAAAGACATTTTAGATCATCACTGACTGTTTTGAATGGGATGCACTGGGATCATGGGGTCGAAGTGAGTTTTGTCCAGATGGAACATACTGCAAGGGATTTAATGTAAAGGTAAGTTGAGCATCAACTCATGGATGTGCTTTGGATTTTATAACTCAGTATTTTGTCTTGTTTTCCAAAAATAATGAATAATAATAATAATAATAATAATTAAATACAAATCTAAACATTTCTAATTTGATCAGGACTTGATTTCACATCTCAATAATTTATCTGTGTATTTATTTACTTATTTACTTTGGGGTTGTAAAATCAATTACTTTTACATATGTGCATATATTTGAGAAATGTTTATATGTGTGTTTTCCTTAAATATGTATGTGTATGTATTCATATTTATGTACAGTGCCTTCCAAAGTATTCACACCCCTTCATTTTTTTCATATTTTTTATGTTGCTGCCTCATGTTAAGCTCCTTTAAATTACTTTTTTCCCACATCAAAACATTATTGTCACAACTTTTTTTTTCTTCTGCATTCTCTGTGAATATTTTCCTGAAAAAGTCACTGAAATGAACAAAATGACATTTGAAATACAGTAGGCTATATCTAAAGAAAGCTTCAAGTGTCTATTATTGTCAAAAAATCATGTTGATAACAAATATTCTCTGATAAAATAATCTGTATGAAACCAATGCAAGGTACATTATTTCCTGTCTGAGCTCACAAAATATGTCCACGAAGATAATCATCCACACAAACCAGGCTTGTGTTAACAGGAAAAGTAATTGGTTTACAGTAACGCTAGTAAGTATTTGTGTAATCGTTATCACATGCAACTCTTAACTAAATATATAGCTGAAGCACCTTTACAGCCTCAAGACTTTTTGTTTAATGTGACAATCTTTGCTCACCAGCATTTGACAATTATCTGCTATTCTTCTCCTCATCTCTTCTTCTCTCAAGCTCTGTCAGGTTGGATGATCTTCAGGTTTCTCCAGAAATATCTGATTGGGTTTAAGCTCAGGGTGTTTCTGGGTCACTCAAGGACATTCACAGAGTTGAATATAAGCTACTCTTGCTGTGTGTGTTTAGGGTCATTGTCCTGTTGGAAGATGAACCTTCTGCCTGTCTGAGCTTCTGAATGTTGTGGACTGGGTTTTCTGAAGAAGATCTAGCTTTTGTTCTTCTCTGATGAGTTCCCTGTCGCCTGAAAACACTCCACAGCATGACGTTTTTATTTTGTATTTTTAATACATTTGCAAAGTTGTTAAAATCCAGTTTTTGCTCTACTATTATGGTGCATGGAGTGTAGATTGATGTGGGAATAAAGTAATTTAAAGCAGTTTAACATAAAACAGCAACAAAACAAAACATGAAAAAATTGATACTTTCACAAGGCTCTATGTGTGTGTATTTATATACAGTATACATACAAATAAACAAAGTAAACACACAAACACCTGGCTTTTACAATATATTTAAATGCCAGTTTACACTCTAGTTGTTTTTAAACAATACAAATCTGTACTTTTGTCTTTCCAGTTAAAATGAAGCATTTTTTAACTCAACAAATACCAGGACTCCCTGGTGGAAGAGATATTGTATCTCAATAGAACCTTCCTGGTTGAAAAATAATAATTAAATTAATAATAATTAAACATACCTAAACAAGTTAGATTTACAATTTCCTTTTTTTATTATTGTGCAGTATTATTAAAAAGCCTTAATAAGTTGTAGTTTTCTTATTGTTTTATGCAAAATCTCACTTTATTCAGATTTTTCATAAAAGCAATGTGATTTTGCTCAAGTCTAGGTGTTAATGCTTACTGAATGTTTTGATATTTATACTGGAAAACAAGACAAAGTAGGGAAATCATTTTCTTGAGATGTTGAGCCATTATAACTTAGTTAAATCTCCACCTGCGTGGATGTTAACAAATAGAGGATTGTCTTAATGTTGTTGCTGTTATTTTATTTATTTTTTTTTTTTTTAGGTTGAAAGATATGATTATTTTGATAACACTGCACTCAATGCGATTTATCTTTTCTGTGAGAGTAAATCTGAAGCGCTTCAGGAACCATTCGGTCTGATGAAGGAAGGTAATGGGTTCAGACAAAATTATGATTTTCTTGAAAGTAAATACTGATTACTTAATAACTATAAACCTTATATATATATACAACTATAGAGTGTATTTTTCCCTTTTTTGTCTTCAGCTTTGGTCAGTGGATAGATTATGTCCAAATGTGTCCTAAAGGATTCTTAACAGCTTTTCAGTTGAAAGTTGAATCTTCTCAAGGAATTGATGATGATACGCCGTAAACAACATCAGGTGAGTTTTCTCTTTCTGATTAGAGTTTGTAGTAATTCAAAGCTTTCAATAGATATTCATCATGTCTGTCAGAAAATCACTGCGTTCGGTTCACTTTTGTGAAGCGCCCTGTTCAGAACGAGAGCGGGAAGAACATGAGTGCACACAAATAAAAATAGACCCTTTAAATTTTCAAAATATGTATTATTACCTTTACAAGCAGCAATTACAGCATATTTAATTTGTTTCCACATGCCTTATTGGAATAACCAATTACGGGCATCTGAACATGAGCTCAAATCTTATTGACAACCCTGGGATTTCAACTTTGTGAAACTAAAAGTTAGGACTGACGAGAAAACTGGGTCGATTCGGCAAAACACAAATGTTCCATGGTTATGTGGGAAGCATCCATAGGAAGCTGTTGTTTTATTCCAGGCATCATCGTGTCCAAAATGCGTTTCACTTTTTCGCTAAGTGTGGAAAGTCCTTTAGTGAGCCCTCTGCTGGAATTTGCATTTGCATTTAAAGGTACACACAAAAAACTGAGCTTTTTTCTTCCACCCACAAATAGGCAGTTAAAATATGATTAAAAAAATACAAATCCATGCATATTTTGAGCAGACACTTAACAGACACATTCTGTGGACTAAAAATGAGCATAATAGGTCACCTTTAAGAGAGACAACAACTCCATTTGTCTTGCATGAATCTTTGCAGAACTGCTACATGAAATATCATCATTAATAGGGGCTCTTTGACATATGTGTCATCTTTATTCCAGATTTACCTGCAGTGGGGGCATGAGATGGTGGGTGAGGGCACACCCTGGGGCCAATGGGGCAAATGGAGCCCGACATGTGAGGGAACAGGAATCTGTGGCATCAGGCGCGGATAGAAGAGCCGCAGGGATTCGGAGACGACACCGCTCTCAATGATGTGATCATGTACTGCTGCAATTGAGGTCATTTATCACATTTAACCAGGGTCCTGGAAAACCCTTGAAAACAGACAGAATTATGAAGAGGCTCTTGAAAACCGCTGAATTCTCAAACATACAAAATGATTGTTCATTTTTCTCCAATTTAACACAAATGTAATATCATGAAATAAAAAAAGGTAATTACAATTATCAGAATTGCAAGATCTCAGAATTGTGAGTTATAAAGAAATGCATGATATAAAATCTAAACTGTGTGATATGTGGTCAGAAATGTGAGTAATAAAGAAATGCATGATATAAAATCAAAACTGTGTGGTATGTGGTCAGAAATGTGAGTAATAAAGTCAAAATGGTGATAAAGTCTGAATTAAAAAAATCTGAATTGTGAGTTTTTGACTTTTTCTTCAATTTGACTTTATAACAACTGACAATTCTGAGTTTCTGAGAAAAAAAAAATTGTTATAATGTCTATAAAGTCTTATCATGCAATAATGTCAGAATTGCTAGAGAACTGCTTGACAATAATGTCAAAATTGCTAGAGAAAAAAAGTCTAAATCATGTCTCAAAACTCACAATTCTGTCTTTATTGCACATTTAAATCCTGCAATTTTTTGGAAGAAAAAAACTATATTGTGAAAAGTCCTTGAAAGTTATTTTACCGTATCTGTACAAACCCTGAGTCAACACACAGAATGCCACAGACTGCAGCATATACTTCTGTTTTTTTCTTTCTTTTTTCATTTAGGTATAAGGGATGTCAAGAAGATCATATGGATGAATAATTGAACATCATACAAATAACAAATATTCTTAAATTCTTTTTGTTATTGAAATCTAAAGAACCTTTTCCTCTGTAAATAAGGTAAAGGTTTCATGGATGTTAAGTTCCTTGTGGATGTCAATAAAGAAGCGTTATGTATAAGAGTGTACTATGATGAGCTAGTTATAATGAAACGAAGCCCTGACCAGATCTCCAGGACTCATTTGAGTTTGACTTACTCCATTGGCTTAGTACAGTTTTTAGTTTACTTGCCAGACTGATATATCTGATTTTACACACATATAAAACACGATTCTACGTTGCCCAGAGAGAACATGGTTTGTTCACTTAGTTTGTGTCATGCCTCGAGATGTTATGTTTACTGCCACAGATTCTGAATTAAGGGTTCGTATTTATTTCACCATGTTTTTTTTAGTAGGAAAAGAAATAAATAAAAATGAGTAGGCTTAAAATCAGTAGGCTAGGTAATAAAAATTAATGTTTATTTAGCATTTTCTGTTGATTAATATCTACTGGAAAATAGTCATCTATTCACAGATAGGAAATTAAGCAGTGGTGTTGCAGGATAGGATTCAAATATTATATCAGAATTATGTATCAATATATAGAGATGGATCCAAAGATCCTACAGGAAGAACATCTTATGCATGTATCATTCCCTCTTTACAAGTATCTATCAATAGAAGAACATCAGATCAACTGGCAGTTTATCAATTACAACAGCTCTGCACTGGGTGAACAAGTTCAACTAAACAAAGTTATTCTGTGCTCAGATTCAAGTTCAGCATTAATATCCTTACAATCATTCTCATCTCGGTCTAGACATATATTATTAAATATATTCAACTATTTTCAGACTTCACAACTTGAATATAGTGGTTACATTTCTGTGGGTGCCTGCTCACAGCGAGTTAAAGGAATATAGCAGATTCATTAGCAAAGGAAGCAATAGGCAGGAAAATACAATGAACATTTTATTTAGCAGAGCAGAAATAAAGACAATAATTAAAATAATTTGATGAAATCATCAGCAAATGTCAAGATAAATGTAACAAGGGAAACACAGGCAGGCACCTTTATACAATCCAGAAGGAAGTGTGAAGGATGAGGAGGAGAAAGGAGGAAGGAGGAAAACATAATATCAAGATTAAGACTGGGTCACACAAGTCTAAATAAGACATTGCATCATCTCAATGGAAAACATCCAACAGGTCTGTATGAGTGTTGTCAGGAGGAAGAATCAACAGAACATGTGCTATGTCACTGCCAAAAATATATTACAGAAAGAGAAATATTCAGAAGGACACTACAGGAGATACATGCCAAACAAATACTCAGTCAAACAGCAAATTGTAATTCTTTAATTGTATTCTTGAGTGGAACTGGGTTAATAAATAGAATATCAATTATAAAGAGAGAACTTATATATTTATCATTATTATTATTATATAGAATGAAATCAGGTAAAATGGGCCATTTAACTTAAAAGTAACAGCCAAATACTGCAAAGAATTTCAAACTGTTGCCATAAGTGCTTGATATTTAGAAATGATTTTTTTGGTCCTGCGGTTGCTAAGTGAGATTAGCAATTCATTCTGAGACATGGCCAGAAGAATAATACTCCTCAATAATAAGGTTGATAAATCGATAAAAAAAAAAAAGATTTGTGAGCGCTCAGACGCTCTAACGTAGATCGAATGCTTATTTTGTATTTAAAGCGGCCGCAAAGCAAACAAGCTTGTTGATCTCATGCATGACCACAAGGAGTAACCTCATTAAATATTGTTGTGGACGAAATATTAGGATCCTTTACTTAAAATGAACAATCTCAGACAGCTTGGTCCACGTATCACTTTTAATTGATTTTTGTTATGTCCCTGTAGGCAAACAGGGACACATCATAGATTAATACAAACGCTAAACAGCAATAATCAACCTGTCCTTTATTCTGCTTGAGAACTAATGTGCCAACTCTCAAGCATTCACCATGAGACACACGCAATTGACTCTTTTCACACGCTTTCACGCCACACATCAATTTTTTCACGCACAGAAAAACCACGAAGCAAAGAGGACAACTAACACAAAATCGCTTCCTCTTTTTTGACTCGTTTAAACGAAAGGAGGTAGACAGTTAACATTTGTAACAAGTGAACTGATTATTAATTGTTCTGTTTATGTGAAACAAGTTCAGTTGAGAGTCATTTGGGTACAAACGAGTAATGCTGCGTTCCAGGAAACCCGTGTTTTTCCAACCTTCTACCCGTGAAAGTGCACCAGAACGGCAGTCAAACCAGTAACTTCTAGTGACGGGTCATTCTTAAACGATTCATTAAATTAGAACAGATCTTTAATGTGACTCGGGAAAGAACGAGTCGTGTCGGGGAGTGATTCGTTCATTCGCGCATGCGCAAAATACACAGACCCTAAGCGTTACCAGAGAATGTCTAATATGGCCGTAGACAGGCTCTGGCGTTACAATGCAGTCTGAGCCGGAAAGATAATTGATTAGTCTATAATTATTTAATGGCAAGGAATCAAAGATAAAATTACAGAGAATGTCAATACTGCATGCAAAGAGGTGGCATTACATGCAAAGCACCATTTACAGACGTAGGTAAACATAATAACTACACAAATAAATAATACCAAACGAAAGCTTTAAATACAAATAAATAAAAAGATTTCAAATGCTGTTGTCACGTGACAAAATACAAAATACTAGTCAGTTAAAGGTAATTTGTGTTTCCAGTGAGAACCAATTGAGTGATTCATTGTATTTGAGGTAACTGACATTTAACTAATAATTAAATTATTTTTGGTGTCTGTGAAGGAAATCAATTCATGGGTTATAACTTTGAATAATAAATACTGAAATTAAATTCTAAGAGTAGATTTTAAACACTTTGTTTTGTTTTTGACACTTAAACTCCTCCTTGTCAGGAGACTCATGAAAGTGAAACTATTACAGTGGTTCTGTTTTGTCGTATGAGGAAGTAAACAACATAAAGAGAGAAAAACACAGTGAGTATCACGATTTAACAATCATCTTTGATAGCCAAAATCAATCTGACTGGTTTAAAGTGAAGTACAACAATAAGCAGTGTCAGATATTTTGTTTAAAGACATTAGCAGATAAAACACAGAGTCTGTAAATCGTCAGATTACCGTTTACTTTCATTTTAACACCGTGCTTGTCTGAATTAGTTATGCTGTTTGTGTATAATTGGTTATGTGTAAATGTAAAGAAGTCAGTACTGATGTCTGATTACTGAGATTGATTAATCTCTGATTCATAACTGACTCTGTGATCAACATCTGGATCTGCTTTTAGATGAAACCATGTCCTCCAGAATGAATCTCTCTGAAGAACATGACACACAGATAAAGACAGTCAAGAGGTGAGAAAACCTGAAATGTTTCACATTTTTAATGTTCAGAAACAATAAATGCACACTACAATATCATTTTCATTTATAGTCAGATTCAGGCTGAATCAGATTTATCTGAACACATGGATGTGTCTGTGAGGAAAAACCCAGCGATGGATGTTTCAGATCTCTGCAGAGAGGAAGACTCTTCTGTTGAGTCCAGGTGAGATATATGAGTCTCATATTTACTGTAGCTGTGGTGTGTTATGGATATTGTCACCAGCTGTCTCTGTTGCTGCTGGATGTGTCTGTGTCTTTATCTATATGTGTGTATTGGTCCATTTTATTCTGTAATATATGAATGAAAAGAGCACATGGGGCAGATTCCTTTTATTCATAGAAATATAATACTTTAATCTTTTAACTTTCAAGTCAAAAGACATCAAATGAAAGATGAACATTAAAGGGAGATTGAAACAGTGAATGTGTTTCTGTCAGAGCAGAGTGAGATTTACAGAAACAGTTTGTATTTCTGTTATATTTCAGTCTGTGTCAGAATGAATCTCCTGAACCCAGCTGTGTGTCCATCAAGAGTGACCGGTCAATGGGTCCGCAATTACATTCAGCTCGGGAGACACATCTGCTGATCTGAGGTACTTTTTAGTTTACTGTATCAGAAATATATATTATATTCATTCATTTTCTGGTGTATATAAAATACATTAATACATATTTACAAAAATAATTTGTTTAACTACAGTCAAAACATAAAGGACCTGAATCACAAACAGCAAAGAAGAACTTAGACTCCATTTTTAAGGTGTGTTTTGTGTGTGTGTGTTTGATGCTTGTTTGTGTGTCTGTCCATCCAACACAATAACCCTCTGGGTAAAAATATTAAATAATTTTGAAATCTGTGAAATCCTCTCTGTAATAGTCATATTTACTTTTCTACACCGTAAGATAAGTTGCACTCCACTATAAAGCAGATCAATGTCCACTAAAGAGAGAAGATGAATCCATATGTAACCTGACTGCTGCACAAAGATGAACATCAATCTAACAAACAGCCAATCCAGTCAAACTCTCTCTTTTAACCTCAGTATCTGTAGCGCTGATGGTTGAGCATACAGTGAAGTTATTAGCAGATCTGATATAATTCAGTGATGTTCATTAATATTCATGCTTTAACTCTTGTGTATTGATCCTTTGATTCACATTCTCCTCCTGAAGAAGATGAACCAGACAGACCTCGCTGACACACTACAGACCAGTAAGAGCTCTGGATCAGCAGATTATAGCCTCTGTTTTTATTATCAACCTTCTGTCTTCAGTCACTAATGTTCCTGAATGTCACCACACAATCTAATATCTAACATATCAAACCTAAAAATACATTTCTAAAATATTCCTCTGTCAATAACAACAACAACTGTTTCTTTTGCTCAGAACTGATGCCTGTGTATCAACAAAAACTGAGATCCAGACTACAGGATAAATATGAGGAGACTCAGTGAAGGACTGTCCAATCATGGAGACTCAACACGTCTGAATGAGATCTACACAGAGCTCTACATCACAGAGGGAGGCAGTGGAGAGGTCAATAATGAACATGAGTGAGACAGATTGAGACAGTGTCCAGGAGACCAGAGACACAGGGAGACACCAATCAACTGCAATGACATATTTAAACCCTCACCTGGACAAGACAAACCCATCAGAACTGTGCTGACTAAAGGAGTGCTGGGATTGGAAAAACAGTCTCTGTGCAGAAGTTCATTCTGGACTGGACTGAAGGAAAAGCCAATCAGGCGTTCATTTCATATTTCCACTTCCTTTCAGGGAGCTGAACTTGATACAGAAACATCTCAGTCTTGTGGATCTTCTAAACCACCTTCACCCAGAAACCAAAGAATTAAAGTCAGCAGATTATGAGGGACTACAAAGTCATGTTCATATTTGATGGTCTGGATGAGTGTCGACTCGTCTAGATTTCCAAAACAGTCGGAGCTTGTCTGATGTGACAGAATCAGTTTCAGTGGATGTGCTGCTGACCAACCTCATCAAGGGAACCTACTTCCTTCTGCTCTCCTCTGGATCACCTCTCGACCAGCAGCAGCCAATCAGATCCCTCCTGAGTGTGTCCACCAGCTCACGAGAGTCGAGGATTCAAGCGACCCTCAGAAGGAGGAATATTTCAGGAAGAGAATAAATGATCCGAGTCTGGCTGATAGAGTGCATCCACACATCCGATCATCAAGAAGTCTGTTCATCATGTGTCACATCCCAGTCTTCTGCTGGATTTCAGCCGCTGTTCTGGAGGATGATGGGTGAAGCAGAGAGTGCAAAGATCCCCAAGACTCTCACACAGATGTTCACACACTTCCTGATCTTTCAGACCAAACTGAAGACACAGAAGTATGATGGGAAATATGAAATCAATCCTGATCAGGCTAGAAAAGACTATTCTGTCTCTAGGAAAACTGGCTTTTGAACAGCTGGAAAAGGAACCTGATCTTCTCTAGAGGAGGACCTGAAAGGAGGCGCATTGATGTCAGAGAAGTGTCCGTGTACTCAGGAGTGTGTACCCAGATCTTCAGAGAGGAGTCTGGACTGCAGCTGGGGAAGGTGTTCAGCTTTGTTCATCTGAGTATTCAGGAGTTTCTTGCTGCTTTATTCAAGCTGCTGTCCTCTTCTGAACAAAACACAGGACTGAAAGAATGAGTTCAGGTCATCAATGATCAGTTTACTGAAGAGAGAAGTGGACAAGGCCTTACAGAGTGAGACCGGGCTGGGATCTTTTCCTCCGGTTCCTTCTAGGTCTCTCTCTAGAGTCTAATCAGACTCTCTTACAAAGCCTCCTGAGAAAGACAGTAAGCAGCTCTGATATCAATCAGGAAACAGCTGAATACATCAAACAGAAGATCAGGGAGAATCCCTCTCCAGAGAAATCCATCAATCTGTTCCACTGTCTGAATGAACTGAATGATCGTTCACTAGAGCAGGAAGTACAAACATACCTGAACAGAACAGGCAACCCGTCGTCTCACTGGAGTCCCTCTGTCTGCTGCTCAGTGGTGCGGCTCTGGTGTTTGTGCTGTTGAACTCAGAAGAAGATCTGAATGAGTTTAATCTGTGGAAATATGATCAATCAGAAGAATGTCTTCTGAGGCTGCTGCCAGTGATCAAAGCATCTAGAAAGATTGAGTGAGTATTTTACAGTGTCTTTGTTTTATTGACTTTATACAGTAGGTCTGTGTTTCTCTACACTGTTTCTTTATATTTTGAGCTCTTTCTTATTTGATACACTCAGCTAACATTACAGATGGCTGTGCTAATGATCTGATGAGTTGAATCAAGTGTGTTTGATAAGAGCTAAAACAAACAATGACTTATTTTCAATATAAAAGTAATTGTGGCTGGTTTTTTTTTTTACTTTTATCAAAGTCTTGGGCATGTCAAAGATTAGTAACAACATTGGCTTTGATGCATTTTAGTTTTGTGAAGCATTAGATTTGAATTTTTCTCTCTCATTTACAGTTGTGTTCAAAATTATTCAACCCCTTGACTTGCAAGACCATTTGCTGTGGAGAAAACATTTTATGAAATCAATTTAACAAAGGCATCAGTAAAGTCTTAGAGAAAGTTTAATACACATTTGAGTGATTCTGAGAATGGAACATTGATGAATCATGATAAAATTCAATTGGCTCTAAACATTCATGTTCAAAATTATTCAACCCCTTTGTGCAGAATCTTTATTCTTTAAAATCACAAATAAAGCTGCCTGTAAGCTTCAGTCACCTCTCTACTACAGTTTTGGCCAATTCCACACCTGAAAAAGCTTTCAGAACACTGATAATCTTTGGTTTTCACATTGCCACTGCTTTTTTCAAATTCAACCAGATATTTGAAATGAGAATTAAGCCTGGAGACTGAACAGGTCACTCAAGTACATTCTATGACTGATCCCTGAACCAAGCAGTAGTAGATTTGGATGTGTATTTTGGTATGATTGTCCTGCAGGAAAGTCCATTGATCATCAGCTTCAGTCTTTGCAACAAAGGCATCACAATTCTTGTCAAAATGGCCTGATACTTCAAAGAATCCATGATGTCCTTCATACAGTCATGATTTCCACTTCCTTCTGCAGTAAAGAAACCCCATAACAGGACTGATCCACCTCCAAGTTTGAGGATGGAGATGGTGTTCTTCTGCTTATGAGCTTTGCCTTTTTGCAGCAGACATACCGCTGATCCATGGGTCCAAAAAGTTCCAGTTTGGTCACATCACTCCATATAACATTCCTCCAGAGCTCCACAGGTCTACACAAATGTATTTTATGAAGTTGAAAGCTGAGGAAAATGGGTCGTTCAAGACATTGTTCAGAAGAACAGCGCATTTGATTAAAAGTTGATTAGAGAGGGAAAACCTATAAAGAGGTGCAAAAAATGATAGGCTGTTCAGCTAAAATGATCTCCAATGCCTTAAAATGGAGAGCAAAACCAGAGAGACGTGGAAGAAAACGGAAGACAACCATCAAAATGGATAGAAGAATAACCAGAATGGCAAAGGCTCAGCCAATGATCACCTCCAGGATGATCAAAGACAGTCTGGAGTTACCTGTAAGTACTGTGACAGTTAGAAGACGCCTGTGTGAAGCTAATCTATTTTCAAGAATCCCCAAAGTCCCTCTGTTAAAAAAAAAGGCATGTGCAGAAGAGGTTACAATTTGCCAAAGAACACATCAACTGGCCTAAAGAGAGAAATGGAGGAACATTTTGTGGACTGATGAGAGTAAAATTGTTCTTTTGGGTCCAAGGCCACAGGCAGTTTGTGAGACACCCCAAACTCTGAATTCAAGCCACAGTACACAGTGAAGACAGTGAAGCATGGAGGTGCAAGCATCATGATATGGGCATGTTTCTCCTACTATGGTGTTGGGCCTATTTATCGCATACCAGGGATCATGGATCAGTTTGCATATGTTAAAATACTTGAAGAGGTCATGTTGCCCTATGCTGAAGAGGACATGCCCTTGAAATGGTTGTTTCAACAAGACAATGACCCAAAACACACTAGTAAACGGGCAAAGTCTTGGTTCCAAACCAACAAAATTAATGTTATGGAGTGGCCAGCCCAATCTCCAGACCTTAATCCAATTGAGAACTTGTGGGTGATATCAAAAATGCTGTTTCTGAAGCAAAACCAAGAAATGTGAATGAATTGTGGAATGTTGTTAAAGAATCATGGAGTGGAATAACAGCTGAGAGGTGCCACAAGTTGGTTGACTCCATGCCACACAGATGTCAAGCAGTTTTAAAAACTGTGGTCGTACAACCAAATATTAGTTTAGTGATTCACAGGATTGCTAAATCCCAGAAAAAAAAATGTTTGTACAAAATAGTTTTGAGTTTGTACAGTCAAAGGTAGACACTGCTATTTTTTGAACACACCCCTTTCAACTACTTGCCCAATTGCACAGCCTTAAGAGCGGCATATCATGAATGCTGGGTCTTGTTTGTTTTCTGACAATCTACTGAACCAACTGGTAACTTGTTTGCCAGTAGCAATAAAAAATATACTAAAACCTTGATTATTCTGGTTAGTCACATTGTACTGCTATTATTTTGAACAAAACTGTATAATAAATAGCTCTCTAATATAAACTATAAAACATCTTTCCATATTACCATACTCTTCCAGAATCATAACTCTTGTGTGAACAGAAACAATTTTAATTTCTTTTGAAAACAATTTCTGTTATTTTCCAACAGCAAAAATCCTGGTAATCCATTCCATGCAACCATGGCCGATAAAAAACTGTTCTCTGAAACTGATTAGTTTTGACTTGAGGCAGAACACATCGCATTCCAGTGGTTTGTCTTGTGCAGTAATTATGTTGATCAAGCAAAAATTTACATTTTTGTAAATTATTTCAGGAGTTTTTGTTTCAATGATATTATGAATAAATGATAAAAGACAATATTTCAATCTATATTTTACAGTTAACCATGCCAAATTATTGTGCATTGTGATTATATTAGTTGTATATGGACAACCCAGAACGATCACGTGCCACTTTATTCTGTGCAACTTGCAATTTGTATAAATTATTTTCATTGGTATTTGACCAAACAACTGACGCCAGTAAGTCTAAATGAGCTAATACTAAAGATTGGGCTAATCGTTGGTCAGCCATTTGGGAATAAATTTCTTACAATATCTGATTATTCCCATACTATCACCCATTTTTTTGCAATATTTTATTTATTTGGCTATTCCAAGACAATGAGCTATCCACAATTACACCCATTAGATGAATTTCTTCTACTTGCTGAATCACATTTCCTTCTATATCTAAGTGCAATGTTAATGATGGCTTAAGAAAATATTTTGACCCCAGTATCATACATTTTGTTTTACCTGCATTAATCAGTAATTTATTGTCAGTAATCCATTGTATGACCAATTCTAACTCCATATTTAACATAATATTCAGTTGATCTATATCTCTTGCTGATTGACACAATGTTGTGTCATCTGCATACATTCCATGGTTGCATGTTTAATTACAAGTGGAAAATCATTTCAATGTCTTGGAAATCTTCATATAGACTTAGCCTTTCTAAAGTACTACAATATTTATTCTCTTTAGCTGTTGTGAGATCTCTGTTTGACATTTTAAAAGCTTAATTGTGTTTTGAGACTTTTATTCCCCACCATGCAAATAAGCAATTTAAAAACAGCAATGTTAAATAGGGGTTGAATAATTATGACATAGCAGTATTATTATAAAATCTTATAACTCAAAAGTATTACATTATATATTGACAATATCACTTTTAATATGCCAGTGAAATGTGTTAGATGCAATTTTTATTTTATCCTGGATCTTCAGAAAAGCTTGTATTTGTAAAGTACTGCAGTCTCTAGGGGTTGAATAATTTTGAACACAACTGTATTGTTGGTGGCTGCTTTTGCTCCATTGACTTCCATTATACGACATTTTTTTGATTGGAAAGCCATGACACCATATAATCATGCATTATTGATTGTATGTGGTTTTTCCTAAAAAGGAAAAATTAGGTAAATTTTTTATTTTTACAGTTGATGACTAGGTGGGACCATTAACCCTTTAGATAGGCCTGTGCAAAAAGGCTTAGTTTCTGGCTTGTATATGTAGTTATATGGAGTATAACAGCAAATTATAATGTGTGTGTGAGATTCCTGGCTGTTGGTGGTTTTCCTGTTGGGAATAGGTAAAATTTGTTATTTTTACAGTTGATCACTAGATGGGACCATTAACCCTTTGGATAGGCCTGTGCAAAAAGGCTTAGTTTCTGGCTTGTATATGGAGATATGTGGAGTATAACAGCAAATTATAGTGTTTGTGTGTGTGTGAGAGAGATTCCTGACTGTTGGTGGTTTTCCCTGTTGGGAAGAGGTAGAATTTGTTATTTTACAGTTGATCACTAGGTGGGACCATTAACCCTTAGATAGGCCTGTGCAAAAAAGGCTTAGTTTCTGACTTGTATATGAAGCTATATGAAGTATAACAGCATATTATATTGTGTGTGTGAGAGAGTGAGAGAGAGAGAATGTTTGAGAAACCTTTGCGCACTTACCTTGATGTATTTGAGAAAATCAAAATGTACACCTCAGCTCTCATAACTACTGTACATGGAGTAGGGATGTGCAACAGTGATCGAGTACTCGAGTACTCGACCGCGACAGCGATGATCCATCACGTAAACGATGATCGAAATTTTTTTTTTGATTGGTTATGGCAGCACGTTGGGCGGCGCCCTGATCTCTGATTGGTTGCTTCCCACTTGATGCCTCAAAAGACGTGAGAAGACAGATAATCATGGCCTCAAAGTCACGTAGTGATGGCTGGCTTCCCTTTGAGAAGAACTATAAAATTAAAGTAAGCTGTGTAGCGTCAAGCTGTCACACAAATCTACAACAAATACAATGCGCTATCATCTAAAATGTGTACATAAAATATCTGGCGATAACAGAGCGGCAACTCAGACGAGCATTGAATCACCTGCCGTAAGACCTAAATGCAACGCAGGCAGAACCGAGAAGACGACAAAGCTATTCGCTGAAATGGTGGTGAAAGATTTGCTGCCCATTAGTTTCAGGGACAGAGAAGGTTTACTTGTCCAGTGGTGCCTGGCTGTTCCTGCAACATCTGTTCCAGCGGAGCGAATTAAATGTGAATAGGCTGCGCACTCGGCTCTCATCTGAGCACGTAGACCGACTTATCTTTTGAATAGACATTTGAATGTTTTCACCGGTCGTGGTTTTAAAATAATTATTATTTTAGTTTTGAGTTTTAGCCATAGTTAAAATATCTAGGCTATTTGGTCTCTGTTTTATACCTTATATTAGTTGTTTGGTTAAACTTGGTGAACTTTTTTCTTTATCTTTAAAACTACGTTTCACCGCTGGGTCAAGATATGTTGCTAAAGTTATACTGGAAGACAATGTTTTGTTAAAAAAAAATGCAGTTGAATAAAGTAGCTAAAAAAGAAAAAGTATCTTTGTGTGTTAATTTTAAATCAAATAATGAAATGGTCTTTATAAAATAAAAATGCACTGGATATATTTGTAGCCTAATTACATTAAACATATTCATACAGATGACGAAATCAAAATTATTTGTTTGTCATAGTTTTATCTATAGCCTATTTTAAATCGTATTCATTTATTTAGCAATAATCAGTGATTTCCATGCTGTTAAATAATATTTTGGTTGATCAGAATGTGCAAATTGAATACAAAATATTAGAATACATAAAAAATAACGATAGTGTGAATTTATTGTACTTTCGTGTTCGTAAAGCGCAATCCGAGTTACACTTTCGGTCAAATTCACATCTGCATCGGCGAATTTTTTTCAGATAAAAGTTGCAAGAACTAGTGTCTGATTAATTAACATGAACAATTATGCTGAAATCGCTGCATATCAGCGATTCGTTTCATGCTCATTTAAGCAATGCCCGATAATGATATTGCTCTTAAATGTTTTATTTTTCTATTATTATTGTTATTATTTTATTATTGATGTTATAATAATTCAGCCGAGCTTTTTTTCCGTCATATTTGTGGGCATAATGCAATTCACATGTCTTCGAAAACGCGCATGTGGTTTATGGAAAATAAAACTTAATTACAACTATTACACTTAATAACGTAGATGAAAATATAGCACAAATCTGCCATACATTTATAATGAGAACTTTATATGAATCTATAGTCAAATCTGTCCTTGCCCATCTTTCAGCGCGCTGTCATTAAAACGCATCAGAGGAGCTTGCGCTCTCGCTCTCTCTCTCTCTCTCTCCGTCTAATGCATAACTTAGCATTCTATTGTGCTGATACAAGTTTTAATGTTACGCCTGTATCTCAGTTATCTGATTTATCATAGGATGTGTCATATAATTTGCTTCCGTTTATTGGTATAATCACCTCATGCAGATATTTCTTACCCTTTATGATTATGATGAAGCAATGTTATTAATAATCTAACCTGTCCTAATCACGTGTTCATGTTTTCATAGACAGATTTTCATGTCAGATTTGTATTTTTATTTGTATTTTTTCATTTTCATAACAATCTTCAGATTTTTTTTCATTATATACATTATGGCCATGCCCGCCCCCGCATAAGCCCCACCCCGATTAATCGTTTTGAAACCTATCGATGATCGAAATGAGAAATTTCGCAAAATGCCCATCCCTAACATGGAGTAAACAAGTGTATTTATGCACCTGCTGCCTTTTAATGGTGGTCATAAGTATAGACTAAACAAAAGCAAACTACTGGATTTAAACACTTGCATGCCATCCTGCTGGTCATTTGATGGTGAGAAGAGCAGCAAGCAACACGAGAAAGGCTTGACTTGTATCAAAGTTTCAGAATGATTATGCAGCTTGACTCCTCCAATGAGTTGCAGCTTATTTGAAGTTGGTATTGCATTTTGGTTCATAATAAATTATGTTCATAAATCTGATGCAAAGTAGATTTTTTTTTTTACAGGATTTTAAGGTTTTAAACTGGTTTTACAAGAAAAGACAAGCATTTCACACGTAGGCCATCTGTACTTTTCACCATCAAAAGGCAGCAGGTGCATGAACACACTTGTTTTCTATTATTTATTCATTTGTCGGTGAAACATTCTCTCACTCTCAGCAGAGTCTGTGAGCAGCAACAGCTTCCCTCCACGCGACTGATACCAGAAACACACTCTGCCTTCACTCCATGGATAAAGTATTTCAGTATGTTTGAAATCATAAACGTAGATATAAAATAATAATAAAAAAAAATAACAGGAGAGTTTCAAAGTGGTTTAAGCTATTTTTTCCCTATATCACATGCCAAACTAATTACGCTTGTGAGCATTAAATCTTTAATATGTTTAACATGAATTCTTGCTGAATATGCAGTTATATTATGGGCTGTTGGCATGAATTGTACTCATGATGGAGCGCACTTGAGCGAGTGAAACCACAACACTCATATTCAAGTGTTTGTGCAAAAATTATTAATGTGCATTTATAACAGGGAGGGATAAATTTATAATTTTTAATTAACATAATATCATGGTGTATCACATACATTAAAACATCTACAGAAAGCTTGAAATGTTTTTTAAATGAAAACAATTGTGCAATTTGTGACTGTTGCATTTCTCTCCGGAGAGAGCCAGCACTGTGAATTTCATCTTGCAGCAGACAAGAAAACATTTGTTTATTAATAAATAATTAAAATGTCTCATTTTTCACAATTATTAGGCTACTTTCTCGGTGCTTTGTTGCAAACTTAATGCATGTGCTTGAGCTAGAATATATTAAGATTTGATTAATTTTTGATTAAAAAATTTAATATAAACCTCTGATTAGTTGAATATAACAAATGAACGACTAGAACTAGAAAAATCGAGTAGGGGTCAGACCATTTTTTAGTGTATAGATCCAAAACAACAGTCCTATATAAACCGGTTCAACAAGTGAAAGTCTCATAAGACACTGTCCATTTGAAAGAGCAAGAGATTCACACCTTTATCTCGACCCCACAAGTCATACATAACTTCCCAAAAATCCAACCACCTCCAGCTGAACTGAACTCGGTCTGTTTTATGGCTCTGAGGAAAGATGTTTTCATGTTGTTTTTGTTTTTTCATGAAACTGAGTTGAAACTTGCCTGCACTCAGTAGCACTACTCTCTGGCAGCCCATATTATTATTTTCACAAGACCATAATGATAATAACAAATTATCAATTGATAGCCAATCATTATTTCAAGAAAATCATTGTTATTTGTGATCATGGGTGTTTGCAGAAGGCTAACACTAGTTTAGGGATATTCTCAACTTGGAGCTCATTATATTGAAGTACAAATCCAAACACCAGAAACATTATGCATTTTATCAATAATAAAATGTTATGAAAAGTATGCATTTTATTTTTTTTCACATTCTGTATGGTTGAAATAGTATTTTAGTTCACAACTTTAAGTTCCGTTGTTTAAAAAAATGCTTTATTAAACCTATTAAACCTTCAGTTGTTATGTTCTAAAATACATGCCATTATTAATTTCACAGTATTTTTACCACCTAAATCACTAATCTTTAAAGTCACAATTCTATAATGGTCAAAATTACTCAGGCCAGTGGTATTTTTAATGACATTATTATTATTATTATTATTATTATTATTATTATTATTATTATTATTATTATTATTATTTTAATAATTGTAGCCTAGCTACATAAATAGGTGAAGCAAAACAAATATTCAGATCGTCCCTTATTTTTTCCCTTATTTTCTTAAAGAATAAACAAGTATTTTCTACAAGAAGAAACATTATAAAATATATTTAATTAATAAAAATAATTTAACCTGTTAACTGTCACTCACGCTTTTGAAGATAGACTTGAATGTGCATGATACAAACCTAAATTTTTATAATTCATGACCAGTGTTGTGCAAGTTACTTCCAAACCATAATACATTATATATTACTTGTTACTGTCATTTAAAAGTAATTCCTACATTACAATATTACTGTCTCAGAATTGTAATGCGTTATATTGTCCCTGTGTTACTTTTTAGTTACTTTCAGCAGAACCAACCATGTAAATTTTTTTGAGTACCATCAGCTGGGGGTGGATGGATGTGTTTGGAGTAAACAGTTAACGCTTTGCAGTTAACCGTCATCTGTTTATTTATTTAATTATTTATTTATTTTGCTATTTATTTGTTTTTATGCTATTTAAAACAGGGGAAATTATACTTGAAATAAAACTCCACACTTCTGTATAGGGCTGGGCTGATCTGAGGAGAAATTTATATCTCTCTATTTTTTGTCTGATTTGGTATAAGGTAGTCTATATCTTGGTATTTTGGATTTGGATTAATCAAATAAAACCTTTATTTTAAAACTTGAATTTAAATACTATTAAACTAACTTTAAATTCTCAAGGAGTTTATAAGTAAAACGGATAAAATGTCACAGTATATGTTAAATTACATTTCATTTGTTTATTTATTTAAACAGGGACAGTGTAAAATATACATTAACCTACACTCTCAGAAAAAAGGTACATGGTGGTACAAATAATGTTCCTCAAGAACGGTTTTGTACCTTTTAATGTACCCTAAATGGTACAGGAAAGATCTCTGATGATACTGTTTGGTACCTTTTAAGGTACATCTGAAATAAAGGTACAAAATTGTTCTCACATCAAGGTACATTGAATACCTGTCAACCTTGATAGACAGCTCCCTTATTATTACATTTGCAAATAGCATACAATCTCTGTGAACGAAAATGATTAAATAGTAAAGATATGAATAATTTACAGATTAAAATATTTAAATGAGTTTATACAACTGTCTTAAATGTACATTATCATAACAGTTCTGAAAATAGTGCTAAAACATATGAAAACCACTAGGGAACAGGTTTTGTGATATTTATAAAACAAAATACATTCAGTTTTTTAATAAATATTTTAATAGACAATCATGATTAAATACATTTATCATTGGTATCCACGCAATTTGTCATTTGCTTTCCTTTGCAATCCGACCAAATTACTGTTTAATGACGCATTGGTTGCTGTGTTAAATAATTTGCATAGCAACAAGATACTGATTGAGTCGATCGGCAGCCTGCTGCAGCCAGTTCTGGAATTTTCTCTGTCATTACGGAGAGCGGAAGAAGCACTTCTGAAACACACGTCCAGGCATTTTGCTTCTGTTTTTTCGATTAAAAGCTCAAAAATATTAAGAAGCTGGATTTAAATGATCAAATAGTTTGTAGACGAAATGTAAAGGTGAGTTTTGATTATTTGTGTTTATAGTTTATAGTTTTTATATAATTAGTACATGTGACAAACAATTTAAATGTTTCAACTACTCAAAGCTAAATTAGAAACGTAAATTTAGTCATATACTGACAGCATGCAATGCTGTTATCCATTTGTGTACACTTTTGACATTTTAAAGCAGTTAATTACTTAAATATTACGTTACAATACACAATATGTCATAGGCATAGCAACACACGACATTGATTGGCCAAAGAATTTTCAAACAGAAGCGGGAGAAGCAGACGGCGACCATGGCTTTTGTCGTCGATGTCGTCAGAAGAACTCCTATTAAAATTAACAGAGGCGGACTCGAATTCTCAGAGGAAGAAAACAGAAAATTCAAAGGTGAGTTTTATATTTAATCAAATCAAAATGTATAAAATGTTACAGCTATTTAAGCATGGCATTAGCAAGTTTATTTAGCTTATGTACGAATCCAGTGCTATTAACCGTCCGCTTATAGTATAAAGTGATTTAGTTTGTGTGCTGCAATTCTGGTAAATTAAGTTATGCCTGGTTCAGATTAATTTACAAGATTTTTGTGTCAGTTATGATAGTCACGGTGTCTCGCCCACACACACTGTCGCACTCACTCACTGTGCAACACACACACACACACATTCACTCACTGTTGACAGAACCGGCGTGGATGACCGTTAAAAATTAAACATGCTAGTCGTGATGTTGTGAAGCATCGCACTTGCGCACATTGTTTGTCGCCTATTATGAAAGTGACGGACATTCAGCCAAGTATGGTGACCCATGCTCAGAATTCGGCTCTGCATTTAACCCATCCAGTGCGCGCACACACAGAGCAGTGAACACACCCACACACTGTGAACACACACCCGAGCAGTGGGCAGTTATGACACACTATACTGAGATGAAACTATTGAATCTTGCGCCCCACGTTGTGGTTTATGAATCCCCACGACACCCTGCGCCAAACTGATCTGTTAAATGTTATCGTAATCTGAACCAGGCGTTAATTTAACGCTTTGACATTCGTTACACATACGGTTTCATACCTATTAAACTCTGTGCATTTCATGTTTTCAGCCCAAACCCAACTCCGATATACAAATAACGTCCGTCCTTGTGCATGTTCAGAAAGTATACATCTTGCAAAAGTCCAGACAAACTTGTGACTTGTGTTCTTTGTGTTCTGCCCATCACTCTTTCCCTGTGTTTAAAATAGTGTGATTAACGTTAGCTGATTCTGCCCTATCTATAAGTCATATACATTTCATTCATTGTAAGTTTTTTGAAACTTAGCAAATGTCTCTTTGACTCTTAGATTTTGAAGTTGATGGGGAAACTTTCAGTGCTGGTCTCACGGATCACATGATAGCACAACTTTTGAGAAGTCTTTTAAGAAGCAAGTTAAATTTATCAAACTTATCCAACAACTTGAAGAGAACCAGAGTGAAGAACCGCTCTGAAAGTCTGACTACACCTTCAGCTTTGAGGCAAGTATTAGTATTGTTTTATTTATGTTCCCTTATATTTTCTTCTGATTTACTGATTTTCTTTAAGTCCTTAAATTTTGTATTAATTTTTTTGCCAGAATGACATTGATGTCAGTCTTGATAAAGCACAGTAAAACTGCACTTCAAAGTCTGAAAGATTTCACAGAAGTAACTTTATTAGAAGTCTATTAACCCAAAACTCTGATGCTTCAAAACTTCAATAAAGAGATCAGTAAAATAAGTCCAAATGAATTAAGTCGGTTAATTAATTTGTTTATTTAAAATCTGGCCATCATTTAATGTTACAAAAGTGCATAATGCTGCTAATTTTTGTTGGTTTCGACATATAACTCTGAAGTGATTTCAGTATATGTGAGTACTTTTGAACATTCCAGAACATTTTATCAATCACTTGTAATTATCGAATTAATTACAATTACAATTATCGACACTTGTAATTTAATTGATGGCTCAATCGGACTAAAACCTTCATGTAAACACCTTAATCGATCTGATTTAGCTTGAAATCGTATTGAAAATACAATTTGAATATTTGACGCCTTTATACAGGCTATAAGCTGCCTGGGGCGGATGTTAAATCACTAATTCGAGAGTAAAACATTCACATTTTTTAAATAAGAAATTAATAATTATTTTTAAAAGTAATTTTCGCCAAGTGCATCTAGAAGTTTTGGCCCTGAATTTATTCGTGCATCCCTGAAAGTAAGATGATATAAAACTATTCTGGCTTAAGTGTAGATAGACAGTTGTAACAAGTCATTGGGAACATGAATTTAATGGAGATGTGTGGGAACACACATCTCTTCTCCAAAGGCATGTGTTAAAGCTAACTGCACCTGGTGACAAACCATTGCCAACTGCTGTTGTCAGGATTATTTTATCTTAGACTGAGAGGATGCCGACCCTATGCATGTCCAAATTGTTCCTCACAGACATTCATGAATATTGCTGCTTCCTTAAGTAAAAGACACCAATTCAAACAGTGTTGGGAGTTTTCATCAGAAAGCATGTTGAGTGATTATGAAAAGTGACTGGAACAAGCATACTGACTCCATTTACATCTTTACCCAGAGAGCTTCAAAATACACTTAAAAGTCACAAAATAATAATTTAATTACTCCTTTAAAACTGTTGATGTTATGTAAATTCAAGGCTATTGTGTGAAGTTAAAATTTAAAAGTCTAAGTTGTATTGTGAATAGCTTGTGAATTTTATTGTAGATTGGAAAATGAAATTGACATTGACATTTTAGTGAAATATTTTATATTATAAATGGAGAAATGTTTTATGTTCTGTTAAAAATGTTTTAAATCTTCATTGTAAAGTGTACAGATGTATTTACAAAACAAGAAATATTTGAACCTGTAACAAAGTATTCAAACATGTATTTATGTGTATTGTGAATAGCTTGTTATTTTTTTTGTAGATGGGAAAATGAAATTGACATATTGTGACATTTTAGTGAAATATTTTGTAGCAAATGGAGAAATTGTCCTGTTAAAAATGTTTGAAATCTTCATTGTAAACTGCAGAGATGTATTTTACAAAATAACCTGTAACAAAGTATTCAAATACAATGTATTTATGTGTATTGTTTCTCATATTAAATTGATTTTATTCAATAGAAAAATGGCCTTTAATAGTTCTTGAAGGAACATATTTGACACGGTTAAGGTACAAAGGGCTTGTCACTGGGTGGTACCTTAAAGGATCAAATTTGTACCTTAGATAAAGGTACAATATTGTACCAGTAAGTAAAAAAAAAAAAAAGGTACATTTTGGTTTTCCATGGTACAAATCATGTCCTTAAAGGTACAAACTATAATGGTACAAATTTGTTACTTCACATTAAGGTACAATTTTGTACCAGTAAAATACCCCAGTGACAAGGGTTTGTACCTTCTTTGCAAAAATTGTACCTTTTTTCCAGAGTGTTAAAAGGAGATATGCATTTTACCAGGTTGTAGCACTTGTGCTAATTTACACCTGTAGTCCCTGGACAGGCTGATGTCAAAAAATAAATGCATTATCCCAAAACAGTATATATACCTTTCATTCAGTTCAGCAACATAAATTTACAAGTACACTCATACATACACATCAATGATTATAAATTATGTAAACATGTTTGTTTTAAAAGAAGCCATTTTGACCTGATGTGAAAATTTTTTAAATTTCCACTTGTGGTAAATTCTGTTGGCTGATGTCTGATGGCCACACTAGAGAAAGCTGAAGTACCAAATGCTGTTTTACACAAATAGTCTAAATGAACTTGTGTTAACAATATAATTAGAACTAACAATATAATTAGATTTTTTAAATGAACAGTTCCTGGGACAGCAACCTTTATATCAAACATTTTAAATCGTCCCACAGCTGAGCTTCGGGAGGCTGATCTGCTCAGACCGCTGAAGTGAATGTGATGAACGAAGACATTTTCAGATGCAATGAAAAAAAAAAACTGGATAGCCTATATTAGGCCCAGGCTCTGCTCTGAAGTATAACATTTTAACGGATTAATCGCTCTATTTTCATTTGCTGCATGTTTTCTTAATTTTTTATTTTTTAAACACGCTTAAAAAATAAATTAAGTTTGTCAGAGGAAAAAATATATAAGTCGTCTATAGGTTGCATTTTACTGATTCATCACCTATTTTATGTTTGCTGCATGTTTTTTTTTTTTTTAACACGCTAAAAAGTTTGTGATAGGAAAAATATAAGTCAGGTATAAATAGGGATGTTTACAAACACGGTATTAAACTGGCCCGGGCTAAATTATGAAAGACCGTAGTATCAGTAAGATCTGACGCTAACGGTTCTGCTTTCGGTACTGGAAGGGGAAAAATGTATGTATTATGTATTTTTGCTTTATAATGTTATCGTGCACATCTTATCTCAGCAAACATTTCTAATGTCGATTATATTAAGACGTTTGTCTGTGAGATCTGTGAGATCTCATGCGCTCTGAGGCTGTCTGTCAGTCACTTTCACAAAATGGGCTGATGACTTCCTTGCTCTATAAAGTCCCTCCTTCAGAAATACATGTAATGAGTACTGATTGGGCCAGCGGTTCCTGTGTTGTGATTCGACACCAGCTTAGAGCAGGCTGACCTCCTGGTAAAACAATTGGACTAGTTTTGAGAAGCAAGTGGGCAGGAACATGTGCTTATAATCACAGGAGCGTTTTAGTGACTTCATTACTGCAGGAACTAGAGGGCTGTAGTCCAAAGCGGGTCGTTTTTTGTAGAGCAATTCTGTTAAATAAAATATCTAGCTTGGCATTGAACTTTGAGCTTTAGAATTTTACAGATATTATTTATACTCTAACAACAACATTACACACTAACTAAAGTTTAAAACATGGGATCCGAAGAAGAGGACCTTTAATAATAAGAGTGACGATGGCTAAGAGATTTGCTTAATGTTATCGTACATTTTATCTCAACAAACATTTCTAATGTGCATCATATTAAGATGTTTGTGAGATCTGCAATTTATAAAAATAATAAAACCTATATTTCCCTCAAGACTTAGTCATGTTTCCACGGTGCCATGGCAGTAACTGTAATTCAGTGCGCGTTAAAATCATTGAAAACTACCGCAGGTCAAAGTCACCTTTATTTATATAGTGCTTTAAACAAAATACATTAGCGTCAAAGCAACTGAACAACATTCTTTAGGAAAACAGTGTCAAGAATGAAAAATTATAGTTAAGGCATTTCATCATTGAATTCAGTGATGTCAACTCTGTTCAGTTAAATAGTGTCGTGTATTTATTTGCAATCAAGTCAATGATATCACTGTAGATGAAGTGACCCCAACTAAGCAAGCCAGAGCTGACAGCGAAGGAACCGAAACTCCATCGGTGACAGAATGGAGAAAAAACCTTGGGAGAAACCAGGCTCAGTTGGGGGCCAGTTCTCCTCTGACCAGACGAAACCAGTAGTTCAATTCCAGGCTGCAGCAAAGTCAGATTGTGCACAAGAATCATCTGTTTCCTGTGGTCTTGTCCCGTGGTCCTCTGAGACAGGGTCTTTACAGGGATCTGTATCTGGGGCTTTAGTGGTCCTGGTCTCCGCTGTCTTTCAGGGATGTAGAGGTCCTTTCTAGGTGCTGATCCACCATCTGGTCTGGATATGCATCTGGATCTGGTTGACTGCAGTGACCCTCTGATCTGGACACAGACTGGATCTGGTGGCCAAGGTGACCTCGAATAAGAGAGAAACAGACAAATATAAGTGTAGATGCCATTCTTCTAATGATGTAGCAAGTACATTGGGTGTTATGGGAAGTGTTTACGGTTTCCGAAAAACCCGAACAGCATCACTAGACTGCATGTGGGGCACAAGTGATACTGTGGCTGCAGATCCACGACTAGTAGAAAAAGACTGACACTCAATAAAGCTCACTAGCTGAGGTTTTTCCTCTGAAAGAAAAGGTTGCACAACTGACAGAATAAGTTAGAATATCTGATATTGCTGCTAAATTTCTTTTCTTTTTTTTTTTTTACTTGAATGCTTAAATTGATATTTATCTTTTGACATTTAATCTTCTGAGTTCAGAAACATTGTTTAATATAATCACTGTTCATATTTTTATTCAAAGTTCAGAATCAAGATAAATGTATTGCTCTTATGATTCTTATGATAACTGTGATAATGCTGCTAAATTTATTCTTTCTTTACCTTAAATGTCATTGCTCTATTTTATTTTGAATATTTTGATATTTCATATTTTGTTCAAATGTTTAATATATCTGTTGTTCATATGTTCATTTATTAGTGTGTTATATGATTAGGATGTTGTCACGGTTTAAAAATAAAGCACATCAATGATATTTGAGTGTATTTTCCTTTCAGGAAAAGTATCGAAAAGTATCAAGATCGCAATTCTTGACTAGGTATCGGTATTGAAACAATAATTTTGGTATCGTGACAACACTAATTCTAGGTATTATCAAATTGCCTGAGTTTTTGAGACGTAAGCGGAGTGAGAGGATTATAATGTAAAAGAGCTCATTCAAATACTGAGGTGCTAAACCATTCAGGGCTTTTATTAGTAATAAGCAATATTTTAATTTTGCTCATTACTTATAATATTATAAGGTGGCATAAGGGACTGATTGCTAAATGAATGCAATTGTAAAATGAGATAAAAGAAGGAAGTAAAACAACAATAACATTATGATATAACATTGTAACATTTTTAAAAAAAAACAATATTTTTTTTACAATTTGTTAATTTTTAAATGTAGGATAGTCTTAGGCTACAGTCTACTGAACAAAAATTAAAAGAAGACATTTACACAAAGGATCATATGCATGATATTTTTATTAAACAGTAAATAAATATAAGGCCTATACAGTATATATATATATATATATATATATATATATATATATATATATATATATATATATATATATATATATATATGCTAAATATATAAGCTAAATGTTTAATTTCATTTTCATTTCGGTTCATTCTTGGTTTAAAAATATCTTCAGGTTCCATATGCAGAGTGAAATGGGAACGGTCCAGCATTTAACAATAATTAGTATTAACTCTGTTATTACTCTTGATTTTCAAACTACCAACACTTTGCATTTTGAATTATGCCTTATGTGTGACCAAAATTAAGTATTATTTGTTTCAGCTGTTTGATCAGCTGGTGCCTTGCACACAGTGGAAACAGCAGTCGTTCACCAAACATTTGCGTGAGCACTTTGACATACTGTTAATTATGATTTTTTTTTTCATCGATACTGAAACGCACACAGCCTATTTACCTCATGAATAATAGTTAAGTTTTAAATGGGCAACATCACGAATATGGAAACGTTTGGATTTCTCCTGATTGAGAAAGCCCAACCTTACCTTATGCTTGGCTTTAAATTATAATTATTATTTTTTATTTATTTTTTATCACTAAGCCTATATTATTATATACTGCAATTATATTTATCCATTATTGTTTTGTTCTTATAAATTTGTTACATTTAAAGGATTTGTTGTAAAATATTTTCTAATAGCCTATTTTTTCCTTTCACAAACTCTGATTTATTTTTAGCGTGTTTAAAAATAAAAATAAAGAAAACATTCAGTTTTAAAATTGTTTTTTTTTCTAAATGTTACAATGTTATATCATAATGTTATTGTTGTTTTACTTCCTTCTTTTATCTCATTTTACAATTACATTAATTTCACAATCCACCCTTTCTGCACCTGAGTGTAATTTCTGAATGAATTTCACCTGCGACTGATTACAGTAAGCCCCAGATAGGCTGGCCACCTACTGTAATATGTAAATTATATGTGACTTGCACTTAGCCGCTGGAAAAAAGGTTTAGAATCACTAGGTTGCTGTCCCATTTTAATCTAATTATATTGTTAGTTCTAATTATATTGTTAACACAAGTTCATTTAGAACTTTTTTTACTATAAAGTTAGTTTAATAGTATTTAAATTCAATTTAAAAAAAGTTTTAATTGCTTAAATTATTTTTATTAATTAATAATATGTTGTCATGTTTATTCTTGTAAAAATATCGTGTTTATTCTTAGTTTCTTTCTCTCTCTTTAACAGCATTAGCTCAATAAAATACGTCTTCCTTCAATTAGAATGAATGTTTTCCTGCTTGCTAAATGTTGGGCTCATGATCAATAATATGTATTGCCTCAATCTTATTCAGTAAAGTCAAACCGCAGACATTGAAGCTGCATCACTGAGTGTGAGTCCGCTCGCTTTGAGGTAGGAACAGAGGATTCCGCTTGGTCTTAAAGCCTTCCGCAAACATCCACGATCATAAATAACAATGATTTTCGTAAAATAATGATTAATTATAAATTGATGATTTGTTTTTATCATTATGGTCTTGTGAAAATAATAATATGGGCTGCAGAAAATTATGAATACAAAGAGCAGTAATGCTGAGTGCAGGCATGTTTCAGCTCAGAGCCAAAACACAGACCGAATTCAGTTCAGCTGAGAGGGGTTGGGTTTTGGGTAGTTATCATGGCTTGTGGGGGTCGAGATAAAGGTGTGAATTGCTCTTTCATATGGGCAGTGTCTTATGAGGCTTTCACTTGCTGAACTGGTTTATATAGGGCTGTTGTTTTGGTTATATTCAAGTGTTGAGCTCTCTCTGACGAGAGAAATGCAACATTCACAGATTACATAATTGCGTTTTCATTTAAAAAAAAAAATCAAGCTTTCTGTACATATATGTTTAATGTATGTGAGACACAACGGTATTATGTTAATTAAAAATTATACATTCATTATCATGAAAAATTAAAGTGATGAGACAGCCTCCCTGTCATTAATGCACATTAATATTTTTTGCACAAACACTTGAATATGAGCTGTGGTTTCACTCGCTCCAAGAGTGCTCCATCACAAAGTACAATTCATGCCAACAGCCATATAACTCATATTCAGCAAGAATTCATGTTAAACATATTTAGCTTGATCAGAAGGTTACAATGACTGCAAGAGTCGAGCGGGATGTTAAGAGTTTGTCTGTTTCTTTTACTGATTATTTTCGGGTTAAAGCATGATTTAGACAGATTCACACTCAATCGCTTTTGCAATAATGCGTTCAAACAAATGTAATCTTACAGTGGTACTACATTATCAGCATGCCATCTGATTTTGAAATCTTGAAGAAGTTAAACGATCTGTTTAGATAAAAAACTGACAAAAATGTACTGTTATTTTCATCACAAACAAAATTTTCACAGCAGAAAGCAGCAATTAAAGATTTAATGCTTACAGTTATTAGTTTGGCATGTGATATAAGGAAAAAGTTTACACAAAATAGCTTAAGCCACTTTGAAACTCTCCTGTTATTTATTAATAATAAACTCTGCTGAGAGTGAGAGAGATGTTTCACCTGACGAACTGAAGGCGACCATGGGGAACAAAAGCACAGCACATCCGCCAAAAATCAACCTGCAGCAATGCTCATTGATCGATTAGCAAGCTTTACTTTTGTAGGTGCATGGCAGTAAATAATTTGATAATATGACCATGCAGTCAATACATATATTTTAAAAAATCATTAAAACAAGCAGGGCTGTAAAATAAAACAACAAAAACGCACGCCAGGTCTACACGGACACAAGTGGAGCGATCCAACAAAGACAGCAGAACCCAGTGATGGATACACTGGACACGATCCCCATCAGTGAGCGGATGCTCGTTCTGTTTATGACAAATTGTTATGACACTGTGTTCAGATGATTTGACACTATAGTGTGATGTCATTAAGTTTAGACACACTTTTGCTATGGGACACAGATGACAACTTTGCGTCGAGGTAGCACACACAGAAGTCGCTGCTCTATTTACAAATAAGTTCTAAAAAAAAAAAAACTAAACCAGTGGCATAACGAGATGGAAATATAAACTAGAAAATATATTAACAGGTCCTCCATCCATGACACTGACTCACTGGGAGCTGGCTTTTAATCTGAACAGCTCTTAAAGCTGAGCGGATGGTTAGATGCATGATGGGCTAGTATAAAAAAATAAAAAAGGTCTTTCCATCTTTAAGGTAATAACAGAACTGTTTTTTTTTAATCATCTTGTTGCAGTTAAATACAATAAATTTGGTTTTGCAAACAAAATAAAGAATTACAAAACATAAATGAAACAGCTGAAAGCAATTATATTGCAATACATATTTTCCATGGTCATATCTATTAATTTATTTGTAACTGCTTTTATTTTCGCGTGTCAGTCTAGTTTGAGCTTGCGATAACATTTTACTTTTAGCTTCACTTTCTGCCGTCACTGTTTGTGGCACTGTTTTGGCGTGGGGTAGAGTCAAGGGCAGGCGTGTACAACATGCCTCCCTGGAAGTGACATCATCGGCCGAGATGAAGCTCACTGATCCAGGTCCTGTCATGATGAGCAGAGGCTTTCGAGTGGATCGTTTCTTTTTTATTCAATAGCATTAAAACATTCATGTTTTCATTTTATCTACTTAATTTACAAATGTATAATGTGTATTAGCAACGTTGGCTCAAGTTATTTGATTTATTGATTTAAAAGAAATGATACACTCGAAAGCTCTCTCATCATGACGGACCTGATCAGTGAGCTACTCTCAAAAGCAGTGTTGCAAATAAATTAATAGATATGACCATGGATAATATGTATTGCAATATCACTGCTTTCAGCCATTTCATTTATGTTTTTCAATTCTTAATTTTTGTTTGCAAAAAGCAAATTTATTTTCCTCAATACTTTAATTTTCGTTTGCAAAATATAATTTTATTTTGCAAAACTTTATATTTTTTTGCATATAAGAGTTAAATTGACTCCATATTTTTTACACCACAGACAAGGTTTGAGAAAAAAACAAAATTCATTATTATTATAATTAGATTTTCCTTAAAATGTTCTTCCCTAACCCTGGCCTTATTCTCATGTCAGATATAACTGTGATGTTCTGCAACACAACAAACTTTAAACTAGGGATGCACCGATCATGATTTTTTACAAGCAAACTGGCTGAATCGATACCGATTTCCGATTTTAAAAGATCTTTTAAGCAACAAACAAGAAAGAAGGAAAGTATGCATAAACAAGATATTTGGTATTTAATAGTCCATACTTGCTTTTGGCTATTGAAAACAATAATTGTAACCATCTGAAATTAACAGCAGTAACTGCACAATAAGCAACCTACATTCAATACAATCATAGATGGTACAGACATCAGCATTTAGCTTTTGTTTTGAATTGAAGCTACAGAGAACTGGCATTAAATTTAAAGATTAACTGTAACCATGTGAAATTAAAGGCAACAACTGCATAGTTCAGTCCAATCAACACACATTCAATAAGATGTTTCTTAATCAGCATTCAGTATTTTAGTTTTTAATTTTGGTTTTAAATAATAAAAGGGTCTTTACCAGTGAGACTAAATAAAAGTATGCTATATAAATAAATTTTCCAAAATGTTAAAATCAAATAATATTGTGCGAATAAAACAAAGATGTAAAGTGTTTCATTCATCCAATTAAAAAAAACAATTAGGGTGATGATTCACATCTATATTTTTTAGTTGAGCCAATGAAAAATAAGTAACTTATTGTCTCAAGTAAAAAAAAATATAGATGTGAATCATTACCTAAAATGTTTTAATTGGATGAATGTAACACTTTTTTCAGTAGCTACAGCAGGTGATTTTTAAATCAAATTAAGTCCATGTAATTTTAAGGTAAAATAAAAATAATCATCCTAATGCAGAACTGGACGTTAATTCTGGCTTTTCAAATGTGTATGCCAGTTCTAATAAAAAAAAAAAACACTTCAGTTTTGTCACAGTTTAGTCCGTTTCGTTTCTCATCCAACACAGTATATATATACAGTATACCGTGCAGCTTCAGTCGCAGGAAAGGTTCTTATTTGTCGCCAGTACACCAACGGCTGATCGCTTTCTCATCTGTGCCTCAGACATGAAGCTCTGCATTTCCAGTACTGATCGGCTGCCTGTGTCCTCGCTGACAATTTGAAATACTCTTCCACACAAATTACTTAGCGACGATTACAATGTAGTCTGTACGCGACGCACTTCCGGAAAAATCGTCCGAAAAAAGACCAAAACCGGTTCCGACTTATGGCGGTCAACCGGTGCATCCCTACTTTAAACCCTTTTTTCTTCCTGGTGAAGATCAGATGGTCAGATCTATTTTCTCTCCAGTACATCGCGAGTGTGAGCTTCACAGTGAACATTACTACATCACTCTCTTCAACTAGTCCATATCAACAAGAAGAATAAATCTAGGTTTCATGTCCTCCTTGTAAGGAAACAGGTCAGTTTAGCGCTAAGGGAATCATTTAAGATTTTAAAGGGAATCTGAACAGAATCACTGTTTCATGGCTGATCACTGAGACGGCCTGCATTCACTGAATGAGCCGCTTTAACATCAAATCTGCACTGGATATTAATATCCAAAGTATAGTGAAAACACTATCAATTAGCACAGTAACAAGATCGGCAGTTTAAGACATTAACTTGTGTTGTGGCAAAATGAAATCAACTCTCATCAGCATAAGAGACAGACTCACTCTCTCAGGTTATAATAAAAATAAAGCTTTTATTCTTTGCAAAGAAGTTCAGACAGTCATACAGTAACACTGAGTTTCTGCATGTGCACAGACCCGGAAGAAGTCTGTCCTCTACCTTATATCCTTCTCCTCAAGGTCTCAGCTGCTGGGTTTTTTTTCCACACATAACAAGGAACACTCTCTATGGGTTGTTTCTCACACATTTAGGACTTAGGTGACCTCCTCAGGTCATCCCTCAGGCATTGTTCCCCCACTATATGGCCCAATGATCCTCTCAGGTCATTCTCAGACATCTGTTTCCCCAGGTGTCAGCCCTTCTGAACCACACAGCAACTCTAAGAAAACACATGCATATATATAGGCATACAGAAGCAGTGTAAATGAAATTTTCCACCACAATTTCCCCTTTTATCATGCATTGATCACCAAAACATAAAATTAATTGCTACTGGTTATACTTTCACTACACACTTAACATTATATTTGCTCTGGAAGCTGGGCTAAACGAATAAACACTGTTATTGCATTTCTGACATAAGTCAGACCCTCAGTCACCTCACAGATTCAAACTCAAATCAAAAATTCACACTCAAGAATGCAAAAAACTCAACATTAATCAAACTTAAGGCATATCATCACATTTATACTCTTCATCTCTGATTTTCTCATAAATGATCACTCTCTTAAGTTTGTAAGAGAAGTTATAAAATATGTTATGGCTTGTTGTATGGGGACAGACCCTATTTCAAACAAGCAAACAGTATAGATTCAGATGGGCCTGAACATTACTTATTTCAAAGAAAAATATCATAAATCTCATACATTTAACACATTTCCCTGTAGCTTCCGCTACTGTTTGTCCCTTCATCAATAGTTTTCTCCCTACACAAATCCATGATCATGTCTTCATTTTACACAGTCATTTTAACCATTTGATTATAGACTTCACCAGGCTCTGTACTGAGCTGGATATCAACTGAAAAATACAAGGTAGACATAATAGCAGCAAAAATCATTTAGAAGCATTATGTGTATGATCAGGCTCTTTTACGCCATTCTCATGAGGGTGATGATATTGGTAACGCTTTCACTGTAGTCTGGAATATGAAAACAACATGATGTACCCAACTATGATTCTCATATTTATCTTTTCACTTATGCAGACTACTTCGATGCAGTTTTTTCAGTCTTAACCTTTTTTCTTCCGCTGATAAGGACGCTTAATGTTTAGGCTGGACTCTGGCCTTGTTGACGGTGTGTCTCCAGATCTTAAACTCCCTCCGTTCCTCTTCCTGAGATGCAGGTGGGACCGTTCTGCAGTGGCTGGCATGCATCCACATTGCTCTGTCTGCTACTTTCACAGCCATGTGAGCGGTCAAAAGCACTTGGAACTGTTCCAGCCACCTTTTAGCCTTCCAGCTTTTTCCTCAGATCTGCTACCCCACGAAATCTCCTGGTTTCAGGTCATGCAATGGGGTTTCAGCAACCTTCCCTGAGCTGTTTTCACCTGAACACAGACATTAGACAACAGAGAAGACATTTCCTTGCAATAACTCAACATTTCATGCTCACACACCTGTAGATGGCAGCTGTTGTTTTACCCCTTCCTTTACCCATAAATGGTGGTTTACCAAAGAGAATTTCAAAGGGCTCAGGTTTACTCTGAAGTGGTTGGCATTACAGTTACATGGTCGTATAGCTCCAGAATCAGCTAAAACTCAATCAATATCCCCTCTACTAGCATAGGATATTTAGGCATTTTCATAAAGGCTTCACTCTTAAACATAATCGCACATTTATCAGGATGTTCATCAACAGAATCAGACATACACAAAGGAAAGCAAGCTTTTTTTTCATTGCAGAGAGCAGAAAGTACATCAGTGTATGTGTGTGTATTTGTGGTTAGAAAATTTTCACTTCCCTGACTTGTGACCGTTGGTTGCTCACCCTGGACCCCTCCTCTCTGCTCTCAGTCTCCCTAGCTTCAGTCTGCTTGTTGATTTCACGGTTCTTCTGGAATTCCCTTGCCCAATGACTGTCCTTTTGCACATTCTGCTTCTGGTACACTTGAATGTCGTATGCTCATCAGTCTCAGAGATCCAAGTACCCCATCTTTCAGATTTCCTTTGTTTCATTTGGATATCTTCCTTCTCCTCTCTTCCATCTTCCCTCTTTCGATTGCTGGTCTGCTGCACAGAATAGCCCCAGGCTTCAACACGGCTTGCACTAATGCCAGCTGCCACTCTCTGTCAGTCTTGGCTTTAACTCTTTCCTTCTTAGCGTCTGCATCTCCTCTGCATGCAAAGCATGTGCTTAAACAGCAGATAGCAGTCCACTTTTTCATTCACATTGTTCTCTCCGACAGTCTTCTTTCTGCAGCTTTCCACTCACTTGATGCCAGCTCAGAGCCCCTAGTTTCACTGCCAGTAGCCTCTCTAGTTCGTGCACGATAGGGCTGAATTCTTGGCAGAAGGTGACTAATTCGGTCAAAAATTTTCACCTGCTTCATCAGGTCTTGGCACTTGAGCTCAACGCTTCTTTCATGTCAGTCATAGTCCATGATCTAAAGACCATAATAGGCCTGTCAGGACCTGAAACTTCAATCATTGTAGCTGTTATACTCACATTTTCTTCTTTAGCTGTTTGTCTTGTTTGTCTTCTCTTTGTCGGGTGCTCTGCACCTCTTCAATTCTTTGTTGGGGTTTCAGGACTGATTTCTGGTTCTTCCTCTGTTTCTTGTCTCCATTCTGGATCTGGCCATGGTTCTGTTGGTCTTCTCAGCTGGAGAGCAGTCGACGCAGGGTCCAATTTCCACGACTTTCAGCTCGACTCACGGGAAAGTGTGTATAGGGCAGAGGTACATGTTTAGAAACACAAACATCAGAACGGTTAGTAGGTCTATGTGAGGCAATTACATTCTTTTCCTCCTTTCTACTTGCTAATTCTTTCTGCATCACTCTCCTTTCTCTCCTATCTACTTCTGCTATCCAACAATTGACTGTTAGTTCACATTTCTCACACATATGTCTCAGACAACACCCTTTTGTTCTCGCTTCCCTCTTCTACTGATTTCTTCACAGCTTTTAATTTCTTAACACTCAACGTTCCCTCTTTTGGAAAACCATGGTATTTAATTAGATTCCCATATCTTGCATGCATTTTTGGCCATACACTTTTTTTCATTTACCTAAACACCAGTGTATCATATTCAATGAGCTTGCTCTGAGACTTTCCCATATTCCCGGTTTCCTACTCTGTGCCTATTCCTTCGCATGCCTATAATCTGTCAGACGCTCTAACAGATCTGACTTCCCTGCCCAAGTCGAGAGGCAATACCCGCACAGTTTTCCCCTTTTAGAAATATGTTTACTGCTTGCGTGATCTCAACATAATCGCTTGAAATTTCTGGATCATTTCTATCTCAATTTCTAACTCAATTTCCGATCAGCCAGTTGCAGCAGTTTCAGTTCCCCATAGAAATTTATTAACTGTGCGCGTATTCTCACAATTAAATTCCCAGAGAAGTACCCACCACTATGGTTCTTCCCTTTCTAATTTCATTCAAATTTTTATTTCAAAATTTTTTTAGAAGATCATGATCTATCTCTTACCCAAGAGTCCTGTTGCCACCCAGGTTCTTTTCTGATTCCAGTGGTGTCCCCTCTGGGCCTCGGCAGTCGGTCGGTCCATTTCTCCCTCAAATCTAATTGGGGTTAGGGCTGAACTTCTATTGTTCAGGATTGGCCAGTCACCGTCCGCTCACAGGTCCAGAAGACACATCCAAGGAATCCCACGTTCTGACACCAAATTGTTGTGGCAAAATTAAATCAACTCTCATCAGCATAAGAGACAGACTCACTCTCAGGTTATACAATTCACAGAAAAAAACATGCATGTATATAGGCATACAGAAGCAGTGTAAATGAATTTTTCCACCACACTTGTAAGCACAAAACACAGACATCTGTTTCCCCAGGTGTCGCCTTCTGAACCCACACAGCAATTCTCAGAAAAACATGCATATATAGGCATACAGAAGCAGTGTAAATGAATTTTCCACCACACTTGTAAGCACAAAACACAAGATACTTCTCTTTTCAACATGAATAAGGATTTATTAGATCAATCTAATATAAACTAATCTAACGCATAAGCACACGCACTCACACATTTATACAAGTTGCAGGAAGATAGAAGGTTAGGGAAGAATGAGTTTATGAGAACGAAAATGTGGAATCCCAAGTTTACAGCATCACGTGAAATTGCTATAACTGTCCCAGCTATTTTAAACCAGGCCTGCTACAGAAGAATGAGGGGAATCAATCTTGCACTCTATCCCTATTGGATTCTGTGTTCAGGGTATAGGTATATCAACAAAAAAAAAAAAAACAAGAAAGGAAAATCTTTTTCAGCATATATTGAATTTTTACATGAACAGTGCACCATAAACACCGAACAAACTAACAAACTCAAACATAAAATAAATCACATAAAAGTAATGGTGTGAGTGGATAAGTGTGAAATGTCCCATAAAGATATTGATGAATAATGAAGTTGATTAAGTGAGCAGTCTTAAGAATGAACAGTCTTATCTGCAAATGGTAGGTATTGATTGAAGGAAGTATTTGTTCTTCTGGTTGTAGTCCGTAGTCTTGGAATACAATCCTTGGGCAGTTGCTTTGTCCTAAGCACCCCAGCAAATTCTCATTCCAGCACTCAAGGCAATGTAAGTTCCATGTAATGCAAAAATCCTAGCTGAGCAGCAAACAAAAGTTTCTCAAGCCAGGTTTATATTTAAGAGAAGAGCCATTAACCATGTGGTTACTCAATCCGAAGCTACCACTTACTCTTCTGCTTCCTCTTTCATACACAAGGTATACATGCTACTGGTGTCCCCTAGTGGATGGGATGAATATAGCACTGACCATAAGGACAAGTAAATAATGTGAGAGACAGTGACTGTTACATATTCCCCTTAATTAGAAAGGGTTTGTACAATACCATGAAATGGCTGTAAGTTTTGAACATGAAAAAATCTACATGATCAGGATCATCAACAAAGGACATGGAGTAATTTACAGGACCCAGACATTTGATCACTCTAGCAGGACCTTTCCATTTTGCCACAAGCTTGGCCATAAAACCATCACTAGCCCATGATTGAGGATGAGTCTAACCCAAACCCAGTCTCCAACTTGGAAGTGAGCTGGTGCCTTAAGTGGTTGTAGTAATGACGTTGTTTCCCTTGGGCTTGTGCTACATTCCTTTGTACAGTCTGGATCAGCTCTTTGTACTTCTCCAGAATTGGGTATGCTGGGTTATCTGGGTCAGGTGATTTGAGAATTGTTCTTTCAAAAGGACCCTTCAACTTTCGACCCAGCATGACTTCTCAAGTGAATCCTGTACTCTCTTGCCATGCCATGTTGATGGCAAAATGGAACTCTGCCAACCATCTATCCCAATGGCGGTGGTAGTCTTGAACATACTGAGGCAATCATGGTTTTAAGAGATGCGGTCGACCCGTTCTGTGAGGTTTGTTTGAGGGTGTGCAGTCGTGGCTAGCTTTTGAATGACACTCCATTGCTTGCAGACTTGACAGATTAATTGTGAGGTGAACTGAGTTCCTCTGTCAGACACCAGATAAACTGGGGTACCCCATCTAGTGAAGATCTCCTCCACCAGGATCGCAGCGATCTGTGGAGCTTTTGTGACCGTAAAGGGAACAACTCCACCCATTTTGAGCAGTAGTCCACAATTACTAAGAGATATTCATTCTGCTTAGCACTTCTGGGAAATGGTCCATGAGGTCAACTCCCAGCTTATGTCCGGGTTCAACTACTGGCGTGACTGCATATAGCGGAGTTTTGAAATGGATGGCTTGTGTTGTTGACATACTTGACACTCCTTACAATGTTTCCACACATCTGAGCACTAGTGGGCCAGTAGCAAATGCCCACAAGTATTAGCATAGTTTTAAGTCTGCCAAGATGTCCACTTAGAGGATTGTTGTGTGCATAGTTGAGAAAACTTAGGCTGATGGGTATGAATATTTGAAGTTTGGGCCATCCGGTTTACCTGTGCCAGCATATTAGGTGGTGAGATATCTAGGAAACTGCATGATAAGGTATCAGGTGCGATATTACATTGACCCTTTCGTACTTGGACGGTGAAATCAAAGTCTTGCAGGTGAATGGACCAACGGGTCAGGCGTGAAGATGGTTTTGGATGTTTAAATACCCAGGTTAGAGCAGCATGATCAGTGATCACCTCGAAACATACAAAGTCAAATCATACCTCCTTCCTTGCACTTCACATTCACAGTTCCACATCCCCAAAGCTGATAACACTTGGCCATTAGCTTGTTTGAAGGTCTGACCATGACTAGAATTCAGCTGTTTTTCGACTCAACTGTCTCCAACAGGATTCTTTTATTAGAGTCAGTGAACTTCCGTATCCATCATAGCTTGAAAATATCTCCCTCGGATCAACATTGGCAGGATGAGAAACTTCAAGTTCACCATGTTGGCAATACCTCTTGGCTTCTTCAAAATCTTAGCAGCAAACAAAAGTTTCTCAAGCCAGGTTTATATTTAAGAGAACAGCCATTAACCATGTGGTTACTCAAACCGAAGCTACCTCTTACTCTTCTGCTTCCTCTTTTATACACAAGGTATACATGCTACTGGTGTCCCATAGTGCATGGGATGAACATAGCACTGACCATAAAGACAAGTAAATAATGTGACAGACAGTGACTGTTACATTGCATAGACTTGAAAAGCCATCAATCACTTAATTAACCCTAACATTGAGTCCCTTAATTAGGTTAAAATTATATTACACTGGAGGAGTTACTTGAATCTCCTGTGTAAAGTGGTTCCCTATGTTGTCATTGAAAGGGGTTTCCGAGGTTGCTGATTGGCTGGAAGTTCAGTAGTCACTGAAGTGACATCTTGGGAAGCCCGTGGTTGGCGTTAGCTGAAAACGCTTGTGGGCAAAGCGAGTTGTGGGCTGGTGACGTGCAGGCCAAAGCATGCTGGAACCATGCTCAAAGAACATTAACAATAGGGACTGGTGAAAAAATCGATTATTGATTAATCGCGAGTATGTTTAACCACCTAATTAACAGTGATGACTAAAAGCATGACTAAAAGCAAAGCTACAAGCTAAAATGCTAAAAGCAGGCATGACTAATAGCAAAGCTAAGAAGCAAAGCTAAAGCAGGATTTGATGGTGTCCTGAGTATTTAAACTGGCCTTTGGCCACACCTCAAATGTTGTCTTGACCAATTAGATATTGTCTTTGCTCGGGTATCATAAATCATATGTTATCTTATGAAGCACGTGGTCCGGAATTTTCCCACTCTTGCAGGGTCTAATTTTGGACATGATTCTTATAACTAGAATATGATACATTTGACAAATAACTGATGGTCAGGAATGTTTCAAGCTAACAGATTCAAACACATACATACTAAGCATGAATATGAATCCTTTAGCTATCCAATAGTTATAAAAAAGACATACACAATAATTCAAATCAATTCAATTCATATGTTTTTGAGAATTTTTGAGTCATGTTTGTTGAGTCAAATCTGAAGTCATTTCACTTTGAGTGTGAAGTCTATTTAAATGGGGCATGACTGAGTCACTCTCTGTGTCTGATTTAATAATTGATATCTATAAATATGTATAACATCTTTGTTTTCATCAGTTATATTGGACACATAAGTCAAGCTCTAATAACACATTTTTGATCTTCTGTATATTCTCTGCAGTCTCGCAGGCAGTAATATTTCACAGAAAGGCTGGTCTGCTCTGATTCCAGTTCTGAACCCTTCACACCTGACAGAACTGAATCTGAGCTTAAGTGAACCAGGAGACTCAGGAGTGAAGCTGCTCTCTGCTCTACTGGAGGATCCACACTGTAAACTGAAGAAACTACAGTAAGTCTCATCACATCTCAGTAACTGTAAGGTTTGGAGTAAAAAGTAAAAACTCTTTTCTGAAGAAGTGGTTTTGTTTGCTGCCCTCTCACCCTCAGTTCAGGCTCTTTAAACTCTTAAGCATCCTTCTTAACCCTCAGATGGTTTTCGGGTCTTTTTGAACCCAAATGACTTTTGCTCAAATTAAAAAAGATGTTCCCTTTGTCCAAATGGTATGAAACCTTCTACTGCTCTCAACACTTTCTAGATGTATAAAAATAAATAAATTGGAATGATATCTGTTTTATGTTAGCGTGACAAAATTTGTGACACTCATGGTCTTCGGGTCTCCGCATCAAAATAAGACTAAATTCATCATCAAAATCAGAAAGAACACAGAACACATCGACAGAAATGGCACAAATAAAGTGGCACACTTCCACCAATGCAAAAAAACATCCACAATGCTAAATTATATTGCTCGCAACACACGCATTACACACACACATTTTGAGACTATAAAACTGTTCTCTTATCATTTGTCAAATAAAATCATCCAAAATGCAGAACCAACACAAATATAAAGTGGTGACACTGACACCGACAATGTGTACACACACACACTTGTGAGGATATAAAACAACTGCTCTCTTACAATTATTTCAAACAAATCATGCAAAATGCAGAACCACCAAAGAGGGAGAGAGAGTGAGAGAGATGACAGGATGAGACAAAACAATTTAGCACGACACACACACACAAACCTGCTCCAACCCGTCTACAGAAGTCATTGCGGTTTACCATGCTTACTGCCTGCAATGGATGTGTTCATATGTAATATAACTGTTCATTTCTGTTCATTTTGTTCTGTTACAGAATCAATTCTGATTCTGGGAGTCAATTCCAAAACTATTCTTGATCTACATTTTTCCCCAAATAATTATTCTGATGTGCAAATACATATTTACAACTTTCCAACTATAAACAAAAAAACATATAAATGCAATTTTTTTAACCCTCTGGAGTAAATTAGCGGATATATATAGAAAGCTTGACATGTCTACTTTTAAACTAAACAAGTGCCACCGAAAACAGATATTCTTGATAAAGTAATCCATGTCCGTTTTTTACGTCTCCCTTCATTGCATCTAATGTGACCACACCCCAGCTGAAGGCGATATTATTCAGATTCAAACTGAAGCGCTGGCTTGAATAACCTACACAGAAGAGAAAGCAGTTTTTTCTATTTTACTGTTTGCTTCAGCATGAGAGGAATAAGACATAAATCACCCCAAAAAATGTGATGTGGTTGAGGATTTGAGAAATAGATTTCCTCAGAAAAAAAAGTAAGTCTCTTTTATTTATTTATATACTTGTACTAGTGTTCACATAACGTGTAAACATTTTACTAGTTAGACTTTTTTCAAAGACTTTATCCAAACTATAATTCCTGACTAAATGTATAATCAAGTGAAACATTATGAAGTTTCAATAACAATATACAATACTATACCATCAAAAGCTTGATGTAAATAATATAAATGTAACAAATAGATAACTGTAACAAATGTAAAAACAATGCTGTTCTTTCAATTTATTCCCCTAAAAAACCTGAAAAATATCCTCAGCTCTTTTCAACATTAATACTACTACTACTAATAATAATAATAACAATAAATGTTTTTGTAGAAAATAAGATTGTTAAAAGGATTTCTGAAGGATTGTGTGACTGGAGTAATGATGCCAAAACATTAGTTTGAAAGTCAGCTTTGATTGTTCCTAATAATTGTTCCTAATTGTTCCTTTAAATGCTCCCCAAAGTGGATATTAAATTATCCAATTAATAAACTACAAACATAAAATTATATACATTTATTTTGTCCTCACATTCTTTCTTGTAACTCCTCCCTCACTGTGGCATAGCTTACTGAGCGGCTCATTATGCAGCTCATTATGCGGTCTTTGTCTTCTCAGATGTAAATCACAATGACATTCGTGACAGTTGATGCCTACTAGCATATGACTTTTACCAACAAAAAGTGTCTTAGAAAATTTTAATCAATATATTATCTACTGTAAGTGAGTAAACAAGATGATTTTCACATAATTTAGAAAGAAAAATTCCAGGCTACAAGCTCTCTTCTCAAAAATATATATTTATATTATATATATATATTTATATATATATATATATATATATATATATATATATATATATATATATATATATATATAATATATATATATATATATATATTTAGATATTTATAAGAAACTTAGGGCATGTCAGGGCATGATAAAACTTCTCCAGGCCCCAAAATACCCTTAGATTCCAGAGGGTTAAGATGTAATCTGTATGTTCGTACAGCCATATTAAAAACAGGAGTGTGAATCTTCACTGGTTTCACAATTCAATTTAATTACGATTATCATTACCACTCAATACCACGCATGTGTCAAATTCTCAGTTTTCAATATTACTGCACATGGCTACATTTTCATATACATTTTATATCAAATTTATTTGGTTCAAAATTAACTTTATTTATTTTTTAAACAATTATTTAAAATAAGTAAATATTCTGGACGTCTTTTGACTGTTGAAAAGACGTCCATCCGAGACTATCCGTCATGGTTGAAAAATTGTTCCAAAATGAAAGTTGAACCGGCGTCTTTGACATCTTCTAGACGTGAACTGCCGCTCTTTTCTGCACGTCCCTGGGCTCTAAATCGTCGATTTCTGGACGTCGTTGTCTTCTGGATTTTTAAATGCGTTGCTGCATATTTTAAGTGTATATATATATAAGCCTGCATATAAAATAAACACACACCCACTGTGTAACATCGTGAAAGGCAATCAATATGTCTTGAGGTTTAACACATCTTGACAAAAGTTCAAGATCGGTCCAGTCAGACATGAACGTCCATAAAAGCGTCTTAATCAAGTGTACATCACAAACAATAACACATTATTTGTGGACATATGCAAAAAGAAGCATGTTCTGATTTAGCACATTTTATTGTTTTTGAACAGTTTAGCATCTGTTAACCAAACTAAAATACTAATTACAAAATACTGCATTATTATATAAAGGGAAAATTCTTTCATTTACTCACCCTCATGTTTCAAACCTGTATACCTTTCTGTGTTCTGACCATATTGTTTTCATGTTTGCTTTACTGGGACAATGACAAATAAGAATCTTCAAGATGATAAAATCTATTTAATTTTTTTTTTTCAATGTTATCTTTGTATCCATTTTGGATTTCTGAAATAAGTTTACAGGCCTACCCTTTTTTCCATCAGAAATATGATTTAATGAGGGGCATCACTGAATAAAAGTGCTGAAATACTCAATCTTGAAGTCCATTATTATTGTTAAAATTTCTATCTGCACAGTGTTTGTTTATTAATGTTTTTAATATATAATATAAATCAATATTAATTGCATTTATTTTAAAATACTTTAATCATATAATATTAAGAATATTATTAATATTTGAAATTGTGGCTAAACACCTTGCAGGAGCCATTGTTGTCATGTGACAAGAAAATCATAAAACATAAGACCCTCATCATAAAATATGTTTGAAATCATTGCTATTTATAAAATCAACGTGGTGTAAATGATTTTAAACTGTTTAGAACCAACATTAATTCAAATATTACATTTCTGAGAATGTTTTCTACTAGAATGTTAAAAGATGGTTTCTTTTACCAATTCTTTATTAATCTTGTCCTTGACTTACACAGTTGTCTCATAAACACAAAGATATTTGAAAGAATGTTTGTAACCAAGCAGATCTCACAATCCATTAACTGCCACTGTAGGAAAATTATTATGATCATAACATGAGGGTGAGAAAATTATGATTATTTTAATTTTTTGGGTGAACTATCCTTAAACACATCAATCAATCAATCAATCACCTTTATGTATATAGTGCTTTAAACAAAATACATTAGCGTCAAAGCACTGAACAACATTCATTTGGAAAACAGTGTCTCAATAATGCAAAATGATAGTTAAAGGCAGTTCATCATTGAATTCAGTTGTCATATCTGTTCAGTTTAAATAGTATCTGTGCATTTATTTGCAATCAAGTCAGTGATATCGCTGTAGATGAAGTGACCCCAACTAAGCAAAGCCAGAGGCGACAGTGGCAAGGAACCAAAACTCCATCGGTGACAGAATGGAGAAAAAACCTTGGGAGAAACCAGGCTCAGTTGGGGTGCCAGTTCTCTGACCAGACAAAACCAGTGGTTCAATTCCAGGCTGCAGCAAAGTCAGATTGTGCAGAAGAATCATCTGTTTTCCGTGGTCTTGTTCTGGTGCTCCTCTGAGACAAGGTCTTTACAGGGGATCTGTATCTGGGGCTCTAGTTGTCCTGGTCTCGCTGTCTTTCAGGGCAGTAGAGGTCATTTCTAGGTGCTGATCCACCATTATGTCTGGATACATACTGGATCCGGGAGACTGCAGTGACCCTCTGATCTGGACACAGACTGGATCTGGTGCCACGGTGACCTCGGAACAAGAGAGAAACAGACAAATATTAGCGTAGATGCCATTCTTCTAATGATTAGCAAGTACATAGGGTCTTATGTGAAGTTTTTCCGGTTCCGGTTTACCTAATTAATGCAGCCTAAAAATGCTTTACTGGTTTGGATATTAAAAGCATATTAGTATGTTATGTGTAAGCTAGGTTAAAGAGATGGGTTTTAATCTAGATTTAAACTGCAAGAGTGTGTCTGGCTCCCGAACAATGTTAGGTAGGTTATTCCAGAGTTTAGAGCCAAATAGGAAAAGGATCTGCACCGCAGTTGATTTTGATATTCTAGGTATTATCAAATTGCCTGAGTTTTGAGAATGTAGCGGGCGTGAGGAGTATAATGTAAAAGGAGCTCATTCAAATACTGAGGTGCTAAACCATTCAGGGCTTTATAAGTAATAAGCAATATTTTAAAATCTATACGATGTTTGATAGGGAGCCAGTGCAGCGATGACAGGACCGGGCTAATATGGTCATACTTCCTGGTTCTAGTAAGAACTCTTGCTGCTGCATTTTGGACTAGCTGTAGTTTGTTTACTAAGTGTGCAGAACAACCACCCAATAAAGCATTACAATAATCTAACCTTGAGGTCATAAATGCATGGATTAACATTTCTGCATTTGACATTGAGAGCATAGGCGTGATTAGGGCCCGAGCACCCGAGGTGCAAGGACCCTCTTGTATCTGCTTTGTTTATTAGGGCCCGAGCACCCGATGGTGTGAGGACCCTCTTGAAGTCTCGTTATTAGGGGCCGAGCACTGCAGTCGAGGACCCTATTGGATGCTCGTTTATTGGGGCCCGAGCCAATGGAGCAGGGCCCTATTTTCCCTAAGGATTATTGGGGCCCGAGCCAATGGGTGCAGGGCCCTTGTTCTAAGGTTATTCTTTTGGGCTCAAGCCGAGGAAAGAGCCCTATTTTTTCTAAGGATTATTCTTATTATTATTTTTTTATTATTTTTTATTAAACCTTCCGGGGTTTTGGGGGCCTTAACATGCTCAAAAGCGGCTTGAAAATTGGCACACACATTGGAATCTGGGCCATCAGGAGCTGCAGAGGAACTGGGACCAGTGGCACAGGGGCTCTACAGCCCCTGGAACACAGTCAGAAATTTTGAACCATAGCTCACACACACTAGCATGTATTTATATGAAACTCAGTACACTTATAAATCTCATTGAGCAACAACTTTTACACTTTATGTCATCGGCTCCGTAACAGGAAGTCAGCTATTCAGGGCTGTTTAAAAAAAGCATGCTCAGGAATTTGAAATACTCCTCTGAGGACTTTCAACAGTTTGCTTGAAACATCCACATACATTACCTGAGTTTGATCAAACTTCATTGGTTTGTTCGATGTATGATACCGATCGTATATATGTGACTATTAAGAGTCAACGTTATAGCCACCAACTGGCAGCAGGAATTGAGTCATTTTCAAAATGCTTTGAATTCAGCATCTTATTTTTTACTCTATTTGCTTCAAACTTCATCAGAATAATGACAAAACACGGCCGATGTAAATCTGTTGTGGGGATATTGATATCTTATATATTGTTACCATGGCAACATGTCAAACTTGAATATTCTGTTATGGTGATTTTGAGGCAGATAACAACCTCAGATTTACATGAAACTCAAAACATATATCAGTATTATTGATAGCTAGACAATGGAAAAAGCTTTTAAAAGGCGTGGAAGAGGCACTCTATAGCCCACCTTTTGTCAAAAGTGGAGGGGTTAGTTTTAGCTACAGACACCAAACTCAGTGCGTATATTGTTCTTATCAAGATGGACAACTTTCTAATTCACAGTCATCAGCTAGACCAACAGGAATTCGGCTATTTTGATTTGAATATGGATTTTCTTTTCATTTCAGCTGTGATTTAATGCATACTCCTCAAAGGAAAAGTTCACTATATTCACCAAACTTTGTCTACATGTTGCAAAAACATTAAGGAACTTAAATTCGAACGGATTTTGGTTAGCTTGAATGGTTTTGTCGTGGTGATTTTTTGAAATGACAGTAAAAGGGAATCAATTGTCTTGTATTTTTTAATTGCAGCTTCCAAACACTTTAAAGCATTTTTTCATACAGAGATCAAATCATTCTGAGGACACATGCATAGTTTCATGACTTAACAACACTGTATGATTAAAGAAAATTAAAAACTGTCAGACATCTCAACTCATTCTGTCCCTCTGTTTGAGGAATGTATGTGTGATGACTGAGTGTGTGTGTGTGAGTGTGACAGGGGATGGGCATGAGCTGAGTGGCAGACAGACAGGGAGAGAGAGAGGGACTTAAACATCTCTTTAATCACCAGAAAAAATATATTATTTTAAATTGTTGTTGTTGTTGCTAATTGTGCTGTTTTCATTACAGCTTAAGAAATCTCTTAGGCCTTATCCTTTTCTGACAGTTTCAGTGATTAAAAAAAAATCTAAAATAATTATTTGTGCTGCAAATAATAATTTCAAACTCAATTGATACTGACCTCTGACACCCTGTGATTTACGTTAATCTGAATTTACATAATCTCATGGATGTAACAGTAAAACTGTTCAACTCACAGATGAAGACCAAGCTGTGATGCAAGCAGAACTATTCCACAAATGCTTATAGGTCAATAAATTTATAACAAAACACTTTTAATTATTTAAGGATTTGGTAACAATTTAAAATAATGTCTCATTTTTTAACATTAGTAAATGCATTGGTAGATACCTACAAAAAGAAGACTCTTGATGCAAATCCGAATCCCAACAGGAAGTCGGTTATTTAGAATTTTCTCTGCAGAATTTGCATTGTTTTTGACATTTTCAGGGTACTTTAGCAACTCCTCCTAGAGATTTATACAGATCAACACCAAACTTGGTCAGTGTAATCTAAAGACCTTTGTGATGTTAAATTGCGAAGATCTTGAGGTTTTGTTAAAGGTGTGTCCATGGCGACATGAAAAGTTATATGTTTAGCCATGAAAAGGAAGTTGCATACAATGTCAATCTTCCCCAAACTTCACATGTTAGATAAGACTTCTGCACTTAACAGATCTACATGCCCATATTCAGTTATAGTTATAGCCACCTGCTTGCAACAGGAAGTGTCATGTTTTCGCTGCAACAAACTACTCCTAGAAATCTTTTGACATTAATGTATTTTTTGTGGTCAGTCTAATTTAAAGGCCTGTGCAATGTTAAATTGTGGAGATCTTGAGTTTTTGTTAAAGGCGTGTCAATGCGCCATGACAAAATTTGATGTCTCGCCACAGCAAGAGAGGTTGTTGTAACTCAGGCATAAAGCGTTCAATCTTCCCCAAACTTCACATGTTCGATAAGAGTCTCTCTTGCCAGAGGGATAGTGTGAATGCATGTGGCAGCTGGGCACAGTTACCTGATGCCACCGGGTGGCGATGCGATTGGTGGCTTGAGCCGCCATCGCTGCTTCAGCTATATTTAGGCCGAGCACCCGATGGTGTGAGGACCCTCTTGGAATTGCTCCGTTTATTATTATTATTATTATATTAGGGGCCCGAGCACCGATGGTGTGAGGACCCTATATATCTGCTCTGTTTATTATTATTGGGCCGAGCCAAAGGCAGGGCCCTATTGTTCCTAAGGATTATTCTTCTTATTATTATTTTTTTTTTTATGAACCTTCCGGGGTTTTGGGGGCCTTAACATACTCAAAAACTCTTGAAAATTGGCACACACATTGGAACCTGCAGGCCATCAGGGACGCACAGAGAGCTGGGACCGGGTGGCACAGGGGCTCTACAGCCCCTGGAATACAGTCAGAAACCTTGAACCATAGCTCACACACACTTGCATGTATTTATATGAAACTCAGTACACTTATAGATCTCATTGAGCTGAACAACTTTTGCTCTATGTCATAGGCTCCCAACAGGAAGTCAGCTATTCAGGGCTGTTTAAAAAAGCATGCTCTGGAATTTGAAATACTCCTCTGAGGACTTTCAACCGTTTGCTTAAACTTCGGTGAACATGATCTCAAGACATTGGGGATGAAAAATTGGAGGGGATTTTGATATCTCGAAGGATTTGCCGTGGCGATGCGTTGAATTTAGGGCAAAAAATTAGAAACAGGAAATGCCTAATAACATCCACATACATTACCTGAGTTTGATCAAACTTCATCGGTTTGTTCGGCGCATGATAATCGACGATATATGTGACTATTAAGAGTCAACGCTATAGCTACCACCAACTGGCAGCAGGAAATTGAGTCATTTTCAAAATGCTTTGAATTCAGCATCTTATTTTACCGATTTGCTTCAAACTCATCAGAATAATGACAAACATGGCCGAAGGATAAACCTGTTGTGGAAATATTGATATCATATATATTGTTGCTAAAGTAACGCGCGGTCAAACTTGAATATTCTGTTATGCGATTTTGAGGCAGATAACAAGCTCAGATTTACATGAAACCCAAACACATATCGTTACTTATTGATAGCTAGACAATGGAAAAAGCTTTGCTATATGAAAGAGGCACTTATAGCGCCCACCTTTGTCAAAAGTGGGGGTTAGTTTTAGCTACAGACACCGTAAACTCAAAAATGAGTATTGTTCTTACCAAGACGGACAACTTTCTAATTACAGTTATCAGCTACGAACAACAGGAAGTCGGCTATTTTGATTTGAATATGGATTTTGAAAAAATTGAGCTGCTGTGATTTAATCCATACCCTCAGAGGAAAAGTTCAATTATACCACCAAACTTTATCTACATGTTGCAAAACATTGAGGAACTTAACGGTAAACGGATTTTGCTAAAGCTTTGAACGGTTTTGTCGGTGGTGATTTTTTGAAATGACAGTCAAAAAAGGGAATCATTAACTGTCTTGTATTTTAAATTGCAGCTTCCTGAACACTTGTAAAGCATTTTCTCATACAGAGATCAAATCATTCTGAGAAATATGCATAGTTTCATGACTTTACTATTAATTAAGGATTAAAAGAAAAATTAAAAACTAACAGACATCTCATCTCAGTCTGTCCTCTGTTTGAGGGGAATGTATGTGTGCTGACTGAGTGTGTGTGTGTGTGTGAGAGTGTGAGTGGGGGGATGGGCATGAGCTGAGAGGGCAGACAGACAGCGGGAGAGAGAGAGGGACTTAAATATCTCTTTAATCACCAGAAAAAAAAATATTATTTTAAATTGTTTTGTTGTTGTTGTTGTTGCTAATTGTGCTGTTTTGATTCATAGCTTAAGAAATCTCTTAGGCCTTTATCCTTTCTCTGACAGTTTCAGTGATTTAAAAAAATTCTAAAAAATACTTATTTCAGAAGCTGCAAATAATAATTTCGGGTCCCACTTTATATAAGTTGGCCTTAACTACTATGTACTTACATAAAAAAAAATAATTACAATGTAATTTATTGTAAGTTCATATTGCATTGTAAAACACTTTATGGCCATTGAGGGATAGGGTAAGGTTAGGAGAGGTTGAGATAAGGGTAAGTTTATAAGTGGGTTAATGTAAAGTATGGTCAACAGTGTATTTATAAATGCACTACAGAAAATTAAATACAGATGTAATTACATGTAGTTTTTTTTTTAAATATAAGTACAATGTAAAAAAGCATATGTACACACAAGTACATTGTACTACAAATTATTAATTAAAATGTAAGTACATATAGTTAAGGCCACTTAATATAAAGTGGGTCCATAATTTCAAACCCATTTGATACTGACCCTGACACCCTGTGATTGACATTAATCTGAATTTATATAATCTCATGATGTAACAGTAAAACTGTTCAGCCTACAGATGACTCCACCGTTGTGATGCAAGCAGAACTCATTTCGTCAGACAAATGCTTATAGGTCAATAAATTCTATAGCAAAACACTTTAATTACTTAAGGATTTGCAACAAATTAAAATAATACCCATTTTAACATTGGTAAATGCATTGGTAGATATTCCACAAAATACCTACCATAAAGTCTCTTGGTAGGAAACCAATCCCCACAGGAAGTCGCTATTTTTTTTTAGAATTTTCTCTTGCAAAATTGGCTTATTTTTTGCTATCTTCTGGGATGTACTTTAACAAACTCCCTCCTGGAGATTTATCTGATCACCACCAAACTTGACAAGTTAAATCTAAAGGCCTTTGAGTGATGTTAAATCTCTAAGATCTTGAGGTTTCAAGAAGGGCGGTCCACATAATCTGGACAGATTTTGATGTTTCGGCCATGAAAAAAGGAAGTTGCTGTAACCTGTACATACAATGTCCAATCTGCCCCAAACTTCACATGTTAGATAAGACTTCTGCCCTTTACAGATCTACATGCCCATATTCGGTTATAGTCATAGTTTCACCTGCTGGCAAATAGGAAGTGACATGTTTTACGCCAAGCACAAACTACCCTAGAAATCTTTGACATTAATGTATTTTTTTTTGTGGTCAGTCTAATCTTAAGGCCTATAAATGTTAAATTGTGGAGATCTTGAGTTTTTGTTAAAGGCGCTTCCACGGCACCATGACAGGCCCTGGATGTCTCTCGCCACTGGCAATAGTTGTTGTAACTGAGGCATAAAATGTTAAATCTTCCCCAGACTTCACATGTTCGATAAGAGTCCTGCCCTGAACATATCTGAAGCACAATATTCCATTATAATGATAGCCACCTGTTGGCAAATAGGAAGATTGGTACATATATGGAATAAACTTTGATATATTCTACTTATATTTAAGTGAGTTTAATGCATATTTCTCACCGTCACCTATTTATTAAAGCCACTGCTGCCGGTGAGCCCGCGCGAAATTCACTCATCGGCGTTTTCTGTAGCTTTAATTAGTCCCGAAAGCAATTCCATGGTGAGGACCCTTGAATTGCTCCGCTTATTATTATTATTATTATTATATTATTATTATTATTATTATTCTTATAATGAACGCATTTTGAAGGCCTAAAACATACTCAAAAGTCATGAAACTTTGCACACACCAGAACCGCCTAAAATGTACATGATATGGGTTTCTGTAAGTGGTGTGGCAAAATGGCTCAACAAATAATTCATACACATTCAACGGTAGCGCCTTGAGCTACGCTTTCATGTACATGTAAGGAAAATTGCATACACATGTAACTCTCCAATACCTACAAAAAGACTTGGACCAAAAATTCTAAACCCAACAGGAAGTCGGTTATTTTATTTTATGAGCAAATTTGTGTCATTTTGTCATTTGGCGCTTGTATTTAACTAACTCCTCCTAGAAATTTATTATTCAGATAAACACCAAATTTGGTATGCTCTCATCTAAAGGCCTTATATGAAGTTAAATTAAGTATGATTTTGAGTTTTCATAATGGGCGAAACCATGCTCATGGTTCATGATTCGCTATGAAAATGAAGTTAAGTATAACTCAGACATACAATGTCCAATCTGCCTCAAACTTCACATGGTTGATAAGACTCTGAACTGAACAGATTGACATGCCCATATTCAGTTATAGTCATAGCGCCTACCTATTGGCAACAGGAAGTTACATATTTTATGCCCTCAAGAACTACCCTAGAAATTTTAAGGACATCAATGTCTTTTGTGGTCAGTCTAATCTAAAGGCCTGTGCAATGTTAAATTGTGAAGATCTTGAGTTTCAAGAAGTTACGCGGTCCATGGCGCTGCGATTGCAAAGTCTCGATGTCTCGCCATGGGATAGAAGCTGTTGTAACTCAGGCATAAAATATCAGATCTTGCCTAAACTTCACATGCTTGATAAGAGTACTGACCTGCTCCACATCTGGAGGCCAATATTCCATTGGTGAGTAAAATGGCTCGATAGCTTCACCTATACACTTTCAATGGAGTAAGCACAGCTAATGCGGTCAATGCACATGTACCAAAATCGCACATATGTAACACACCAATAGCTACAAAAAAAAGTCTCTTATAATGAAATCCCAATCCCAGCAGGAAGTCGGTTATTTAGAATTTTCTCTGCAAAATTACGCTTTTTTTTACATTTTCAGGGGTTGTAATTTTTTAAACTTAACTCCCCACCCTAGAGATTTATTCAGATCAACACCAACTTGGTCAGTTAACCCAAAGGCTCATGCATGCTAAACTGCAAAGATCTTTACATTTCATTAAAGGGCTGTCCATGGCGGCCTGACAAATTCCCCGATGTTTCACTATGAAAGGAAGGTTGTAACTCAGACATACAATGTCCAATCTGCCCCAAACTTCACATGTTAGTGATAAAACTTCTGCCCTAACAGATCTACATGCCCACATTTCAGTTATAGTCATAGCGCCCACCTATTGGCAAATAGGAAGTGACATGTTTTACGCCACAAACTACTCCTATAATTTTGAGATTACATATTTTGGTCAGTCTAATCTAAAGGCCTGTGCAATGTTAACTTTTGAGATCTTGAGTTTTTTGTTGTGCTGGCGTTTCCATGGTTTACGACAAAATTTGGATGTCTTGTCACAGCAAGAGAAGTTGTTGTAACTCAAGTATAAATGTTCAATCTTCCCAATCTCCACATGTTTGATAAGAGTCCTGGCCTTAACACATCTGAAGGCCAATATTCCATTATAATGATAGCTTCACCTGCTGGCAACGTAAGATTGATTTGGCAAATATATGGGATATACTTTGATATATTCCACTTATATTTAGGGACATTAAATGCATATTTCTCAACGCTCACCTTTTACTAAAGCCACACGATGGCGTGAGCCCGGGTGCGAGGCTCACCATCGCTGCTTGCAGCTTTAATTATTAGGGTCTTGTGCACCGGCGGTGGAGGACCCCTTTGAATTACCATTATTATTACATATATACATATTATTATTATTCTCCAAATGAATCGTGATTTTGAGGGGCCTAAACATGCTCAAAAGTCATGAACTTGCACACCTCAGAACTGGCTAAAATTTCACGCCTGATATGGGTTCTGTGAAGTAAGAGGGCAAAATGGCTCAGCCCCACCATACACGCTCAACGGTAAGCCGATACGCTTCATGTACATGTATGAAAATCGTATAATACATGTAACTCTCCAATACTCTACAAAAGTCTTTTGGAGCAAAATCCCAAACCCAACAGGAAGTCGGTTATTACTAATATTATGAGCAAATTTTGTGTCATTTTGTCATTTCCATGCGCTTGTATTTTAACGAACCTCCCTAGAGATTCATTCAGATCAACACCCAAATTTGGTATGCCTAATCTGGAAGGCCTTTATGGCGTTAAATTGCTTAAGCTTTTGAGTTTTCATATCGGGCTGTGAAACCATGGAAGTGCCTGGCTTAATTTCCCTGGCTGACTGGCCATGAAACAGGAAGTTGCTATAACCTTGTATTATTGTACAATGACCAATCTGCCCCAAACTTCACATGTTTGATGAGACTCCTGGATCTGGAACTGGGATTGATATGCCCATATTCAGTTATAGTCATAGCCACCTATTGGCAACAGGAAGTGACATATTTTACACCATGAACTACCTCTAGAAATTTTAAGACATCAATGTATTTTTTGTATCAGTCTAATCTAAAGCCCTATGGCGCGTTAAGTTGTGAAGATCTTGAGTTTTCGTCAAAGGCGTGGTCCATGGCGCCAATGGTTCTATGTCTCAGCCATGGGAATAAAGATGCTATAACTCAGGGCATAAAATGTCCTACTTTCCCAAACTTCACATGTGCGGGATAAGAGTCCTGTCTGAACACATCTGAAGGCCAAAAATTCCATCAGGTGTAAGGCAAATGGCTCGACAGCGCCTCACCTATACACTTTCAACAGAGTGCCTCGAAGCATGTTTCACGCATATGTACAAAAAAAATCGGTATACATTACGTAACACACCAATACCTACAAAGTTCTTGGTAATGAAATCCCAATCCCAACAGGAAGTCGGTTATTTAGAATTTTCTCTGCAATATTGGCTTGTTTTTGCCACTTTCAGGGGTTGTACTTAAACTAACTCCTCCTAGAGATTTATTCGATCAACACTAAACCTAATAGTGTAATCTTAAGCCCTCGGCGCGATGTTAAACTGCTAAGATCTTTACTCTGCTACGGTCCATGGTGGCCTGGACAAATTTCGGTTGCTCTCAGCCATGAAAAAGGGCTGCTGTAACTCAGACATACAATGTCCAATCTGGCCCCAAACTCACATGTTAGATAAAACTTCTGCCCTAACAGATCTACATGCCCACATTCAGCTATAGTCATAGCTACCACCCATTGGCAAATAGGAAGTGACATGTTTTACGCCATGGCCAAACTACTCTATAATTTTGAGATTAATATATATTTTGCAGTCAGTCTAATCTAAAGGCCTGTGCAATGTTAACTTTTGAGATCTTGAGTTTTTTGTTAAAGAGCCGCTTCCATGCCTATGACAAATTCTGAGCTGTCTTGCCACAGCAAGAGAAGTTGTTGTAACTCAAGCATAAAATGTTTAATCTTCCCAAACTTCACATGTTCTGAGCAAGAGTCCTGGCCTTGAACATGTCTGAAGGCTGATATTCCATTATAATGATAGCGCCACCCGCTGGCAACGTGTAAGATTGGCTTGATATATGGGATATACTTCTGATATATTCCACTTATTTAGGACATTAAATGTATATTTCTAACGCTTCACCTTTTACTAAAGTAACATCGACATGGGGTGGGAGCCCAAAAGCAGGGTCTGCTCATCGCCGTTTGCAGCCTTTAATTATTATTATTATTCTCCAAAATGAATCGTAATTTTTTGAGGGCCTAAACATGCTCGAAAAGTCAAGTGAAACTTTGCACACACCTCTGAACTGGTGAAAATTCTACGTCTGATATGGGTTTCAGAAGTGGTGTGGTGAATGGCTCAACAGCCACCTATACATCGCTCAACGGTATGCTTCTCACACGTCATGTACATGTATGAAAATCCAGTATACACATGTAACTCTCCAATACCTACAAAAGTCTCTTAAAGCAAAATCCAAACCCAACAGGGAAGTCAGTTATTACTATTATGAGTACCCTTAGGTCATTTTGTCATTTCCATGCTAGACATTTTTAACTAACTCCTCCTAGAGAGATCTATCTGTGACCAACAAATTTTGGTATGCCTAATCAAAGGCCTTTATGGCGTTAAATTGTGAAGCTTTTGAGTTTTCAAGTAATGTATGTATCCAGGTGGCCTGGGCGTAATTTCAAGCATCTCATGAAACAGGAAGTTGCTATAACTCAGACATAACAATGACCAATCTGCCCCAAACTTACATGTTTGATGAGACTCCTGACCTGGACCAGATTGACATGCCCATTCAGTTATAGCTATACGCCACCTATTGGCAACAGGAAGTATATATTTTACACTCATGGTTGAACTACCCTAGAAATTTTAAGGACCCTGGGCCGTATTTTATGTGGTGGTCAGTCTAATCTAGTACCAGCATAGTTAAGCTGTGAAGATCTTGAGCTTTCGCTAGCATGCAAGGTCCACATGCCATCACTAAGTCTCTATGTCTCACCATGGGAATAAAAAGATGTTATAACTCAGGTATAAATGTCCTGATCTTCCTAAACTGCACATGTGTGATAAGAGTCCTGGCCTGGAACACATCTGAGAAGGCCAAATTCCATCAGGGTGTGGCAAAATGGCTCGATAGCCACCTATACACTTTCAACAGAGTGCTATGTTTCACGTATACGTACAAAAATCGTATGACACATGTAAATACACCAATACCTACAAAAAAGTCTCCTTGCACGAACCAATCCCAAATATTAGAATTTTCTCTGCAAATTATGCTTGTTTTTTGCCATTTTCAGGGTTGTAATTTCTTTAACTAACTCCCTCCTAGAGATTTATTCAGATCAACACCAAACCTGGTCAGTGTAACTTTAAGCCCTATATGTTAAATTGCTAAGATCTTTAGATTTCGCTAAAGGCTATGGTCCATGAAGTGCCTGACAAATTTCGACATTCTCATGAAAAGGAAGTTGACAACTCAGACATACAATGTCCAATCTGCCCCAAACTTCACATGTTAGATAAAACCTCTGCCCCAATAGATCTAATTTGCCTACATTCAGTTATAGTCATAGCTAGCCACCTATTGGCAACAGGAAGTGACATGTTTTACACTATGGCCAAACTCCTATAATTTTGAGATTACCTATATATTTTGTGGTCAGTCTAATCTAAAGGCCTGTGCAATGTTAACTTTTGATATCTTGAGTTTTTGTTAAAGGCTGCTTCCATGGTGCCAAGGACTAATTCTGATGTCTTGCCACAGCAAGAGAAGTTATGTAACTCAAGCATAAATGTCTAATCTTCCCAAACTTTAAGAAGATAAGAGTCCTGACCACCACATCTGAAGGCCAATATTCCATTATGATGATAGCCCACCTGCTGGCAATGTAAGATTATATTAGCATGAATATACTTTGATATATTCCACTTATATTTAGACACGCAGTTCCATATTTCTACCGTTCACCTTACTAAAGCCACTGGCGGTGAGCCCGCAAGGAAAAGTCTGCCCATATCGCCAAGCTTGCAGTTTTACTATTATTAGTATCCGAGCACCCAGGTGCCAGGACCTCTTGTATCTCCGCTTTGTTTATTATTATTATTAGGGTCTGAAAGTAATCCCATGGTGTGAGGAACTTCCTTTGTATCTGCTTTGTTTATTATTATTATTATTATTATTAGGGTCTGAGCACCAATGGTGTGAGGGACCCCTTGTATCTTTCGCTTTGTTTATTATTATTATTATTATTCCTTCTTCTTCTCTTCTTCTTCTTCTCCGAATGAATCGCATTTTTGAGGGCTTTAACATGCTCAAAAAAGTCATGAAACTTTTGCATACACGCTAATAAACCTGGTGAAAATTTTCGTAGGATATAGGATTCAGAAGAGGGAGGGTAAAATGTGGTTCGACAGCCCACCTATACCAAGAAAATCAACAGCCTTCAAGCCATGTTTCAATGCGACATTTAACGAAAATTGGGTAATAATATATGTAACACAATTTTCAATACCTACAAAAAAAAAGACCTTGGAGCGAAATTCTTAAAACCCAACAGGAAGTCGGTTATTTTAATATTATGAGCATTTTTGTGTAATTTTGGTCATTTCCATAAGGTTGTATTTAAACGAACCTCCTAGAGATTTCTTCAAATCAACACAATTTGGTATGCCTAATCTAAAGGCCTTGCTATGTTAAATTACAAGATCTTGAGTTTTGTTGAAGGGCGTGGTCCGTATGGCCTGGCGAATTTCAAGGATTCATGAAAATGAAGTTACATAACTCACACATACAATGTCCAATCTGCCCTAAACATCACATGTTTGATGAGACCCTAACCTGAAATGATTGACATGCCCATATTCAGTTATAGTCATAGCGCCCACCTATTGGCAACAGAAGTGACATATTTTACGCTACACTAACTACTCCTAGAAATTTTATGACATCAATGTCTTTTTTGTGGTCAGTCTAATCTAGTACTGTGCCATATGTTCAGCTGTGAAGACCTTGGAATTTCTCGCTAAAGGCTTGTTCATGGCATCTAAGTTCATGTCTCGCCATGGGAATAAAAGATGCTATAACCTAGGCATAAAATGTCCCATCTTCCCAAACTTCACATGTGTGATAAGAGTCCTGGCCTGAACAGATCTGCAGGCCAATATTCCAATCTGGTGTGGGAGAGAATGCCTGGGAGTAGCTGCCACCACCTATACACTTTAAACGGAGTGCCTGAGCTATGTTTCATGTACATGTACAAAAAATTGAAATACCACATGTAACACCCAATAACCTACAAAAAGTCTCCTTGGTATCGAACTGATCCCAACAGGGAAGCTCTGTTATTTAGAATTTTCCCTCCAAAATTGGTGTTGTTTTTGCCATTTTCTAGGGTTGTACTTTAACAAACTCCTCCTAGAGATTTATTCAGATCAACACCAAACTTCTTCAATGTAATCTAAAGGCCTTTGTGATGTTAAATCATGGAAGATCTTGAGGTTTCTGGCATGGTCCATGGCTGCCCGCCAAATTTCGGGAGCGTTTCGCCCAAGGAAAAGATCAAGTACAACTCAGACATACAATGTCCAATCTGCCCAAACTTCATGTTAGATAAGACTGCCCCAATAGATCTACATGCCCATTTTCAAAAAAAAAATCAACAGCCTTCAAGCTATGTTTCACGACATGCACTAAAATTGGTACACATATGTAACACACCAACACCTACAAAAAAAAAGACTCCTGGAGTTTAAATTCTAAACCCAACAGGAAGTCAAGTTTTAATATTATGAGCATTTTGTGTAATTTTGGTCATTTCCATAAAAGTTGTATTTTAACGGAACTCCCTCCTAGAGATTTCTTCAAATCAACACCAAATTTGGTATGCCTAATCTAAAGGCCTTTATGATGTTAAATTATGGAAGATCTTGAGTTTTCGCTTGGAAGGGCGGTTCCATGCCTGGCGAATTTCATGATTCGCCATGAAAATGTAGTTGCTATAACTCACACATACACGTCCACCCGCCCCAAACATCACATGTTTGATGAGACCCCAACCCGAACAGATTGACATGCCTACATTCAGTTATAGTCATAGCGCCACCTATTGGCAACAGGAAGTGACATATTTTACGCCATGGTCAACTACTCCTAGAAATTTATGACATCAATATCTTTTGTGGTCAGTCTAATCTAAGAAAGCCTGTGCTATAGTCTAGTTGTGGAAGATCTTGGAATTTTCAAGTAAAGGTTTGTTCACATGCACAACATCGTCTGGATGTCTCAGCCATGGGAATAAAAAGATGCTATAACTCAGGCATAAAATGTCCTGATCTTCCCAAACTTCACATGTGTGATAAGAGTCCTGGGTCTGAACAGATCTGTGCAGGCCACAATATTCCACCGGTGTGGCAGAAATGCCCTGATAGCCACCTATACACTTTTTAAACGGAGGCCGAGCTAAAGTCATGTACATACAAAAAATTGGTACACATGTAACACCCAATACCTACAAAAAAGTCTCTTGGTAATGAACCGATCCAACAGAAGCTCACATTAGAATTTTCCTCTTCAAAATTGGTAAGAGCTGCCATTTTCTGGGTTGTAATTCTTTAAACGAACCTCCTAGAGATTTATCTAGATCAACAATTCAAACTTCTTCACGTAATCTAGGCAATCTTTAGATGTTAAATCATAAGATCCGAGGTTTCGCTAGCGGTCCATGCATGGCTCCGGCCAAATTTCTCGTATGTTTCACTACGAAAAGACGCTGTTGTAACTCAGACATACAATGTCCACCTGCCCAAATTCATGTTAGTAGGATGTCCTGTTACGATCTACATGCCCATTTCAGTTATAGCATGCACCGTGGCAACAGGAAGTGAATGTTTTACCCCAACAAACTACCCATGTTTTTGAATTGCCAAAGTTTATCCATTATCTAAAGGCCCGGCAATGTTAACTTGTGGAGATCTTGATTTTTTAATAGTGCTACAACTCTCATAATTTTGTTTAAGCAAAGGAAGTGTTGTAACTAGGCATAAAATGTTAATCTTCCAACATTTTATAACGGACAAGTCCTGCCCTGACACAATTAAGGCCAATATTCCATTATAATTGTACCCCGGAAAGGTAAGATTTCACATATATGGATAACTTTGATAATTCCCTAATATATTTTAGGTTAAATCTCATTTTAACGTCACCTTTCAAGTAATGACATTGGGTTCTGCATAGGTCTGTTCACCATTTGTAGTTTCTACTATTGGCTCGAGCAACATTGGGGGGACCCTTGGAATTGCTCACATTATTATTACTTATTATTATTTTCTTCTTCTTCAAGATGAATCGGTTTTGAGGGCTAAACATAAAGTCACGAAACTTTGCACACACCTCAGAACTGGCTAAAATTACGCCTGATATGGGTTTCAGAAGTGGGTGGGCAGAATGGTCAACAGCCACCCATACACGCTCAACGGTGTAGCTCCGAAGCCACGCTTCATGTACATGTATGAAAATCGGTATACACAGTAACCTCCAATACCTACAAAAAGTCTCTTGAGAAAATCCCAAACCCAACAGGAAGTCGGTTATTTCTAATATTATGAGCAAATTTTGTGTCATTTTTGTCATTTCCATGCTAGTATTTAACGAACTCTCCTAGAGATTAATTCAGATCAACACCAAATTTGGTATGCCTAATCTAAAGGCTTTTGATGTTAAATTGCTGCTTTTGAGTTTCTCGCAAGGGCCTGTATGCCTGGCTAATTTCGATGATCTGCCATGAAACAGGAAGTTGCTATAACTCAGACATACAATGACCAATCTGCCCCAAACTTCACATGTTTCGATGAGACTCTGCCTGAACAGTTTGACATGACCATATTCAGTTATAAGTCATAGCCACCTATTGGCAAATGGAAGTGACATATTTTACCATGACAAACTACTCCTAGAAATTTTGACATCAATGCTTTTTTTGTGCAGTCTAATCTAAAGGCCTGTACAGCGTTAAATTGAGAAGATCTTGAGTTTTCAAGTAAGGGCGATCCATGGCCATGTCAAAGTTCGACTGTCTCACCATGGGAGTAGAAGTTGTTGTAACTCAGTCATAAAATATCAGATCTTGCCCAAACTTCAAATGTTTGATAAGAGTACTGACCTGAACACATCTGGAGGCTAATATTCATTTGGTGTGGAGTAAAATGGCTCGGAGAATGCCCACCCATACATTTTCAAATGGAGGCCGAGCTACATGCTATATACACGTACCTAAAATCGTAAACATATGTAACACACCAATAGCTACAAAAGTTCTGTAATGAAAACCCGAGAATCCCAACAGGAAGTCGGTTATTTTAAATTTTCCTGCAAAATTGGTGTTGTTTTTGCCATTTTCAGGGTTGTATTTTAAACGAACTCCTCCTAGAGATTTATTCAGATCAACACCAAACTTGGTCAGTGTAATCTAAAGCCCTTGCCATGTTAAATTGGCGGTAAGGAATTGAGGTTTTAAAGGGCGGTCTACGCTGCCTGACAAATTTCCTCGAAGGATTCATGAAAATGATGGTGCTATAACTCACACATACAATGTCCAACTGCCCAAACTCACATTTTGATAAGACTCTACACCTGAACAGATCTACATGCCAATATTCAGTTATAGTCATAGCGCCACCTATTGGCAACAGAAAGTGACATATTTACACTGTGACAAACTACTCCTAGAAATTTGTGACATCAATGTCTTTTGTGGTCAGTCTAATTCCAAAGACCTGTGTGATGTTTAGCTGTGAAGATCTTGAGTTTTTGTTAAAAGCAGCAAGTCCATGTCACATGACGGTTCGATGTCTCATGGGAATAAAAGATGCTATAACTCAGGCATAAAATGTCCGATCTTGCCCAAACTTCACATGTGTGATAAGGGTCCTGGCTTGAATGACATCTGAAGGCCAATATTCCATTATAACGTATAGCGCCCACCTGCTGGCAAAAAGGGAAGATTGGCACAATATACATGGAATAAACTTGATATATTGCACTTATATTTATGAGTTTAAATGCATATTTCAACGCTCACCTTTTTTACTAAAGCCACACACGATGGCGTATCTGCGTAGGGCCTGCCCATCACCGCTGCTTGCAGCTTTAATTATTATTATTCTTCTTCTCTTCTCCGAATGAATCGCATTTTGAGGGTTTTAACATGCTCAAAAGTCATGAAACCTTGCACACGCTACAAACCTGGCAGGAAATTTCGCCTGATATAGATCGAGAAGAGGGTGTGGCAAAATGGCTCGACAGCCAATCTATACCAAGAAAATCAACAGCCTTCCAGCTGCGTTTCACGTGACATGCATCGAAAATTGGCACACACATATGTAACACACCAATACCTACAAAAAGACTCTTGAGCTTAAATTTAAACCCAACAGCAGGAAGTCGGTTATTTTAATATGAGTATATTTTGTGTAATTTTGTCATTTCTATAAGTTGTATTTTAACCTAACCTAGAGATTTCTTTCAAATCAACACCAAATTTGGTATGCCTAATCTAAAGGCCTTTACATGTTAAATTGCTAAGATCTTGAGCTCGCTGGAAGGGATGGTCCTGGTATGCCTGGCTAATTTCGGGCGATTCGCCATGAAAAATGAAAAGTTATAACTCACACATACAATGTCCAATCTGCCCCAAACTCACATGTTTGATGAGACTAACCTGAACAGATTGACATGCCCATATTCAGTTATATAGCGTCATAGCCAACCCCTATTGGCAACAGGAAGTGACATATTTTACGCTGCATCAACTACTCCTAGAAATTTATGACATCAGTGCCTTTTGTAATGGGGTCTAATTCCAAAGGCCTGTGCGCGATGTTCAGCTGTGAAAAGATTTTGAGTTTTCATGAAAAGGTTTATTCCATGGCGCCAAAGGACGGGTTCGGCGTCTCGCCATGGGAATAAAGATGTTATAACTCAGGCATAAATGTCCGATCTTCCCCAAACTTCACATATGTGGATAAGAGTCCTGACCTGAACAGATCTGTAGAGGCCAATATTCCACCGGTGTGGCAGAATGGCTCTATAGCCACCTATACATCTCTTTCAACGAGTGCCGAGCTAAGTGTTTCACGCATATGTACAAAAATTGGTACACACATGTAACGCGACCAATACCTACAAAAAAGTCTCTTTGGTAATGAAATCGATCCCAACAAGAAGTCGGTTATTTTGAATTTTCCCTTCAAATTGGTGTTGTTTTACATTAGGTTGTACTTTAACTAACCTCCTAGATTTATTCAGATCAACACCAAACTTGTCAGTGTAATCTAAAGCCTTGCTATAATAAACAAGTAAGGACTTGAGGTTTCGCGAAGACGGGTCCATGGCGCACCGACAAATTTCGATGTCGCCATGAAAAGGAAGCTGCTGTAACCTCGTGACATACAATGTCCAATCTGCCCCAAACTTCACATGTTGGATAAGACTCTGGACCTGAACAGATCTAATATGCCAATATTCAGTTATAGTCATAGCGCCACCCATTGGCAACAGGAAGTTACATATTTTACACCGCGACAAACTACTCCTATAATTTTTTTGAGATTAACATACATTTTGTGGTCAGTCTAATCTAAAGGCCTGCAATGTTAACTTTTGAAGATCTTGAGCTTTTGTTAAAGGGCGTCGCATGTTTCTACGACAATTTGATGTCTTGCCACAGCAAGAGAAGCGTTGTAACTCAAGCATAAAATACCCAATCTTCCCAAACTTCACTTGTTTGTATATCCTGGCTCAACACACTAAGAAGGCCATTATTCCATTATAATGATAGCGCCACCTGCTGGCAACGTAAGATTGGCCATATATGGATATACTTTGATATATTCCACTTATATTTAGGACATTAAATGCATATTTCTCAACGCTCACCTTTTTACTAAAGCCACACGATGTGAGCCCGGGTGCGTAGTTCGCTCATCGCTGCTTGCAGCTTTAATTATTATTATTAGGGCCCGAAAGGCAACGTAGGGTGCTAGGACCCTCTTGTATCTGCTTTGTTTATTATTATTCTTCTTCTTTCTTCTTCTTCTCCTCGGTCGAATCGTGAACTTTGAGGGCTTTTAACATACCAAAAAGTCATGAACTAAACATCGCTGGCCAAACCTGGTGAAAATTGCCTGATATAGATCTGTAAGAGGGGTGTGGCAAAATGGCTCATACAGCCGCCCACCATAAAGCCTAAGAAAATCAACAGCCTCCAGCTATGTTTCACGCATATGCACGAAAATTGGCACAATATGTAACACACCAATACCTTACAAAAAACTCTTTGACCAAAATTTAAACCCAACAGGAAGCTTCTGCTATTTTAATATTATGGAGCAATTTGTGTAATTTTGGTCATTTCCATGTGTTGTATTTAATGAACTCCTCCTAGAGATTTCTTCAAATCAACACCAAATTTTATATGCCTAATCTAAAGTCATTTATGATGTTAAATCATGGGCGATCTGAGTTTTGTTGAAGCATGCGAATCAGTGGATGGGCCTGGCTAATTTCGATGATCTTCACTACCTAAAAATGAAGTTGCTATAACTCACACAAATACAATGTCCAATCTTACCTAAACTTCACATATTGTTTGATGAAACTCTGAACCTGAACAGATTGATATGCCCATTCAGTTATAGCCTCATAGGGGCCCACCTATTGGCAACAGGAAGTGTCATATTTCACGCTGTGACTAACTACCTCCTAGAAATTTTGACATCAATGTCTTTTTGTGGTCAGTTCAATCTAAAGGCTCCAGCGATGTTCAGTTGTGAAGATCTTGAGTTTTGCTAAAGGCATGTCCACGGCACCATGGCGGTTCGATGTCTCGCCATGTGAATAAAAAAGATGTTATAACTCAGGCATAAAATGTCCCATCTTCCCCAAACTTCACATGGGATAAGAGTCCTGACCTGAACAAATCTGCAGGCCAATATTCCACCAGGTGTGGCAGAATGGCCTCGATAGCCACCAAGTACACTTTCAACGGAGGTGACTCGAGGCCATGTTTCAATGCATAGTACAAGAGAATTGGCACACACATGTAACTCACCATCTACAAAAAAAGCCCTTAGTACGTAAACCTAATCTCAACAGGAAGTCGGTTATTTTGAATTTTCCTGCAAAATTGGTGCTGTTTTTTGCCATTTTCAAGGGTTGTAATTAACTAACTCCTCCCTAGAGATTTATTCGTGATCAACACCAAATTGGTCATGTAATCTAAAGCCATTTACATGTTAAATTGCTAAGGACTTATAGTTTCATAAGGGCGGTCCATGGCGGCCTGACAAATTTCGATGTTTCGCCATGAAAAGGGGAAGCGTTGTAACTCAGACATACAATGTCCAATCTGCCCCAAACTACACATGTTGATAAGACTTGACCTGAATAAATCTACATGCCAATATTCAGTTATAGTCATAGCCAAATCTTTTGGCAACAGGAAGTACATATTTTAGACTGCATAAACTATTTCTTTAGAAATGTTATGACATCAATGTCTTTTTTTGTGGTCAGTCTAATCTAAAGACCTGTGTGGATAATGGTTGTGAAGATCTTGAGTTTTGTTAAAAGGCATGTCCATGACGGACGGTTCGGAAGGGTCTCGCCATGGGAATTAAAGATGTTATAATCAGGTATAAATGTCCTGACATCTTTCCTGAGAAACTTCACATGTGTGATATAACCTGGCCTGAACAGATATGAAGGCAAATATTCCATTGGTGTGGCAAAATGGCCCATAGCCTACCTTGCTACACTTTCAATGATGCGTATATGTATCTTCAACGTGGAGGCTACTTCTCGAGCTAAGTTTCCACGTATATGTACAAAAAAATTGGTACACACATGTAAATACCACCTACAAAAAAAGTCTCTTTGGTAACAAACTGATCCCAACAGGGAAGTCGGTTATTTTGAATTTTCTCTGCAAAATTGGCATAGTTTTACATTTTCAGGGTTGTATTTAACCTCCCTAGAGATTTATTCAGATAAACACCAAACTTGGTTGTGTAATCTTAAGCCCTCATGTATGTTTAATTGTGAAGATCTTGAGGTTGCTAGTATGGTCCATGAAGGCTCCATAAATTTCGGATGTTTCTCGCCATGAAAAGAAGCTGCTGGTTACCTCAGATACAATGTCCAATCTGCCTCAAACTTCACATGTTAGATAAGACTTCTGCCTAACAGATCTACATGCTCCATATTCAGTCATAGTCATAGCTGCCCACCCGTTGGCAACAGGAAGTGAATGCCTTTACGCTGCAAATGAAACCACTCCTAGACCCATTAAAATCTAAATTGTGTTATGGTCAGTTTAATTCCAAAGGCCTTATGTATAGTGAATTGTGGATTATCTTGAGTTTTCGATAAAGGGTGTAAGTTCCTTGGCGACGCGGACAAAGTTTGATGTCTCGCCACAGAATAAAATTTGTAACTCAAGCATAAAATGTCTGATCTTCCCTCTAAACTTCATTGTTTGATAAGAGTCCTGGCCTGAACACAACTGGCGCCAATATTCCATTGGGTGTGGCTTAAATGGCCCCATAGCCACCCATACATTTTCAACGGAGTGCACTCGAAGCTATGTTTCATGCATTTATTAAAAAAATCTCTGGGGTACACACATGTAACACACCACCTACAAAAAAGTCTCTTGGTAATGAACCGGAACTCAAATAGGAAGTCGGTTATTTAGAATTTTCCGCAAAATTGGCGCCATTTTCAGGGGTTGTACTTTTAAATCTAACTCCTCCTAGAAATTTATTCCGACCAACACCTCAAACTTATTAGTTAAATCTAAAGACCCTATGGCGTTAAATCATGTAAGATCTTGAGGTCGGATAAAGGCTTGTCCATGGCGGCCTGACAACATTTATGTTTCTCACCATGAAAAGGAAGTTGCTGTAACCTTGTGACATACAATGTCCAATCTGCCCCAAACTTCATGCTGTTAGATAAGACTGTCTTAACAGATCTACATGCCCATATTCAGTTATAGTCATAGCCCACCCGCTGGCAACAGGAAGTGACATAAGCCTTTATGTTGCCACAAGCTACTCCTAGAAATCTTGACAGAAATGTAATTTTTTTGTGGTCAGTCTAATCTAAAGGCCTGTGCAATGTGTTAAATATGGAGATCTTGATTTTGTTAAAGGGCTTTCCATGATGCCCATGACAAATTTGATATCTGCTGTAAGAGAAGTTATTGTAACTCAAGCATAAAATGTCTAATCTTCCAGAACTTCACATGTTTGATAAGAGTCCTGGCTCGAACACATCTGAAGGCCAATATTCCATTATAATGATAGCGCCACCTGGGTTATAACGGTAAGATTGGTACATATATGGGATATACTTGATATATTCCATATTCAGGACATTAAATGCATATTTCTCAACGCTCACCTTTTACTAAAGCCACACGATGGCGTGCCTGCGCGTAGGGTCTGCCATCGCTGCTTCCCAGCTTTACCTACATATTATTATTCTTCTTCTTCTCCAATGAATCGTGATTTTGAGGGTTTTAAGACAAACAAAAAGTCATGAAACTTTTGCACACGCTGCCAAACCTGGTGAAAATTTTCGTCTGATATAGGATTCAGAAGAGGGTGTGGCAAAATGGCTCAACAGCGCCACCTATACTCAAGGAAATCAACAGCCTTCCAGCTATGTTTTGATACATGCAACGTAAAAAATTGGTACATATGTAACACACCAATACCTACAAAAAGACTCTTGAGTTTAAATTCTAAAACCCAACAGGAAGTCGGTTATTTTAGCTATTATGAGTATATTTTGTGTAATTTGTCATTTCCATGTGTTGTATTTTTAACGAACTCCTAGAGAGTTCTTTCAAATCAACACCAAATTTGGTATGCCTAATCTAAACGCTTCTATGATGTTAAATTGCTAAGATCTTGAGTTTTCGCTAAGGGCGTAATCATATGCCTGGCTTAATTTCGGCGATTCTACTATGAAAAATGAAGTTGCTATAACTCCACATACAATGTCCAATCTTTGCCCCAAACTTCACATGTTTGATGAGACTCCAACCGAACAGATTGACATGCCTATATTCAAAGTTATAGTCATAGCTGCCCACCTATTGGCAACAGGGAAGTGACATATTTTACTGCTTCGCGACAAACTACCTCGTAGGGAACTCTTATTACATCAATGTCTTCTTTGTGGTCGTCTAATCTAAAGGCCATGCATGTTCAGTTGTGAAGATCTTGAGTTGCTAAAAGGCTTGTTCATGGCTCACACTAAGTTCGAAGGTCTCGCCACGGGGAATAAAAAAGATGTTATAACCCAGGCATAAATGTCCGATCTTCCCCAAACTTCGGCTACGCGCGGATAAGAGTCCTGGCCTGAACAGATCTGCAGGCCAATATTCCACTGGTGTGGGTAGAATGGCTCTATAGCTGCCCCACCTGTACACTTTCAACGGAGTGCGCCGAGCTATGTTTCACGCATGTACATAAATCGTACACACATGTAAATACACCACACTACAAAAGTTCTGGTAATGTAAATCCGAATCCAAACAGGTAGTCAGTTATTTTCAATTTTCTGCAAAATTAGTGTTGTTTTGGCCATTTTCAGGGGTTGTATTTAACGAACTCCTCCTAGAGATTTATTCAGACCAACACCAAACTTGGTCAGTGTATCTAAAGCCCTTTATGGCGTTAAATTGCTGTAGAATTGAGGTTTCAAGAAAGGGCGCAATGTCCACATGGCCTGGACAAATTTCTCGGCGATTCACTATGAAAAAATGATGGTGCCATAACTCACACATACAATGTGTCCAATCTGCCCCAAACTTCACATGTTTGATAAGACTTTTCACCTGGAACAGATCTAGATGCCAATATTCAGTTACAGTCATAGCGCTAAATTTATTGGCAACAGGAAGTATATATTTTACACTGTGACAAGCTACCCTATAATTTTTTTTTTAGATTAACATATATTTTGTGGCTGGCCCAATTCCAAAGGCCTGCAGTTAACTTGTGGAGATCTTGAGTTTTTATGCTGAAGGGCGGTCCATACAGCCATGACAAAATTTGATGTCTTGCCACAGCAAGAGAAGTTGTTGTAACTCAAGCATAAAATGACTGAATCTTCCCAAACTTCACATGTTTGATAAGGAGTCCTGCCTTGAACACATCTGAAGGCCAATATTCCATTAATGATAGCTTCTACCCGCTGGCAAATTCGTAAGATTGGTACATATATGGATATACTTTGATATATTCCACTTATATTTAGGACATTAAATGCATATTTCCAACGTCACCTTTTACTGAGCCCGGCGCGTAGGGCCCGTTCATCGCTGCTTGCAGCTTTAATTATTATTATTATTATTATTATTTTTCTGAAACTTTCTTGAAAAGTCATGAAACTTGGCACACACGTCAGAAATGGCAAAAGATTAGGTATGCAATGGTTTGCTAAGGTGAGTGTGGCAAAAGTTCTACAGCCACCTATAAATTTCTCAACAGGCGTATCTTGAGCTACGCTTTCACGTACTTGTACCTGAAAATCGGTACAACATGTAACACACCAATATCTACAAAAAAGTCTATTGGTATGAAATCCAAATCCCAACAGGAAGTCAGTTATTATTTTTTTCTCATCAAAAATGTTGTCGTTTTGCCATTTTCGGGGTTGTACTTTAACGAACTCCTCCAGAGATTTATTCAGATCAACACCAAAGTTTGTCAGTGTAATCTAAAGGCCTTTCATGATGTTAAATTGCTAAGATCTAGAGTTTTGTTAATGGCGTGTCCTGGCAGCCTGGCTAATTTCGATGATTAGCCATGAAAAATGAAGTTGCTATAACTCAGACATAAAATGTCCAATCTGCAACAAACTTCACATATTTGATAAGACTCCTGACCTGAACAGATCAACATTCCCAAATTTAGTTATAGTCATAGCCCACCTGCTGGCAACAGGAAGTGAATGCTTTACGCTGCAATGAACTACTCCTAGAAAACTACTAAAATCAAAATTGTGTTATGGTCAGTTTAATCTAAAGGCCTTTGGATAGTGAATTGTGAATATCTTGAGTTTTCGATAAAGGGTGTGTCCTTGGCAGTGACAAAGTTTGATTTCTCGCCATGGGAATAAAATGTGTAACTCAGGCAGTAAATGTCCGATCTTCCCCAAACTTCATATGTGATAAGAATCCTGGCCTGAACACATCTGTAGGCCAATATTCCATCGTGTGGCAAAATGGCTCGATAAGCGCCACCTATACACATTCAATGGAATGCTCTCGAGCTATGTTTCACGCATACATGTAAAAAAATTGGTACAACATGTAACACACCAATACCTACAAAAGTCTCTTGGTACTGAATCCAATCCCAATCAGAAGTCGGTTATTTTGAATTTTCTCTGCAAAATTGGTGTTGTTTTTTGCCATTTCAGGGTTGTTGGTCAGGTATTGGTAAGGAGGAACTCAGGTGCAGACAGGGATTCTCAAACAAAGGGTTTATTACAAAAGGGGAAAACAAAACCCACGAGGGGAAAACACGGAGCAAGGTAAAGACTAAATAACTAAAACAGGACTGGACTGACAAGATAAACAAGGACTCTAAATACTAACTATAAACACTCACGGTAATACAAGGACTTCAGCTGGTACAGCACAATCTCACACACAATCACAATTGTAGGACACAGTTGAGGTACAATCACAATGACAATGAACCGACGCAAAGACAGAGCACACTAGGAGATCTAAATAGGGTACTAATCAAGACACGACAGGTGTTAGCAGATAGGACAATCAAGACACGACTAGGTTAACAAGGGGCGGGCAAGGGAACGAGAAACACAAAGCACATGGCCCAAAGACAAGGCCATGCGCTTGTACCAAAACACGGGTCTGTCATGATCCTGCCTCAAGACTAGGGAAAAATCCAAGGACACGAGGGCAGAATCATGACAGTTGTACTTTAACAAACTCCTCCTAGAGATTTATTCAGATCAACACCAAACTTGGTCAGTGTAATCTTAGCTTTGCAATGTTAAATTGCTGAAGATCTTGAGGTTTCAGTTAAAGGGCGGTCCATGGCAGCCTGACAAATTTCGATGTTTCTCCATGAAAAGGAAGTTGCTGTAACTCAGACATACAATGTCCAATCTGCCCCAAACTTCACTTGGTAGATAAGACTGCTGCCCTTAACAGATCTACATGCCCATATTTCACTTATAGTCATAGCCACCTGCTGGAATCAGGAAGTGTCATGTTTTACGCTGCAAAGAACTACTTCAAGAAATTTAATGACATCAACATTTTATTTTAGTCACTCTAATCTAAAGGTCTTTGCAATTTTAAATTGTGGAGATCTTGAGATTTTGTTAAAGGGCGGTCCATGGTGACGTGACAAAAATTTGATGTATCATAATAGGAAGAGAAGTTGTTTTAACTCAGGCATAAAATGTTCGATATTCCCCAAACTTCACGCTCGATAAGACTCCTGGCCTGGAACACATCCTGAAGGCCAATATTCCATTATAATTATAGCACCACCTGTTGGCAACAGGAAAACTGGCACATATAAATGACTTTGACATATTCCACTTATATTAACAATTTGAAATGCATATTTCTCACCGCTCACCTGTTCACTAAAGCCACACAATGGCGGTGTGAGCCTCGTGCGAGGGCCTCATCGCATGCTTGCAGCTTTAATTATTATTATTAGGGCCCGAGCAACCGATGGTGTGAGGACCCTCTCTTGGAATTGCTCCGTTTATTATTATTATTATTATTATTATTATTCTTCTTCTTCTAAGATGAATCGCATTTTTGAGGGCTGCCTAAACATGCTCGAAAAGTCATGAAACTTTGCACACACCTCAGAACTGGCGAAAATTTACATCTGATATGGGTTTCCAGAAGTGGGTGTGGCAAAATGCTCAACAGCCACCTATACCGTTCACGTAGCGCTCGAAGCTAGCTTTCATGGTACATGTATGAAAATCGGTATACACATGTAACTCACCAATACCTACAAAAGTCTCTTGGAGCAAAATCCAAACCCAACAGGAAGTCGGTTATTTCTAATATTATGAGCAAATTTTTGTGTCATTTTTGTCATTTCCATGCGTTGTATTTTAACGAACCCTCCTAGAGATTAATTCAGATCAACACCAAATTTGGTTTGCCTAATCTAAAGGCCTTGCGATGTTAAATTATGAAGCTTTTGAGTTTTCGTTAAAGGGCTCGTGTAGGCTGGCCTGGCTTAATTTCGATGATTCGCCATGAAACAGGAAGTTGCTATAACTCAGACATTCAATGACCAATCTGCCCCAAACTTCACATGTTTGATGAGACTCTGTCCTGAACAGTTTGACACTGACCTATATTCGTTATAGTCATAAGCCACCTATTGGCAACAGGAAGTGACATATTTTACGCTGCACAAACTACTCCTAGAAATTTTGTATGATCAATGTCTTTGTCGCCAGTCTAATCTAAAGGCCTGTACGATGTTAAATTGAGAAGATCTCTGAGTTTGTCAAGTAAAGCGTAGTCCATGGCGCCATGTCAAAGTTCTGATGTCTCGCCATGGGAGTAGAAGTTGTTGTAACTCAGTCATAAAATATCAGATCTTGCCCAAACTTCAAATGTTTGATAAGAGTACTGACCTGAACACATCTGGAGGCTAATATTCCATTGGTGTGGCAAAATGGCTCGAAGCCACCTATACATTTTCAATGGAGTGTACTCGAAGCTACATGTCATATACATGTACGAAAATCGGTAAACATATGCAACACACCAATAGCTACAAAAGTCTCTTGGTAATGAAATCGAATCCCAACAGGAAGTCGGTTATTTTAATTTTCCCTGCAAAATTGGTGTTGTTTTTGTCACTTTCAGGGGTTGTATTTTAACTGAACTCCTCCTAGAGATTTATTCAGATCAACACCAAACTTGGTCAGTGTAATCTAAAGCCCTTTGCATGTTAAATTGCTAAGGGAATTGAGGTTTCGATAGTCGGTCCAATGCGCCTGACAAATTTCGATGATTGCACGGAAAAATGATGGTGCTATAACTCCACACATACAATGTCCAATCCGCCAAACTTCACATTTTTGTTAAGACTCTTCCACCCGAACAGATCTACATGCCAATATTCAGTTATAGTCATAGGCCACCTATTGGCAACTGGAAGTGACATATTTTACACTGTGACAAACTACTCCTAGAAATTTTATGACATCAATGTCTTTTGTGGTCAGTCTAATCTAAAGACCTGTGTGATGTTTAGTTGTGAAGATCTTGAATTTTTGTTAAAAGGCATGTCCATGTCGCCATGACGAATTTCGATGTCTCGCTATGGGAATAAAAGATGTTATAACTCAGGCATAAAATGTCCGATCTTGCCCAAACTTCACATGTGTGATAAGGGTCCTGGCTTGAACATCATCTGAAGGCCAATATTCCATTATAACGATAGCGCCACCTGCTGGCAACAGGAAGATTGGCACACATATGGAATAAACTTTGATATATTGCACTTATATTTATGAGTTTAAATGCATATTTCTCAACGCTCACCTTTTTACTAAAGCCACACGATGGCGGTGAGCCCGGTGCGAGGGTCGCCTCATCGCTGCTTGCAGCTTTAATTATTATTATTATTATTATTCTCCCGAATGAATCGCATTTTGAGGGCTTTAACATGCTCAAAAGTCATGAAACTTTGCACACGCTCAAACCTTGGTGAAAAATTTTCGCCTGATATAGGATTCAGAAGAGGGTGTGGCAAAATGGTTCGACAGCCACCTATACCAAGAAAATCAACAGCCTTCCAGCTATGTTTCAGTGACATGCACAGAAAATTGGCATACATATGTAACACACCAATACCTACAAAAAAAGACTCTTGAGCGAAATTCTAAACCCAACAGGAAGTCGGTTATTTTAATATTATGAGCATATTTTGTGTAATTTTGGTCATTTCCATGTGTTGTATATTTAACTAACCTCCTAGAGATTTCTTCAAATCAACACCAAATGTGGTATGCCTAATCTAAAGGCCTTTGCGATGTTAAATTGCAAGATCTGAGTTTTCGCTGAAGGGCGTGGTCCATGACCTCGAGCTAATTTCGATGATTCGCCATGAAAAAAATGAAGTTGCTATAACTGCACATACAATGTCCAATCTGCCCCAAACTTCACATGTTTGATGAGATTCCGAACCTGAACAGATTGACATGCCCATATTCAGTTATAATCATAGCCACCTCATTGGCAACAGGAAGTGACATATTTTACGCTCATGACTCAACTACTCCTAGAAATTTTATGACATCAATGTATTTTTGTGGTCAGTCTAATCTAAAGGCTCAGCGATGTTCAGTTGTGAAGATCTTGAGTTTTCGTTAAAAGGCTTTTTCATGGCTGCACTGAAGTTCATGTCTCGCCATGGGAATAAAAGTATGTTATAACTCAGGCATAAAATGTCCCATCTTCCCCAAACTTCACATGTGTGATAAGAGGCCTGGCCTGAACAGATCTGCAGGCCAATATTCCATCGGGGTCGGCAGAATGGCTCTATAGCCCACCTATACACTTTCAACGGAGTGCCCGAGCTATGTTTCACGACATGTACAAAAATGGTTCACACATGTAACACACCAATACCTACAAAAAGTCTCTTAGTACAAACTGATCCCAACAGGAAGTCGGTTATTTTGAATTTTCCCTTCAAAATTGGTGTGTTGTTTTTGCCATTTTCAGGGGTTGTATTTCTAACTAACTCCCTCCTAGAGATTTATTCAGATCAACACCAAACTTGGTCAGTGTAATCTAAAGCCCTTTGCATAATAAATTGCGTAAGGACTTGAGGTTTCGTTAAAGGGAGTGTCCATGGCGTCTGACAAATTTCGATGTTTCAGCCATGAAATAGGATGTTGATTGTAACTCAGGCATAAAATGTCCAATCCTCCCCAAACCTCACATTGTTACGATAAAGTCCTGCCCTGAACACATCTGAAGGCCAATATTCCATTATACATGATACGCTACCTGCTGGCAACAGGAAGATTGGCACATATATGGAATAAACATTGATATATTCTACTTATATTTATGAGTTTAAACGCATATTTCTCACCGCTCACCTATTAACTAGAAGCCACTCCGCCGGTGAGCCTGCGCGATGGTCTGCTTCATCGCTGCTTGCAGCTTTAATTAGCCCGAGCAATCGATGGTGTGAGGACCCTCTTGAATTGCTCAGTTTATTATTATTATTATTATTATTATACTTCCCAAAATGAATCGCATTTTTGAGGGCCTAAACATACTCAAAAAGTCATGAACTTTGCACACACCTCCAACTGAGAAAATGTATGTCTGATTTGGTTTCAGAAGTGGGCGTGGCAAAATGGCTCTGACAGCCACCTATACACGCTCAGCGGTATGCCTTCAAGCTACGCTTTCACGTCACATGCACGTAAAATTGGCACAATACATGTACCACACCAATACCTACAAAAAAGACTCTTGGACCAAAATTCTAAACCCAACAGGAAGTTGGTTATTTTTAATTTTATGAGCAAATTTTGTGTCATTTTTGTCATTACTATGCGCTTGTATTTTAACTAACTCCTCCTAGAGATTTATTCAGATCAACACCAAATTTGGTATGCCTAATCTAAAGGCCTTATGATGTTAAATTATGAAGATTTTGAGTTTTCAAGCTAATGGACTTGTCCGTATGCCTGGCTTAATTTCGCTGATTCGCCATGAAAATGAAGTTGCTATAACTCAGACATACAATGTCCAATGTGCCCAATACTTCACATGTTTGATGAGACTCTGAACCTGAACATATTGACATGCCCATATTCAGTTATAGTCATAGCGCCACCTATTGGCAAACAGGAAGTGACATATTTTACGCCAGTAAGAACTACTCCTAGAAATGTTATGACATCAATGTTTTTTGTGGTCAGTCTAATCTAAAGGCCTGCAATGATGTTAAATTGAGAAGATCTTGAGTTTTCATAGTAAAGGGCTGTCCATGGCCATGTCAAAATTCGAGTGCTCGCCATGGGAGTAGAAGTTGTTGTAACTCAGTCATAAAATATCAGATCTTGCCCAAACTTCACATGTTTGATAAGAGTCCTGGCTTGAACACATCTGAAGGCCAATATTCCATTATAACGATAGCTGCCACCTGCTGGCAACAGGAAGATTGGCACACATATGGAATTAACTTTGATATATTGCACTTATATTTATGAGTTTAAATGCATATTTCTCAACGCTCACCTTTTTAATAAAAGCCACACGATATGGGTGAGTCTCCGGTGCGAGGGACTGCTCATCGCTGCTTTGCAGCTTAATATTAGGCTCAAGTCGGCTAAAGAGCCCTATTGTTCCCTAAGGATTATTCTTATTATTATTATTATTTTTATTTTTATTTTTTAAAACTTCCGGCATTTTGGGGCCTTAACATGCTCAAAAACTCTTGAAAATTGGCACACTCATTGGAATCTGGCCATCAGGACGCTACAGAGACTGGGACCCGTGCACAGGGCTCTACAGCCTCTGAACACAGTCAGAAATCTTGAACCATAGCTCACATAGCTTGCATGTATTTATATGAAACTCACTACACTTATAGATCTCATTGAGCGAACAACTTTCAAGGCTTATGTCATAGGCTCCCAACAGGAAGTCAGCTATTCAGGGCTGTTTAAAAAAAGCATGCTCTGGAATTTGAAATACTCCTTCGAGGTTTTCAACCCGTCGCCAAACCGGAAACATCCAAGACATTGGGAATGAAAATTCAGGGGATTTTTTGATATTCCTTAACGGTTTGTCTTTGGAAATGCTGGAAATTATATGAGAAATGAGAAACAAAATTCTAATAACATCCACATTCCATTTCCTAAATTTGGACCAAAACTTCATTTTTTTCCAAGGCTGGATACTGATCTATATATAAAAAATTAACATTATAGCCCACCAACTGGCAGCAGGAAGTGTCCTTTTCCAAAATGCCTTGAATTCACATCTTATTTTTTACTCTATTTACTTAAAACCTTCATCAGAATAAACAAAAAACACGGCCAAAATCTGTTGTGGGGATAATTGATATTCGATAAGGCGGCCATGGCAATGCCAAACTTGAATGTTCTGTTTGGTGAGTTTGAGGCAGAAAAGCTTCAGATTTACAATGAAAATTTCCCAAAACATTCAGTATTAAAGGGATAAGGCTAGACAATGGCAAAAAGCTTTTAAAAAAGGGGCACTTCTAAACCCACCTTTCTCAAAAGTGGGGGTTTTTTAGCCAGACACCAAACTTTGGTACATAAATTTGTTCTTTTTTCTAAGACAACCTTTCCAAACCCGAAATACTACAAACCAACAGGAAGTCGGCTATTTTGATTTGAATATTTAAAATTGAGCCTGATTTGCATACCCCTCACAGGAAATGTTCCTAACCACCAAACCTTTCTAAATGTTGAAAAACATTGAGGAACTTTAAATTATGAAATGGATTTTGGTTAGCTTGAACGGTTTTCTGGTGATTTTTTGAAATGACAAAAAGGGAATCATTAATTGCCTTGTATTTTTTAAATTGCAGCTTCCAAACACTTAAAAAAAAAATTCATACAGAATCAAATCACTTGAGGACATATGCATAGTTTCATGACTTTCCAAACACCAGGTTAAAAGCAAATTAAAAAATTTGTGACATTCAACTCACCTGTCCCTGTTTTAAGGAATGTATAAAATTGAGAGGTGTGTGTGTTGGTGTTGGTGTTGGTGTGTCTGTGAGTGGGGGGATGGGCATGAGGGAGTGGAGACAAGAGAGAGAGAAAGAGACTTAATCATCTCTTTAAACACCAGAAAAAAAAGTATTTTAAATTGTTATTTTTTTTGTTTTTGCTAAATTCGTTTTCATTACCGCTTAAGAAATCTCTTAGGCCTTATCCTTTTCTGACAGTTTCGGAATTAAAAAAATTTAAAAAATAATTTATTTGTGCTGCAAATAATTTTCAATCTCATTTGATATTGACCATTCCATCCTGTGACAACATTTACCTTTAATTTCATAATTCATGGATGTAACAGTAAAAACTTTGGCCACAGATGAAGACTAAGCTGAATGCAAGAACTTTTACAAATGCTTATAAAGTCATTAAAGGGATTTTATAACACTGTAAAAATAATGTTAATTTGTTAACATTAGTGAATTTATTGGTAACACTTTTATAATAACTGCACCTATTAAAAAATAGTCAGTTCATGCTTTATAAAGTCTTTCCCAACTTAAATAATTATTAAAAGAAGTTTAAATACAGCTATGTTTGATCTTGGTTTATAAGCACATTTATTAAAAAAGGGAGAGTAAAGGGTCAGTTATCTTCCCCGGAAAAATAAAAAATGAAAATAAACAAACAAAAATTACCAATTGGAAATTTTATTTGGGAATGATAAAACCACCAAATAACCATATTCCTCCAAGAAGACACAATAGTTCACACCCAAATTTTTTTCAAACATGATCCAATATACCAAGTGTAAATTTAATGGGTTTAGGATACCTTAAATGGTGTGGCCATACCATTTATTAAAGTAACATAAAAAAAAAAACAATATTATTTTACTATATCTTTAACATTCTTTATTCCAACTCTTCATAATTTTTTATATAATGGAAAGTCATCATTTGAAAGAAGCACAGTAAGTTTCATAGTTTTATTTATTTTCAAGAGCCAGCTTAAAATTAAAACCACAAACAAATATTAAAAATCAACTTAAAAATTTTAAACCAATAATGGCCACCAATAATATGATTACTTTAAATAATTATTAGAAAACAAGTATGATTTAAATATTTTATAGAAATCTTCAAAGAAAAAATAATATGTATTTTACTGATAAAATGACCCCCCACTTAATTAGAAAATAAATAGGGAATACTTGTATTAAAATAATTTTTATAGGTTTTATGGACAGATGTTTGGAGTGACTCTTTAAGGATCAGCACCACATCCTTTCTTTACCACTGTTTAAAGAATTTTATCTTACAAAAAACAGGTGCCAATTAATTTTGATAGCTTGAATGGTTTTTAAAGGTGATTTTTTAAAAACAGAAAAAAAGGAAACCAGTAAATGTTTCTTCTAATTTTTAAGGCAGTTTAAAACAACAAAATTAAATACAGAAGCCAAGGGAAATATGCATAGTTTCATGACTTAACAACACCATATGGATGATAGAAAATTAAAAAACTACCAACCTGGGTCACCTTGTCCCCCTGTCACTTGGGTAATTGTGTGTGTGTGTGTGTTGGGGGGTTTTGGTGTTAAATTTGGGAAAGGTAAAAGGATTTATGTGAATTGTAAAATATGAGAGAGAGAGAGAGGGAGGGAGAAAAACCACCAGAAAAGCAATTTTTGTTGTTGTTTTTTTTCCATCATTACAGCTTAAAAATATTCCTCCAACATCAACTGTTGCCTTTATAAAGCCATCTCCCAAAATTAATAAAGTCATTAGTAACATTTTATAAATACAGCTATAATTTTAAAATTTTCATTTTATATGCAAATTTTTTAAGAAAAGGCTGTAATCTTCCTAAAAAAAAAAAAAAAAAAAAAAAAAAATAAACAAACACAGAATTCGGAAAACATTTATTTCAAGATGCAAAAAGAAAACTGTACACCTATATACAATATAATACAATTGATAAAGTTTATATTAAATTTTTTTTAATTAAGTAAAAAAATTAATAATAATAATAATTTAATTAAAATTTTTAAAACCACCTTAACCACCGGTAGACAACAAGTAAAACAACAGTAACAATATTAAAAACAAAAAATAACAAGGCAAATAACAAATGTCAATAAAAAACCACAATAATTATTAGAAAAGCACAAACATATTTGGAATAACTATAAAGACTTTTAATATAGGTTTTATGAACAAGTTAAAGGTTTTGAGAGATTTGCTTGGTCAGGGCACCACCTTCCCCTCTTGTAATGACGGTTTGAGGAATATACTTCCAGGTAGTACCGCCCCCCCTAATGCAGAAACTTTTCAGAACCAACTCCCGGAGGGAGGACCCATCCCATAAAATAAAACATGCCTTTATTCTCCCATCCGGCCAAACCGCACGACATTTTCGGATGAATGTTCAGAATTGATGGATGGACATCTAAGCCCGGAAAAGTCATCAGCAACCGCACAGAGAAAAGAAAAATAAAGTAAAAAAACAAAAAACAAAACAGGTAAGTTGGTTTGACATTACTTGAAGCTCAAATTTAGGGGACCGCCTCTTGAAACATGTGATATTGTTTACAATTTTCAACGCCAGTAGCATTTGAAGAAAGAAAATGACTTACAGTCATAAAAAACAATTGCCATCTAGGTGACAGCTATAAGAATTTAATTGAATGTTTGATATTTAAAAAAACAAACCGAAGTCATATTAAATTATGCTACTTTTTTCACATGGGCTCAAAAGCAAATTTGAAGCTCAATAGCATTTTGAGGAGAAAGACCCGAGTCATAAACCAATTGTAATGTGTTATTTAGGTGTGGGCTACGATGCACAACTTATAAATTTTTTTATATAATTAAAATAAAGTGTTACTAAAGTTATATATTTGTTCTGTGTATGTGATTTCCCAAAGTCTAGACGGGTCGGATTAACCCTTAACCGCCATATCCCCAAAATTTGATTGCCAAGGGTTACTGTAATGCTTATGCCCTTCACAAAGTTTTCCCGGACCACCGGGTGGCGTTGAACTGGACGGCTTGAGCCTGCCATCGCTGCTTTTGCAGCTAATTTATTATTATTTTCTCCAAATGAACGGTTTTTGAGGGCCTAAAAATTTAAAAGTCATGAAACTTTGCCACACACCTCAGAACTGGCTTAAAAATTTCCGCCTGGATATGGGTTTTCAGAAGTGGGTGTTAAAAATGGCTCAACAGCCCACCTATACATTTCCCTCAACTGTGTTTTTGAGCTAAGCTTTTCCATGCATTTATGAAAAAACCAGCATACACATGTAATTACCTACAAAAAAAGTCTCTTGAGCAAAACCCAAAAACCCAAACAGGAAGTTCCTTTTAATTATGAGCAAATTTTGTGTCATTTTTGTCATTTTAAGGCTGTATTTAAACAACCCTCCTAGAGATTATTAGATCAACACCAAATTTTGGTAATTGGGGCCTTAATGGGTTAAATTGTGGCTTTGAGTTTTCGCACGGGCCCGCGGGCCGGCCTGGGAATTTTGATGATTCAAGAAAACAGGAAGTTGTTATAACCTTGGACATAAAACCAATTCCCAAACTTCCCATGTTTAGAGACCCTGGCCTGGAACAGATTGACATGCCCATATTCAGTTTATAGTCTAGCTTATTAAAACAGGAAGGGAATATTTTAACCAAGGCATGAACTAATTCCTAGAAATTTTATGACATCAATGTATTTTATGTGGTCAGTCTAATCTAAAGGCCTGTAAAGTTAAGTTGTAAGATCTTGAGATTTCAAGTAAAGGCCTGTCCACGCCTTTCAAAGGTTCGATGTCTTACCGGAATAAAATATGTTATAACTCGGGATAAAATGTCCCATTTCCCCAAACTGCACATTGTGATAAGAAATCGGCCGAAACACATCTTGAAGGCCAAAATTCCAATCAGGGGGTAAAATCTGAAGCGCCACCTATACACTTTCAACAGAGTGTTTGTTGGGTTTCACGCATTACGTACAAAAAAATCGGTATACAAATTTAAAAATCCAATACCACAAAACTTTGGTAAGAACCTAATCCCAACAGGGAACGGTTATTTAGAATTTTTCTGCAAAATTGGGCTGGTTTTCCATTTTCGGGGTTGTAATTTTAACCTCCCCTCCTAGACATTTATTCAGATCAACACCAAACCTGGCAGTTTAATCTTAAGCCCTTTATGGGTTAAATTGCTAAGATCTTTAGATTTCAATAAACGGTCCGGCAGGCCTGGACAAATTTCCGGAAGGTTTTCCAAAAAGGGAAGTTCGTAACTTAGACATACAATTCCAATCTGCCCCAAACTTCACATGTTAGATAAAACTTTTGCCTTTAACAGATCTACATCCCACATTCAGTTTTATTCATAACCACCATTGGCAACAGGAAGTACATGTTTTGTGAAAAAACTACCCCCAAAATTTTTAGAAAATATTATTTTGGGTCCAATCTAAAGGCCTGGCAATGTTAAATTTTTGAGATCTTGATTTTTTAAAGGGCCCTGGCCATGACAAAAGTTTTGATGTTTGCCCGCAAGAGAAGTTTTTAACTCAACATTGTTAATCTTCCCAAACTTCCAGTTTGATAAGAGCCCGGGTGAACACATCTGAAGGCCAAACCATTATAATGATAGCCCCACCTGCTGGCAACGTAAGATTGGAAACATATGGGATAATTTTGATATTTCCACCTATTTAGGACATTTTATATTTAAGTTTCACCTTTTACTAAAGCACACATGGGGTGAGCCTGGGTGGGGCCTTTTATCGTGTTTGTTTTAATTAGGCCCGGAACGGTGCAACCCCTTTTGCTGTTCGCTTATTATTATTATTAGGCCCGAAAAGGTGGAGGACCCCTTGTATTGCTTTGTTTTTTTTAGGGCTAGCCCGGGGGGACCCTCTTTGGAATTGCCGTTTATTATTTATTATTATTATTATTATTAGGGCCCCGAAATGGTGTAGAACCCTTTGGAATTGTTCGCATTAGTCTCGAAAGAACCGTGGTGTGAGGGACCCCTTGGAATTGTCCGCTTATTATTATTATTATTATTATTATTATTATTTACATATTATTCTTCTCCAAGATGAATCGCATTTTTGAGGGCCTAAACATGCTCAAAAGTCAGGAAACTTTGCACACACCCCTGAACTGGCTAAAATTTACATCTGATTTAGGCTACAAAAGTGGGTGGCAAAATGGCTCAACAGCGCCACTATACACATTCAACGGGGAAGCAAGCTTCATGTACAAAGAAGGAAAATCGATACACGTAACCTCCAATACCTACAAAAAAAGACTCTTGGAGCAAAATCCAAAACCCAACAGGAAGTCGGGTTATTTCAATATTATGAGAAATTTTGTTTTTTGTCATTTCCAGCGGTTTAATCCTAACCTCCTAGAGATTAATTCAGATCAACACCAAATTTGGTATGCTAATCAAAGGCCTCTTATGTTAAATCAGGCTTTGAGTTTCGTGAAGGGCCGGTTGCCTGCAATCTCGAAGGATTCGCCATGAAACAGGAAGTTGCTATAACTCAGACATACAATGACCAATCTGCCCCAAACTTCACATGTTTGATGCATCTGTCCCGAACAGTTTGACACAACTCATATTCAGTTATAGTCATAGTCACCTATTGGCAACAGGAAGTATATTTTTAGCCAGACAAACTACTCCTAGAAATTTTGACATCAATGTCTTTTGTGGTCAGTCTAATCTAAAGGCTCGTGGATGTTAAATTGTGAAGATCTTGAGTTTGCTAAAGGGCTGGTCCATGAGGGACATGACAAAGTTCGACATCTCTGCCATGGGAATAAAATATGTTATTACTCCAGGACATAAAATGTCCGATCTTCCACAAACTTACATGTGTGATAAGATCCCTGAACACATCTGAAGGCCAAATTCCAACGGTGTGGCAAAATGGCTCAACAGCCACCCATACACATTCAATGAGTGTGCCTCAGCCATGTTCCACGAGGACAAAAATCGGCACACATATGTAACACCCAATACCTACAAAAAAGTCTCTGGACAAACCAATCCCAACAGGAAGTCGGTTATTTAGAATTTTCTCTGCAAAATTGGCTTTGCCATTTTCGGTTCCTTAACAAATCCTCCTAGAGATTTTATTCAGATCAACAGCAACCTTGGTCAGTTAAATCTAAAGGCCTTAAGATGTTAAATTGCTAAGATCTTGAGGTTTCAGTAGTGGGGTCCATGGCAGCCTGACAAATTTCCCGGTGTTTCTGCCATGAAAGGAAGTTGCTGTAACTCAGTCATACAATGTCCAACCTGCCAACTTCACATGTTAGGATAAGACCTCTTGCTTAACAGATCTACATGCCAATATTCAGTTATGTCATAGTCCCCGCTGGCAACAGGAAGTGACATTTTTACGTACCACAAACTACTCCTAGAAATAGTAATGACATTAATGTTTTTTTTTTTGTGGTCAGTCTAATCAAAGGCATGTGCAATGCTAAATTATGGATAATCTTGTTTATATTTAAAGATGGTCCATGGTTTACCAGACAAATTTGATGTCTTGCCACAGCAAGAGAAGTTGTTGTAACTCAAGCATAAAATGTTCAATCTTCCCCAAACTTCACATGTTTGATAAGACCTGGTCGAACACATCTGAAGGCCAATTTTTTATAATGATATCCCACCCGTTGGCAACGGTAAGATTGGCAATATATGGGATATACTTTGATATATTCCACTTATATTTAGGAATTAAATGATATTTCAATGTTCACCTTACTAAAGCCACATCGATGGCGGTGGAGTCCGGGAGGGTCTGTCATCCTGTTTGTAAGTTTAATTAGGGTCGAGTCTATGGTGGAGGACCTCTTGAATTGTTCATTATTATTATTAGGTCCGAGCAATCCATGGTGTGAGGACCCTATTGTATCTGCTCTGTTTATTTATTATTCTTATTCTTCCGCTTCCAAAATGAATCGGATTTTGAGGGCTTAAACAGCTCTAAAAAGTCATGAAACTTGCCACGCGAAAACCAGGTGGAAAATTTCGCCTGATATAGGATTCAAAAGAGGATGTGGCAAAATGGCTTCGACAGCCCACCCATAATAAGAAAATCAACAGCCTCAGATATGTTTCAGAATGCACAAAATTACACATATGTAACACACAATACCTACAAAAAGACTCTGGAGAAAATTTAAAACCAAAGGAATTGGTTATTGTAATTATGAGAAATTTTGTGTAATTTTGTCATTTCCATATGTTGTATTTTAACAACTCCTCCTAGAGAGTTATTCAAATCAACACCAAATTGGGCCTAATCTAAAGGCCTTGCATGGTTAAATTGGAAGATCTTGAGGTTTCGCTAAAGGAGGTCCATGGCGCCTGCAAATTCGGTGTTCGCCCATGAAAAGGAAGTTGCGAACTCAGACATTCAATGTCCACCTGCCCAAACTTCAAATGTTTGATGAGACTCAACCCGAACAGATTGAATCCATATTCAGTTATAGTCATACGCCCACCATTGGCAACAGGGAAGTTACATTTTTACACCGCACAAACTACTCCTAGAAAATGTTATGACATCAATGTCTTTTTTTGTGGTCAGTCTAATCCTAAAGACCTGTGCAGTTGTGAAAATCTTGAGTTTTGTTAAAAGATGTTATAAAAGATGTTATAACCAGGCATAAAATGTCCGTTTTCCAAACTTCACATGTGTGATAGGGTCCTGGCCTAAACAGATCTGGAAGGCCAATATTCCATAGAGTGTAAAATGGCTCGGAGGCGACAATACCTTTCAACGGAGTGGATACACTTTAAACGAGTGTACTATGTTTTTCAATGCATGTACAAAATCGGTACAACATGTAACACACCCATATCTACTAAAAGTCTTCTTGGTAACAACTGAATCCCAACAGGGAAGTCAGTTATTTAGAATTTTCTGCAAAATTAGTGTTGTTTTAATGATAGCCCACCTGCTGGCAACAGGAAGATTGGTAACTATATGGAATAATCATTGATATATTCTACTTATATTCTATGAGTTTAAACCATATTTCAACGCTCACCATTAACTAAAGCCAGCCTTGGTGAGCGGGTGAAGTTCGCTATCCTGTTCAGCTTAATTATTATTATTATTATATTATTATTATTATTCCAAAATGAACGGATTTTGAGGGAAAAGTTTAAAAAGTCATGAAACTTGACACACCCGAGCTGGCGAAAATTTACGCCTGATAGGGTTTTTGGGGGGGGGAAAACCAACAGCCACCCATACACGCTCAACGGTACCGAAAAGCTTCCCATTACATGTATGAAAATGATACCCAAACCTCCAAACCCCAAAAAAACTTGGAGCAAAAATCTGAAACCCAACAGGAATCGGTTAACAAATTATGAGCAAAGTTCATTTTTTAATTTCCGCTTGTATTTTAATCTTTAGAGATTTCCCATTCAGACAACACCATTTTCGAATCGGGCCTTTGGGGAAATTGGTTTTGAGTTTTGATGGCGGGTTCCATAAATTGGAAAACTTCCATGAAAGGGTTGCTATAATCAACATACAATGACCAATCTGCCCCAAACCACATGTTTGAGAAACCCAAAAAAAGATTGGAAGCCTATTCAGTTATAGTCATACGCCCACCCATTGGCAACAGGAAGGAAATTTTACACCGCATTAACACCAGAAATTTATGACAAGTATTTTGTGGTCATCTAATCAAAGGCCGGCATTTAAGTTGTGAAGATCTTGATTTCGAGAGCTCCATGGCCCCCAGGGTTCGAGTCCGCCATGGGAATAAAAAATTGTTATAACTAGGATAAAAGTCCACTTCCCCAAACGCACAGTGGATAAGAGTCCTCTGAACACATCTGGGCCAAAACCATCGGGCAAAACCGAAGCCCACCATAACATTCAACAGAGTGTCCGAAGCATGTTTCCAGCATGTACAAAAAAATCGGTAACACAAACACCAATTACCTACAAAAAAAGTTCTTGGAAATAACCAACCCAAAGGAAGTCGGGATTTAGAATTTTCCGCAAAATTCCTTTTGCCATTTTTGGGGGAAATTTTTAACAATTCCCTAGAGATTTAGTCAGACAACACCAAACTGGGTCGTAATCTTAACCCTTTTATGTTAAATTGGGATCTTTAGATTTCAATAGGGGTCCATGGCGCTACAAATTTCGGCTTTTCCCACAAAAAGGAAGTTGCTGTAACCAGACATACAATGTCCAATCGCCCCAAACTCCATGTTAGATAAACTTCCCCAAAGATCTACTGCCCAATTCAGTTATAGCATGCCCCACCCATTGGCAACAGGAAGTGACATGTTTTAAACAAAACATTCTATAATTTTGAGATTAATAATTTGTGGGTCAAATCTAACCAAAGGCCCGTGATAACTTTGAGATCGAGTTTTGTTGGGCAGCCCATCCCAGACAAATTTTGATATCTTCCAGCAAGAGAAGTTATTGTAACTCAAGCATAAAATGTTAATCTTCCCAAACTTCAATTTTTTGATGAGTCCTGGTCTGAAAATCTGAAGGCCAAATTCCATTATAATGATAGCCCACCCGCTGGAATGGTAAGATTAAATATATGGGATATAAATTTGTTAATTCTATTATATTTAGACACATATTTAACCCACCTTTTACTAAAGCCAAAATGGGGAGCCCGGGGAATTCTCATCCGCGAGCTTTTTAGGGGCCCGAAAGAATCGGGGTGTGAGGACCCCCTTGAATTGTTATTATTATTATTATTATTATTATTATTATTATTATTATTATTATTCTCCAAAATGAACGCTTTTGAGGGCCTAAACATCCGAAAAAAGTCATGAACTTTGCAAAACCAGAACTGGGTAAAATTTAGCCTGATATGGGTTTCAGAAGTGTGGAAAACCAAACCCACCCCTACACCCCAACGGACCAGCCACGCTTCATGTACATGTATGAAAATCGGTATACCTTTAACCTCCAATACCTACAAAAGTCTCTTTGGAGAAAACCAAACCCAACAGGAAGTCGGTTATTTAATATTAGAGCAAATTTGTTATTTTTTTGTCATTTCAGCCAGGGTTTTAACAACTCCTCCTAGAGATTCATTCAGATCAACACCAAATTTGCTATGCCAACTGGGCCTTTAATGTTAAATTTAAGGGCTTTTGACTTTTCCTTGGGCTTGTCCAGGTTTCTGGCACCCAGATTCCAGAAAAAGGGGAAGTTCATAACTCAGACATACAATGACCAATCTGCCCAAACTTCACATGTTTAGAGACCCCTGACCTGAAAGATTGAATGCCCATATTCAGTTATAGCCTAGCCCCACCATTGGAAAGGAAGGACATATTTTACACCGCAGAACTACCCTAGAAATTTTAGACATCAATGTATTTTTGGTCGCTAATCTAAAGGCCCCAAAAGGAGTTAAGTTTGTGAAGATCTTGAGTTTTCCCATAGTGGTCCTGGCGCTTGTCAAGGGTTTGTCTCCCATGGAATAAAAGAGTTATAACCCAGGCAAAAATGTCCGACTTCCCCAAACTTCACATGTGTAAATCCCCCAACACACTGAAGGCCAAAAATCCATCAGGTGGGAAAATGGCTCTGCCACCATACACTTTCAACAGAGTGCTCGAAAAGGTTTCAGGAATGTACAAAAAAAAGGATACACAGTAAACACCAATATCCAAAAAGTCTCTTGACAACCAATCTCAACAGGAAGTCGGGTTTATTTAGAATTTTCCGAAACTGGCCTTTGTTTTTTTCATTTTTGGGGCTTTTAACCAACCCCTCCTAGAGATTTATTCAGATCAAAAAAACCGGTCATTAATCTTAAGCCCCGGATGTTAAATTAAAAGATCTTTAGATTTCAAGCATGGTCCATGGTGGCCTGACAAATTTCGATGTTCACATGAAAAGGAAGTTGCTGTAACTCAGACATACAATGTCCAATCTGCCCCAAACTTCACATGTTAGATAAAACTTCTGCCCTTAACAGTTTTACATGCCCACATTCAGTTATAAGTCATAGCCCACCTATTGGCAACAGGAAGTGACATATTTCGCTAATAAACTACTCCTCATTATTTTTTGAGATTAACATATATTTTGTGGTCAGTCTAATCTAAATGCCTGTGCAATGTTAACTTTGGAGATCTTGAGTTTTTGTTAAAGGGCTTCCTATGGCCATGACAAATTTGATGTCTCTGCCACAGCAAGAGAAGTTGTTGTAACTCAAGTATAAAATGTTCAGTCTTCCCAAACTTCACGCTTGATAAGAGTCCTGGCCTGAACACATCCTGAAGGCCAATATTCCATTATAATGATGTACCTGCTGGCAACGGTAAGATTGGCAATTTATATGGGATATACTTTGATATATTCCACTTATATTTAGGACATTAAATGCTATTTCTCAACGCTCACCTTTTACTAAAGCCACACGATATGGGTGAGCCGAAAGAGGGCTGCTCATCGCTGCTTGTAGTTTAATTAGGGCCGCACCAGGTGCGAGGGACCCTCTTGTATCTGCTTTGTTTTTAGGGGCAAGCACTCAAGGTGCTAAGGCACCTTGTGTTTGTTATGCGCTATTATTATTCTTCTTCTTCCACCCCAAGTCTATGGTAGCCCATAGAACCGATTATGGAAAGTTGTATAATTTGGCACACTAATAGAGGACTGTCTGAACATTAACCGTAGCAAATTTGAAGTTCTAACTCAAACTCTCTAGCCACCAATTGTCTAAACTTTCAAAACTTGATGCTAATAACTCTTGAACAAGCCACAAAATGAAAATTCTTTTTCCTGTGATTCCTTGGCTCATGCCGAATCGAATGGACACCAAATTCAAAATAAGGTTTAGTTTTTTCGCTATCGTCAATTGTTAGAAAACCACTTTTTTCAACTGTCAGTCAAAACTTGCCGATTGTCCAAAATTGAATCAGATAATCTTCCAGACCATGCTGGCAAAAAGTTATGGGAATCAAGTTGATTTCCAAACCGTTCCGAAAACTCATGACATTCTTAAAACCGCAAACGTGAACGTGAGGCTATATCTCCAACGGTTTGGCCTATTGAGACCAATCTTGGTGGGTCTTATAACAACCATTCCCTGGGACTACCTGCAGTGTTTCGGCGTGTGCCCCTAGTGGTCAGGAGATATGAAAATGCATGTTTTGCTCATAACTTCTGAACGGTTATGCCAAAAATCACAAAAAGTGGTGTCTTTAGATTCAGTGCATCATTCGAATGAATGATACCGAATTTTCCCAATTCGCCATTTTGCGCCCATTTTGAATTTTGTTGTAAATTGCTGTATCTTAAGAATGAAGTTCCGATCGTTAGAAATAATTACAAAATGTCCTCCATGCCTGAATGTACACAAAAAAAATTGGGGCAGCCCACCTTGTGGTCAATAGTTATAACGATTTTTTCGAAAATGCTAAACTTTTGCATACATTAGCTATTGTAACAAAACTGATGTTGATAGATTCCTTAAGGGCCGAGAACACCGGACACCCATTTGTCAATTTTGGCAAAATTTCCTGTCCGCCATTTTGATTCATGTTGAAAACCTACTTTTGAACTCCTCCAGACCGTTGCTCAGATTTTCCACCAAATTTGATTTGGATCATCTTCAGACCATGCTGGCAAAAGTTTGGAATTTGTGTTTACACGTAACCGTTTTCAATTAGCGATCAACGAATTTGCTGGAAAGATGCCAAACTGCATCTGAGGCTGTATCTCTGCAAAGGTTGGAGATATTTACAAAAACTTAATATGTGACATTGTCACATCACATTGACCACGCCACATCATTTTGGTACGCGCCACCTATTGGTCAAAGTAATAAACCAATCAATAACCGCAATTATTACATTCCACAATGCTATAACGCTTGATTGCATTAGCCTATTATCATGAAACATGTCTCAAAATGTTCCTTGGGACATCCGACCAACATACATACCATTATGTCATATTAAGCAAAAAATTCCTGTCCGCCATTTTGATTCATGTTGAAAACCTTTTTTTTAAACTCATCCTCAACCGTTTGTCTGATTTTCACCAAAATTGAATCAGATCATCTTCAGACCGGTGACAAAACGTTATGGATTTTGTGGTCAATAACGAAACCGTTTTGTACAAGCTGCTTCAGATGTCAGGCATCTTCACAAAATGGTCTGAGGCTATATCTCTGCAAACCCTATAGTGGTCTTCCAGTGACATCTAGTGGTAGAATGCAATTTATCATACAACACTGTCTCTTTAACCTTTATAACTGTTATATGTTGTCTTAATTTCATTCCAAAGAAGTAATAGCATTTTGTATAATTTCACAGTCTAGATAATAGTACTGCACTGATTTTAAAATAACCTAGATATGGCTGACAGTAAAAGAATAGAACAGAATTACAGACACACACAAACATGAAATGTTTAAACTATATATTAATACTCAATAAGCATGCTAAACCCACACAGATGCACAATTTTGTTATATATATGAATTAAAATAAAATGATGGGTGATAAAACCTATTAAAAGTCTTCTGTTTTTATGGGCTTCTATGTCATTTTTCAGGTTTCATTGCAATCATAATCTGCATAATTATAAACGATGTAGATATATCTGTATGAATAAATTGGTAAACTTTGACTCAATGTGATCTGAAATGCTTGAACAGTAATATTAAATAATAGTAATATACATTTTTCTAGATGAATCCCTCAACAAGCCCATAAACTGTAATGTTTTAGTCTTTAGTGAGCTCATTAGTGGTCTTCGGTGACATCTAGTGGTTATAATTGCAATTTTTATTCAAGACTGGGTTTTGAAGCTTTATAAATATTACAGTGCTTCTTTTTTACCTAATCTCTGTTAAATTTTGCATGATTGTTTAGAAAAATACAGATCTAATGCTATTATGTGATTATATTACCCCTTTTTGCAGTTTAATGCCATTCACAACAGAAATCTTTTGTTTTTAGGCCTGTTTAAATGTTATCTAATCCAAAGGACAAAAATACAACATATTTTTTTCAAAGTTATTGATCTAGAGAGTCAGAGATATTACTGCAGTGGTTTGATCAAGACTGAACAAAAAACCAGGTGACCCAAAACATTCAAATTGTGGACCAATTTACGAAAAAAAGGCTATAACTCGGGAACAAAATGAGATATGTTCACCAAACTCAGAACTCATATGCATGAACAAAAACTTTAGTCAAATAATTTTTTTTCCATATTCTGCCACTTGGTGGCGCTACAGGATGAAAAAAACTAAAATGGCTATAACTAAGCAACCAGCTGATCCAATCAACTTGAAAATTGGTATGGCCCAATGTGGCATAAGTGCTCTATGAGGAATTTCACTTATCTTAAAACATGGCCGCATTGGCCAAACAACTTTAAGCACCTATTTGACAAGGTTAATGGAAGTCGATCGAACAGAGCTTCGGTGGGCATGTTCGACTCATTGCCCTAAAGGTCTGTAAGTATTTTGAAAGAAGTTGCCCACAACATTGTCACCTCCCACAGAACACAACAAAGCGATTTGATTACAGCCAACTATTTTCCAAAAATGATAATGCATCATTTTCACTGGCTGTTTACATGGCTGTCTTCCAATAATTGCTTTCTTACTCGTTGCATTTGGTCTGATGCTCCATGCCATGCTAGCTCCTGCGCTGTGGAACTTTTATTAACGATTTTCAGCCATTTCAATTACAATCATGCAATTATTAATTTCATTATTCATTGTTGCATTTGGTCTGATGCTACATATGCTTAGCTCCTGATGTTGCCGCTGGAATGCTTGCCCTGATTGCTGCTTGCAGCTATATTTATTGATTATTATTCTTCTTCTTCTTCTTCCCGAATGAATCGTGATTTTTGAGGGCTTTTAACATGCTCAAAAGTCAGTGAAACTTTTGCACACGCCAAAACCTGGTGAAAATTTTCGCTGATATAGGATTCAGAAGAGGGTGTGGGTAAAATGGTTCGACAAGCCACCTATACCAAGAAAATCAACAGCCTTCCAGCTAGTTTCACGTACATGACTTGAAAATTGGCACACATATGTAAACACACCAATACCTACAAAAAAGACTCTTGGAGGAAATTCTAAACCCAACAGGAAGTCGGTTATTTTAATATTATGAGCAAATTGTGTAATTTTGGTCATTTCCATGTGTTGTATTTTAACAACTCCTCCTAGAGAGTTCTTCAAATCATCACCAAATTTGTAGCCTAATCTAAAGGCCTTTATGATGTTAAATTAGCGAAGATCTTGAGTTTTCATTGAAGGGCGTTCGATGAGCGAGCCTGGCTAATTCTGAGGATTCGCCATGAAAATGAAGTGCTATAACTCAGACATACAATGACCAATTTGCCCCAAACTTCACATGTTTGATGAGACCTCGAAGTTGAACAGATTGACATGCCCATATTCAGTTATATTCATAGCCACCCTATTGGCAACAGGAAGTGACATATTTTACGCCATGACAAACTACTCCTAGAAATTATATGACATCAATGTCTTTTTGTGGTCAGTCTAATCTAAAGGCCTTGGCGAGTGTTCAGTTGTGAAGATCTTGAGTTTTCGTAATGGTTTTGTTCATGGCGCCATTGAAGTTCGATGCTCCTCGCCATGAGAATAAAAGATGTTATAACTCAGGCATAAAATGTCCGATCTTCCCCAAACTTCACATGTGTGATAAGAGTCCTGGCCTGAACAGATCTGGGCCAATATTCCACCGGTGTGGAGAATGGCTCTATAGCCCCACCTATACACTTTCAACGGAGGCCCGAGCTTTGTTTCCATGCATTTGTACAAAATTGGTACAACATGTAACACTCCAATACCTAAAAAGTCCTTGGTAGAACCGATCCCAACAGGGAAGTCAGTTATTTTGCATTTTCACTTCAAAATTGTTGTTTTTTGATTTTCAGGGGTTGTACTTAACAACTCCTCCTAGAATTTATTCAGATCAACACCAAACTTGGTCAATGTAATCTAAAGCCCTTTAGACAATAAATCTAAGGACTTGAGGTTTCTTATAGGGCGGTCCATGGGCCCGACAAATTTCGGGTTTCACCATGAAAAAGGAAGTTGCTGTAACTCAGACATACAATGTCCAATCTGCCCCAAACTTACATGTTGGATAAGACTCTTGACCTGAACAGACTACAATATTCAGTTATAGTCATAGCCACCTATTGGCAACAGGAAGTACATATTTTACACTCCACAAACTACTCCTAGAATTTAGACATCAGTGTCTTTTGTGGTCAGTCTAATCTAAAGACCTGTGTGATGTTTAGTTGTGAAGATCTTGAGTTTTGTTAAAGGTGTGTCCATGCCGCGATGAAGTTCGAGTCTCGCCATGGGAATAAAAGATGTTATAACTCAGGCATAAAATGTCCAATCTTGCCCAAACTTCACTTGTGTGTAAGGGTCCTGGCCTAAACAGATCTGAAGGCCAATATTCCATCGAGGGAAACTGCCCTCGATAGCCCACCCATACAATTTCCAACGGAGTGCGATACACTTTAAACGAGGTGCCTCCGAGCTATGTTTCACGAATGTCAAAAACCGGTACTTACATGTAAACACCAATATCTACTAAAAAGTCTCTTGGTACGAAACCATCCCAACAGGAAGTCAGTTATTTAGAATTTTCTTGCAAAATTAGTGTTGTTTTGGCCATTTTCAGGGGTTGGACTTTGATGAACTCCTCCAGAGATTTATTCAGATCAAAACCAAACCTTGGTCAGTGTAATCTAGGCCTTTACGATTCTAAATTGCAAGATCTTGAGGTTTCAAGTAAAGGGTGGTCCATGTGCCCTACAAATTTGGATGTTTCACCATGAAATGATGTTGTTTTAACTCAGGCATTAAATGTCCAATCCTCCCCAAACCTCACATGTTAAAAGTCCTTGCCTGAACACATCTGAAGGCCAATATTCACTTAAATGTGGCACCTGCTGGCAAAAGGAAGATTGGCACATATATGGAATAAACATTGATATATTCTACTTATATTTATGAGTTTAAACGATATTTCTCACCGTCACCTAACAAAAGCCACTCGCTGCGGTGAGCCCGGTGAGGGTCTGCTTCATCTTTTTGCAGCTTTAATTATTATTATTATTAGGGCGAGAACAGGTGCGAGGACCCTTTTATCTGCTTTGTTTTTATTATTATTATTCTTCTTCTTCTTCTTCTCCGAATGAATCGATTTTGAGGGCTTTAACATGCTCAAAAGTCATGAAACTTTCACCGTGCCAAACCTGGTGAAATTTCGTCTGATATAGGATTCAGAAGAGGGTGTGGCAAAATGGCTCGACAGCCACCTATACCAAGAAAAATCAACAGCCTTCCAGCTATGTTTCACGCATGCACGTAAATTGGTAACATATTAACACACCAATACCTACAAAAAGACTCTTGGAGCAAATTCTAAACCCAACAGGAAGTCGGTTATTTTAATATTAGAGCATATTTTGTGTAATTTTGGTCATTTCCATGTGTTGTATTTTAACGAACTCCTCCTGAGAGTTCTTCAAACCAACACCAAATTTGGTTGTCAAAGCCTGCGATGTTAAATTCAAGATCTTGAGTTTTCAGAAGGGCTGGTCTCGGTATGGCGGCTTTATGATTCACCATGAAAATGAAGTTGCTATAACTCACACATACAATGTCCAATCTCCCAAACTTCACATGTTTGATGAGACCAACCTGAACAGATTGACATGCCCATATTCAGTTATAGTCAATGCCACCCATTGGCAAAGGAAGTGACATTTTTGCATGCATTAACTACTCCTAGAAATTTAATGACATCAATGCTTTTTTGTGGTCAGTCAATCAAAGGCCGGCAGTTCAGTTGTGAAGATCTTGAGTTTTCGTTAAAGGTTTGTTCATGGCCCGTGAAGGTTCGATGTCTCGCCATGGGAATAAAAGATGTTATAACTCAGGCATAAAATGTCCCATCTTCCCCAAACTTCACATGTGTGATAAGAGTCCTGGCCTGAACAGATCGCAGGCAATATTCCACCGGTGTGGCAGAATGGCTCTATAGGCCACCTATACACTTTCAACGGAGGCCGAAGCATGTTTCAATTGACATGTACAAAAATTGGTACACAATGTAACACTCCAATACCTACAAAAAAGTCTCTTGGTACAAACCGATCCCAACAGGAAGTCGGTATTTTGAATTTTCCTTCAAAATTGGTGTTGTTTTGCCATTTCAGGGTTGTACTTTAACAACTCCTCCTAGAGATTTATTCAGATCAACACCAAACCTGGTCCAGTGTAATCTTAAGCCCTTCGTGTTAAATTGTGAAGATCTTTGGATTTCGTAAAGGGTGGTCCATGGCCTGACAAATTTCGATTTCACCATGAAAAGGAAGTTGCTGTAACTCAGACTACAGTCAATCTGCCCCAAACTTCACATGTTGGATGAGACTCTTTGACCTGAACAGATCTACATGCCCATATTCAGTTATAGTCATAGCCCACCCATTGGAAAGAGTACATATTTTACACTGTGACAGACTATTTCTAGAAATTGTATGACATCAATGTCTTTTTTTGTGGTCAGTCTAATCTAAAGACCTGTGTGATGTTTAGTTGTGAAGATCTTGAGTTTTGTTGGTTGCCCATGGTGCCGGGACGGTTCATGTCTCGCCATGGGGAATAAAAGATGTTATAACTCAGGCAAAAGTCCGATCTTGCCCAAACTTCACGCTGGTGATAAGGGTCCTGGCCTGAACAGATCTGAAGGCCAATTATTCCATTGGTGGCAAAATGGCCGATAGCCAACCGCAAACTTTCAACGGGTGCAATGCAAATTCAATGGAGGTGCCTCGAGCTATTTTTTCAGCATTACGTACAAAGTCGGTACACACATGTAACACACCAATACCTACAAAAGTCTCTTGGTACAAATTCAATCCCATCGGAAGTCGGGTTATTTAGAATTTTCTGCAAAATTGGTGTTTTTGCATTTTCAGGGGTTGACTTTAACAAACACCTAGAGATATATTCAGATCAACACCAAACTTGGTCAGTTAAATCTAAAGGAATTTAATGTTAGATTGAAAGATTTTGAGGTTTCAAGTAAAGGGCATGTCCATGGCGGCCTGACAAATTTCCCGATGTTTGCCATGAAAAAGGAAGTTGCTGTTACTCAGATTTCAATGTCCAATCTGCCCCAAACTTCACATGTTAGATAAGATTCCCCTTAACAGATCTACATGCCCATTAATTCAGTATAGTCATAGCGCCACCTGCTGGCAACAGGAAGTACATGTTGTATGGGACAAACTACTCCTAGAATTTTTTTGAGATTAATGTATTTTGTAGTCAGTCTAATCTAAAGGCCTGCAATGTTAACTTGTGGAGATCTTGAGTTTTTGTTAAAGGCGGTCCATGGCGCCATGACAAATTTTGATGTCTCCACAGCAAGAGAAGTTGTTAACTCAGGCATAATTTGTTGATCTTCCCAAACTTCACATGTTCAATAAGAGTCCCGCCCTGAACACATCTGAAGGCCAATAGTCCATTATAATGAGAGCACCACCTACTGGCAACACAAAGATTGGCACAAATATGGAGTAAACTTGATATATTCCACTTATATTTATGAGTTTAAATGCATATTTCTCAACCGCTTCACCTATTTATAAGCCACTCGCTGTCGGTGAGCCCGGTGCGTAGGTCGTCCATCCTGCTTGCAGCTTAATTATTATTATTCTCCAAAATGAATCGCATTTTTGAGGGCCTAAACATGCTCGGAAAGTCATGAAACTATGCACACACTTCAGAACAAAAATTTACCCTGATATGGGTTTCAGAAGTGGGTGGCAAATGGCTCAAAGCCCACCTATACATGTTCAACGGTTGCTCGAGCACGCTTCATGTACATGTATGAAAATCGGTATACACATGTAACCTCCATACCTACAAAAGTCTCTTGAGCAAAACCAAACCCAAGGAAGTCGGATTTCTAATATTATGAGCAAATTTTGTGTCATTTTGTCATTTCCATGGCTGTATTTTAACGAACTCCTCCTGAGATTCATTCAGATAAACACACATTTGGTAGCCTAATCTAAAGGCCTTTGTGATGTTAAATTCGGCTTTTGAGTTCTGCTGAAGGGCCTGTGCGGCCTGGCTAATTCGAGGATTCGCCATGAAACGGAAGTGCTATAACTCAGACATAATCACCAATCTGCCCCAAACTTCACATGTTTGATGAAACTCCTGACCTGAACAGTTTGACATGACCATATTCAGTTATAGTCATAGCCCACCTGTTGGCAACAGGAAGGTCATATTTTACCTGTGACAAACTACTCATAGAAAAGTATGACATCAATGTCTTCTTTTTTTGTGTCAGTCTAATCTAAAGGCCTGTGCATGTTAAATTGTGAAGATCTTGAGTTTTCGCTGTAAGGTCCATGGCCATGACAAGTTGATGTCTCGCCATGGAATAAAACATGTTATAACTCAGGATAAATATCTGGTCTTGCCCAAACTTCACATGTTTGAAAAGAGACGGATCTGCACACATCTGGAGGCTAATATTCCATTGAGTGTTAAATGGCTCTGAAGCTCACCTATACATTTTCAATGGAGGCACCTCGAGCTACGTCATGTACATGTACGAAAACTGTTAACACATGTAACACACCAATAGCTACATAAAAGTCTCTTGTAGAATCAATCCAACAGGAATCGGTTATTTTGAATTTTCCCTTCAAAATTGGGTGTTGTTTTGCCATTTTCAGGGGTTGTACTTTAACAAACTCCCTCCTAGAGATTTATTCAGATTAACACCAAACTTGGTCAGTGTAATCTAAAGCCATTTTTATGTTAAATCTGGAAGGAATTGAGGTTTTGTTAAAGGCGGTCCATGGCGGCCTCACAAATTTCGATGTTGCCATGAAAATGAAGTTGCTGTAACTCAGACATACAATGTCCAATCTGCCCCAAACTTCACATGATTGATAAGACTCTTGACCTGAACAGATCTACATGCCCATATTCAGTTATAGTCATAGCGCCACCTATTGGCAACAGGAATGACATATTTTTACACTCTGACAACTACTCCTAGAAATTTTATTACATCAATGTCCTTTTGTGGTCAGTCTAATCCAAAGGCCTCAATGTTAAATTGTGAAGATCTTGAGTTTTCGTAAGGCATGTTCCATGGCGCATGACAAAGTTCATGTCCCGCATGGGAATAAACATGTTATAACTCAGGCATAAAATATCTGGTCTTGCCCAAACTTCACATGTTTGAAAAGAGTAATGGATCTCACACATCTGAGGCTAATATTCCATTGAGTGTGGCTAAATGGCTTCGAGAAGCCACCTACATTTTCAATGGAGTGCACCTCGAGCTACATGTCATGTACATGTACTAAAATCTGTTACACATGTAACACACCAATAGCTCATAAAAGTCTCTGGTACCAAATCCCAATCCCAACAGGAAGTCGGTTATTTTGAATTTTCCCTTCAAAATTGGTGTGTTGTTTTGCATTTTCAGGGTTGTACTTAACAAACTCCTCCTAGAGATTTATTCAGATTAACACCAAACTTGGTCCAGTGTAATCTAAAGCCATTTGCATGTTAAATCTAAGGAATTGAGGTTTTGTTAAAGGCGTCCATGGCGCCTCACAAATTTCATGTTTACCAACAAAAAAATGAAGTTGTTGTAACTCAGACATACAATGTCCAATCTGCCCCAAACTTCACATGATTGATAAGACTCTGACCTGAACAGATCTACATGCCCTATTCAGTTATAGTCATAGCCCACCTATTGGCAAGGAAGTGACATATTTACACTGCATCAACTACTCCTAGAATTTTATTACATCAATGTCTTTTTGTGGTCAGTCTAATCTAAAGACCTGTGGATGTTTTAGTTGTGAAGATCTTGAGTTTTTTGTTAAAGGCATGTCCATGGCGCCCGGACAGTTGATGTCTCCATGGGAATAAAGATGTCATAACTCAGGCATAAAGTGTCCGATCTTCCCAAACTTCAACATGTGTGATAAGAGTCCTGGCCTACCATCTGAAGGCAAATTCCATTGGTGGGAAAATGGCTGGATGCCACCTATAAACTTTCAATGGAGTGGCATATGCACATTCAATGGAGGCGCCTCAGCTATTTTTCAGCATGTACAAAAATCGGTACACACATGTAACACACCAATACCTACAAAAAAAAGTATCTTGGTCTAAATCAGAATCCCATCAGGAAGTCGGTTATTTAGAATGTTCTTGCAAAATTGGTTGTTTTGCCATTTCGGGTTGTACTTTAACAAACTACCCTAGAGATATATTCAGATCAACACCAAACTTGTTCAGTTAAATCTAAAGGCCTTATGATGTTAAATTGTGAAGATTTTGAGGTTTCAAGAGTGGTCCATGGCTGCCTGAGAAATTTTGATGTTTCGGCCATGAAAAAAGGAAGTTGTTTTAACTCAGACATACAATGTCCAATCTGCCCCAAACTCACATGTTAGATAAGACGCCTGCCCCACAGATCTATCCATATTCAGTTATACTCATAGCGCCCACCTGCTGGCAACAGGAATTGAAATGTTTTACCTGCGACAAACTACTCCTAGAATTTTTTTAGATTCATGTATTTTTGTGGTCGTCTATGAGTTTAAATGCATTGTTTCTCACCGTCAGTATTTTATAAGCCACCTTCCGCCGGGTGAGCCCGGTAGGAGTCGCTTCATCGTGCTTGCAGCTTAATTATTATAATTAGATTTTCCATAAAATGTTCTCCTAACTTGGCCTTATTCTCATGTCATATATAACTGTGATTTTCTGCAAAACAACAAGCTTTAAACACTTTTTTTTCCCTCCTGGTGAAGATCAGATGGTCAGATCTGTTTTCTCTCAGGTACATCGCAATGTGAGCTTCACAGTGAACATTACTACATCACTCTTGTCAACGAGTCCATATCAACGACAAGAATATATTGGCCGAAAACAAAAGACTATAATAAGGATATTACAAATATTAGTTAGAAACCATTACTTATAGACCTTGGCCCCACAAGGCTGAACCGTACAGTGTGTGTATTTATTAAAATGGGTTTCACATGACTTCCATTAATACTTTAATAGCAGCAGTCCCCAACCTTTTAGCGACAATGACTGGTTTAATGTCAGTCAATATCTTCACGGATCAGGCTTTAAGGTATGACAGATAAATACAACAAAATAAAATTATACGACTTGCATAAAAACTGTGGTATATTGTAAATATAATAATAAACATGAATCCACTGTGTATTCGATTTATTAGCAGCATCCTCGTAACATCGTGCAACAACATTCTGGTCAAATCAGCAGGCGGCACAGTGTTGCTTTGTGTTGAAAATGTAAAATGTAAAAAATGTATACAATGAGCGAGTACATCATGAATCCATTATCCGAACCGTGTTTTGTCTTATACTGAATCACTACGGTCACCTGTACTCTCCAGCTTACATTAAATAACCTTGGCATTTGGGTTGAGGACCATAAAATGAAACTCAACTCAAAAAATGTAATGTCTTACATGTCTCCCATATGAAACACTTGCCAACTTGTCCTCAGCTAATAGAAAGCTTTTTGCTTTTCATCGGCTAAAGAAATTTGGAGTTCATGATCAAGAACTGGTTACCATCCATACTGGTACGTACGACCAGTGTTAGAGTATGCAGTCCCAGTTTGGCATAATTCCTTGACCACTGATCAAATTAAAAGGTTGGAAAGAGTGCAGAAACGTGTTTGTAAAATCATACTGGGACGAAGGTCGAAGGATATTCTGATGCCCTCTCTTTCTTGGATTGAGTACACTAGCAGAGAGACTAGTCCAATTGAGCCTTGATTTTGCTAGGAAGCTATATAAGTCTAGCTTTAGAGATTGGCTACCACCACTCAGGGAGCAGCTGACTGGACGCCAGATGAGGAACTCTGCTAAACTACAACCCCAGATGCCGAACGGAACAATTCAGGAGATCACCTATTCCATATATGTGAGACTCTTAAATGATTATGGATTTTAAATGGACTTGATACCTTTATTAAGTATTTTATTCTTCTTTTTCTTTTAATCTTGTATTTTAACTTGAGTAAATATGCTTTGACAATTCACTGTAACAGCAAAATAATTCAGTGTTCCCCTACGACAAACGCTTTGGGTACCTGTAATGAAGCTGATAAAGTCAATAAACAAACAATAATAACAAGTGTTTATATTCCGACTATTTTAGTCTGGCTGGGGTCGCAGTGCTGCAGAGTAGCACAGTACCTGTGACTCGCCATAGATGTAAACAGAGAGAAGTAGTTCGCTACAATGTTCTTCCACCAGAGCCGCCAAAAGTTACCGACTGCAGCTTTAATGTAAGTTTTATTCTTGTGTGGCCGTAACGGTCCAGGCCTGGGGTTGGGGACCACTGCTCTACAGGACCCACAACGCACACCAGAATCCGTGTATGGCTGCTGTTTGACCTCAAGACTAAAAACAATATTAATAATATAATAATGCAACCTAAAAATCCTCTAAAGGATTTGGATATTAAAAGGCATATTAATATGTTATGTGTAAACCAGGTTAAAGAGATGGGTCTTTAATCTAGATTTAAACTGCAAGAGTGTGTCTGCCTCCAACAATGTTAGGTAGGTTATTCCAGAGTTTAAGCCAAATAGGAAAAGGATATGCCCTACAATTGATTTTGATATTCTAGGTATTATCAAATTGCCTGAGTTTTGAGATTGCAGCAGACGGGAGGTTTACAATGTAACAGGAGCTCATTCAAATACTGAGGTGTTAAACCATTCAGGGCTTTATTGTCATGGTGTCTGGTCTGTGTTTCCCTGGGTGTCCACTCTAGTGGTCTCACTTCCCCATAGGTACCTCACCACAGGCACTACATTTCCCACAAAGCCTTGTCCCTTCATCATGGTAATTACACCCTGTTAATTGTACTCAGCTGTCTTCAGTTTCATAGTCATTATACTGCCTATATTAACCGGTCTATTTTCTGTCTGTATTATGGAGTACTTACTATCTGTCACCTGGTTTCCTCACGTCCTAGTATTTCGAGTTCCTGTTTGTTTTTGGACTGATTTTGGTATGACCCCTGCTTGTTTGATTCTTGATTTTGGATTACCCAATTAACTCACACTGCTTGTGGATCTCTCATCTCCTGTGTCCCAGTCGTAACAGAAGGACTCCATTATGTCTAGATCTAGCGGTGTGGGACTTCATATCCGCTCCCCAGCCAGTATGGAGGAGCAGAGGGCTAGATTCATTAAATTAACCACCCTCCGCCAAAAGGGGAATGAGGTGGGTGGTTTTGCACAAGTATTATGGACCCTGGCTGTAGGAATGGGATATAATGATGCAGCCCTGAAAACCTTTTCAACACCGGTCTGGTTAACCCTGTGACAGAAAGGGAGATGAATGAGCTGGAGATCTTTGATTTTTGGGGTTCAGAATGTACATGCAACATCGGTAGAGTTGGGTCCAGTCCACCTTTGTCGAGTAATGAAGTCAAGACCAAGTCCACAAACATCGAGTCCAAGTCCCAGTCCGAGTCCAAAAGGGGCCGAAGTTGGACTCAAGTCCGAAGTTCTTAAAGGCAGAGTCCGAAGTGATCCACCGATCCAGAAAGTAATTAAATTAAAAAAGATTATAAATTGGTATTGTAAATTTTTACATTCTATTAATATTTTAACCTTTCAACCCATTAAACCAATGGCAATATAAAATGTAATAAAAAAAATACCACTGCTACATCTAGTCATTGCCATTGAACATTTTATTTTATGTCAACAGAACTAGTTTCCTATCGTAGAAGGTTTCAAAGGTTTTATTGTATTACAAGTGCATGAAAATACAAATGAACCTATTTTATTATTGTATCACACTATATTGTCCTCCAGTTAAAGATGACATTTCAGTTATTTAATGCCTCTCCCACATTTGACAGAGGTAAAGTGCAGCCAATGAGGAGATCTTTAATGATGACATTATGAATTTCTTGTTGTCTTAGAGAACTTGCATCATAAAGTAGCACTGCTTGTTTGGTCAGTTCTGGTCTTACAAATCCTGCAATGCTGAGCTGTGCAGCATCTGTTGGTTGTTGCTGCTGTCTTTGGTAGTCGGTTGCATCGGGTTTAAGGATCACCAGTACACTGAACCTAAACCGCTTTCTGAGGCGTCCGATTTGAGAACCGATGAACTGATGATACTGCGATGCGGAAATTTTTCAAGTATTTTGGTAAACATCGAAAGTGTGATAAAACTATAAAAATATTTTTTTATAGTTTAATAAAAATAAAAATATATATTTTTTTAATAAAAATAATATATATATATATATATATATATATATATATATATCGGGGTTTTTTAAGATAGGGCTACATGTTTCTAATCTGTATATTGCAGATTATGTATGGGCCAAAGGGGTTTTCAGGGAAGCTGGACAATAATTAAGACTCTAAAGACTCCATGTTTAATATGAATAAGGGATGATTAATGAAATATCTGTACTGTATTTATAGTTAATGATGACAGATTCACAAACTGAGTTTGTAGTAAACAGAACATGAACACGTAGTAGAGCAGCTGATGATACTGAACTGCAGCACGCGGTGTCCTGACATTTTATCCTACCCTGTCAGATTTTCCTACCCGGTTTTGAGCGATCTCGTCTCGAAGTCAAGAACCGCTTGTATCAGTTTTCAGATCATCAGTACACTGAACCGAAAACCGCTTTTCGGACGCGTCCGATTCGGAGAACCGAGGAGCTGATGATACTGCGCATTCGTGATTCAGCATGAAGCCGAATGACTCACAGCGGTCGAACCGAACTGATTCTTTTGGTGATTGATTCTGAACTGATTCTGTGCTAATGTTATGAGTGCAGGTAAACCGAGGGCTTGAATGAAGGGCAATCTGACGAAACGTAAGTTAATTTAATAACAAATACATCGCAATGGATTATGTATCCGTGAACTGTTTTTTTTTTTCAACCGTTTATTGAATCAAACCGTCCAAAGAACCGTTCAAGGAAAAGAGTCGAACTTCCCATAACTAATCCACACTGATATCCAGTGAGTGGATGCGGTGTTTCGCCTGCAAGCATGAGACTTCTGCCTGCCGGTGAGGTGCAGTAAAATGACAGAAGGGGAGACATTCATTAATTTATCATTTCAATTTTATGCTGGTTTTATTGTTACATGACGGACTCACTGTACTCGGAATATTTTCTGAGTCCAAAATGTTCAAGTCCGGTCAAGTCCGAAGTACAAATTCACCCGAAAGTCGTGACAAGTCCGAAGTTCATTCAAAATTGACTCGAAGTCCGACTCGAAGTCCGAGTCCAAGTTCGAAGTCCCCAACTCTAAACATCGGTCTCAGTGGGATACCCCAGGCAAACCTGTCTCTCCAGGTGGATGGCGACTCTAGACCGGTGTCTCCAGACAGGAGGACCACCAGCCCAGCCCACTGCACAATATGGATGCCAGCCCAGCCTCAGCAAGTTGGCCACTGGCCCAGCCAGCACAAGTTGGCAACCGCCCAGCCACTGCACAAGATGGCGCCAGCCCATAGCCATGGCACAAGATGGCCGCTGGTCCAGCTCCTCTGCACAAGATGACAGCCACAGGTGACCTCCAGAGTCGAAGTCAGGTCCCTGTTGACCCTCCAAAGTCGAAGTCAGGTCCACGCTGACAAACTCACACTGCTCGTGGATCTCTCGCCCCTGTTTGTGTCCCAGTTGTTACATTTATAAGCACATTTTTAAAATCTAATATGATGTTTGATAGGGAGCCAGTGCAGTGTTGACAGGACCGGCTAATATGGTTATACTTCCTGGTTCTAGTAAGAACTCTTGCTGCTGCATTGTTTACTAGCTGTAGTCTGTTTACTAAGCTGCAGAGCAACTAAATACCACTGTCAAGGCCCAGAAAAAATGAAAGACATAATTTGAACAGTCCATCATTGGTTCAACCTTAACGTTATAAAGCTATGACAATACTTTTGTATGCAAAGAAAACAAAAATAATGATTTATTCAACAATTGCTCTCTGGGTCAGTGTAGCCATTTTGAGAGTATCTGTTGGACACACCACATAGCCTGTTCTTGGTCAGCTGGGTCACATGGACCCGCTTCTATGTTTATATATCGCTTTGATTTGAATGAAAACAAAAATAACATCTTGTTGAATAAAGTTGTTCTTTTGTTTTCTTGCAACCCAATGACAATGAGGAATTAATAATAGTCAGAAGAGGATCTATGACTTGGAAGAACCTCTTTAGGAGCTTAGATGGTATAGGGTCTAACATTCATGTTGTTGGTTTAGATGATTTAACAAGTTTATGCAATTCTTCTTCTTATATTAGATAATGAGTGTAACTGTTCCTTAGGGGTCTTCTTCATGATGCATCTTCTGGTGAAAGTGATCATTTTAAAAGTGTTTAGCCTACAATTTATGATGACCAATCAATCCCTGATAATTTATTCACTTAAAATTTCTATGACCTTGGAATGCACTCTTATGAAAAACAACCATGGTATTACTATAATATACACTGTAAAAATTAACTGTAGAATTAACAGGATGCTGTTAATTGCTGTAAAATGGATTACAGGACATTATTGCAAAGCAAATTACAGTTAATTGTTGTATGTGAAATACAGTAGTTTGTAGTGTTTTTACAGTAACATTCAATTTAACTTGTAATATATTTTACAGCATTTATTTGTAATTTCATTCAACTATAGTATTTATCTGGCAAACAAAAGTTGCCAATAAAATCCTGTAAATACAATATGATGTTGTAATAATTTAACAATGAAACTACTTTAAAGAATAATTTTAACAGTAAACTATAAAACACTGATATAAATGCATTATCATGAGCTCTATCTTAAAATTTACAAATGAATGAAAACCAAGTCAATGATGTTGCAAATAAGTATTTATTAAAACTGGCAGAAAGACATTGTAAGGCTTTTACTGTTAAAATACAATTTTCAGTCTTTCAACAGTTAAAATCTTATCATAAAAATAACAGCATCACAAATAACTACAAATACATGTAAAAAAACATAAAAAATAAGCCATACTCAGAGTAGAACATTAACTTTCTATAAAAATGAAGGTCAATCAACAGAATTTGTAGAATTTTGTAAAAAAAAAAAAAGTTTTAAAGAAAATGATTAAAATAAAATGCTGGAATCAACATTAAATCACAAATTCTGTTTGAGCTTATGTTCTATTAAATTAAGAATATTCCCGAAAGACAATTTAATAAATACATACTGAAAGTCCATCAACTTTCTGAGATGAGCACACACATGAGGGTTGTCCCTCTTCTGAGACTTGTTTTGCCTCCATGTGTCGCCTTGTATCCAGTGAGTGTTGTGATTCCAAGAAAACATCTGCACATAAAAACTAGCAAGAGCATCAGGATAAAGTTAAGTATTGAATGAAACTAGCTCAATAAAATAAATGTCAAAATGCCACTTATACAATACAATCAGCATTTACCAGTACTTAAAAGGTTACTCCACCCTTTGTTCGCTTGAACACAATTTAAGATATTTTGATGCAACCAGGAAGATTGTGACTGTCCCATAGACTCTCCAGTAAATACCACTGTCAAGGCCCAGAAAAAAATGAAAGACATCATTTGAACAGTCCATCAGTGGTTCAACCTTAACGTTATAAAGTGATGACAATACTTTTTGTATGCAAAGAAAACAAAAATAAGGATTTATTCAACAATTTGTCTCCTCTGGGTCAGTGTAGCCATTTTGAGAGTATCTGTTGGACACACCACATAGCCTGTTCTGTGTCAGCTGGGTCACATGGACACGCTTTCTATGTTTATTTATGCTTTGATTTGAATGAAAACAAAATAACATCTTTGTTGAATAAAGTTGTTCTTTTGTTTTCTTTGCATACAAAAAGTATTCTTGTAGCTTAGAAATTACAGTTGAACCACTGATGGCAGATGGACTATTCAGATGATGCTTTTCATACTTTTCTGGGCTTAGACATTGTTAATTGTCTAGCAGTCAGTAGGACAGACCTAAGCCTCCCGGTTCTCATATGAAATATCTTAAATTGTGTTCTGAAGACTAACAAAGCTTTATGAAAATGACATTAATCACTGTTAATCAGGTTAACAGTAATTAATGACTAAATTGTCATTATGGGGTAGAGTAACCCTTTAAACTAAATAAGTAACCTTTTTCAAATGAAAATACTTAAAGGTGCCATATGCAAAAATTGAGGTAAAAATATCCGTAATACTGACCTACACGCATCAAAAGAATGAGAAGAAATAAGGCATGATGTCATAAAAAAATGTCAAGTATAGTGCTGCAGAGATATCAACCTTAATTAGCATTAGCATTACTAGCCCCGCCCGACACTTGTTGTAAAACCAGTTTCAGCCATGGGAGGGGTATGCGGGCAACATAACCACCAGCCAACCTGCAATACACTGAATAACTCGCACGGCTTGTAGGGTGCCTGAACCTGATGTCAATCGGTGGAAAGTACAGCCCACTACTTTAAGTTCAGGGAAGAGAGCGGAAGGATAGCTGTCTGAAGCCCTTGGCAAGAGACCAACACCCGCTACAGGGAAACAACCGCCTGAATCACAAATCAAACCGATAAGAATACCAGAGTAAACATCTGCACTGCTTTTAATCGCTGGAGACAACTGATGGACATGAAAGAAATGACGCTCGACTCTGAACTTGCAACATTTATTTTCGATTGGTAGTTAGATGCTGTTAGTATTTCGCTAGAAGTTTGTTTTATATGTTTGTGTATTTGTTTTCGGAAGTTATAGCATAGAAATGTATCGAAGGCTGTTCGATAAACGCGTAATGTTAGCGATGGCTAACCGTAAGCTGCGCTTGATAATTAGCTAGCTGTAACTTACCCATTGTTTTATTTCATAACTAACCTGCTCTGTCTAGTCTGTTGGTCTCCTTGTCCTGTTTGCTTTGTGGTTTTTCTAGCGTGAAAAAATTGATGTGTGGCGGAAAGCGTGAAAAGAGTCAATGTGTGTGTCTCACGGTGAATGCTTGAGGGTTGGCACATTAGTTCCCAAGCAGAATAAAGGACAGGTTGATTATTGCTGTTTAGCGTTTGATGTGTCCCTGTTTGCACAGGGACATAAAAATAAATTAAACGTGGACCAAGGTGTCTGAGATTGTTCATTTTAAGGAAAGGATCATAATATTTCCCACAACAATATTTAATGAGGTTAACTTATAACTCCTTGTGGTTAGTCTGCACGAGTTCAACAAGCTTGTTTGCTTTATGGCCGCTTTAAATACAAAATAAGCATTCGATCTACGCCAGAGCGCCTGAGCTCACAAATCTTTCTGCAGCGTCTGAGCAGATTGGCAAGAGCGATTTTTGACGCCTCGACCGGGCGTGTGAACGCACAGTTAGGCTTCGCTATGGCTGTAGTGTTGTTGTGAAAGTAGGGAGGAGCATAGAGAATATGCCGTTCCTTGTTACTCTAGAGTAGACCAATTCACTTTATTGAGGCATATTGCCCCATCTGGTATGGAATATGGAGTATGACTTGATTTTTTTTGCCAAACATTACAGAAGGCACCTTTTAAGTAAAACTTGTTACCTTTGAAAAAATTCAAGGTGCAAAAGATGCCTGCTCCAGGGACGCCAGACTGAAGTTGTATTAAGACTCCAAATCCAGCTACAAAGTTGAGGTATGAATTTGCAACCATCTGACCCTCAAATAGTCAAAACCACTGGGTGGACCTGAAATTAAATAATATAAGCAATATTGTAACCTACAATACAGTATTTACAATAAAATGTAATCTAAATTACAAGTTTATCAAATTATTTAAAGAATTAATACATTACCTAATAAAATCAGCTTCAAAGTCTTGAAGCATCAAACATTTCTCCACATCAGCTGCTATTCTTTGCACCTACAAGACATAAAGAAAATAATCTTGGATTTCTTTATAGCATTTACATAAATTAGACAAACATTAACTCCCAAAATGGCATACATTTTAGAATAAACAAACTATTATAAATTATATAAATTATAATTATAATATTACATTTTAGAACTGTACCACCAATAAAGTTTCATAATTTACAGTGCAAAATTACAACTGTGTAATGAGATTAATTTTGACATAAATTTTGAAAATACAATTAATAAATGTTGGAAAAATGCAATTATACTTTTGAACCTGAAACTAATCGCCATTAGGTGGCAGTAAATAACTTAATGTTAGAATGAACTGAGTCTGGCCTATGCTATTATAGCAAATCCCAGTTTACTGCACAGAAGCACAGAAGGCCACTTGTCTAAATGTCAGGATAGGAGGCCATTGTGACATGATATCGCTTATACATTAACTCAAATAAATATAAAAGGATATATTTTTCAAGTATAATTAAATGAACTTGATATTAAAGAAAGACACATCAAAATATTGAAATTAATTAGATGCAAATAATTTTATTTGTTCATTACATTTATTTTAACCCTCAAGCATCCTTTACATAGCAGCCTTAATTTGTCCTTCGAAGGTCTCAGCTGTGATCCCATTTTTTTTTCAATAAATGTCATATTACTGTCTTCAATAAAACAAAACTAAAGCTTTATGAATTTTTTGTGGTTTTCTATGTTTTTATTTTATTTTTTAACCCTGAAAGTACAAAAGTTGAATCATTCAGCAAAACAATCAGCTGAGTTTTGCTTTTTCTTTGTTTGGAACTATATCGTTGGTGTAATAGAACAACAGTTAATATTGTGTCTGAAAAAAGTAAGTAACTTGTTAACTAATTGTTTATTGAACTATGTATTTGCAATCGTGATCCTCAGCTCACTTGTTATGCTAACTTTACGTAACTTATATCATATGTAATAAATAAACTCAACAGCTGAACATTTACCTCATGTCTTTTCTGTGAGTTTATGTGTGCCGTAGCTTGTTGTGATGTTGAATGAATGTTATTATAATCAGAATCAGTCTCGCTGAAATATACTGTTAACAACTGTAAAACCTTATTTGACCCATAATGCATTGCGAATTACAGCTGCATCTTGTAAAATGTTTATACAGTAAAATTATGAAAATTTTGCTGTAGAAACTACAGCAATTTTTACAGTGTAACCATAAAATGTGTTAAATTGATTATCATTTTAAAATACCATGTTTTTAAAAAAGTTGAATGTAAAATAATGGTACATCTGTGGTAACTGTGAATTTACTAAAATACCACGGTAAATCTACTGTAACCTACCTTTATATTCGGTTTTGTTTAGTCTCGTTGGTGGCTTGATACATGCTCCTCTGCATCTTTCCCATGGTATCCTCCTTCTCTTCCCAGAGAGCAGGTCATGTCACAAAATAAATGATTACTCTGTCTCCTACTTTGTCTTTTCCTTATAGCAGGTCAGATTTGTCTGTAAGCATATTTTGGCAACTTTGTATAATCTCACCAGACAGAAATGTTTTTTTTCTTCTTTTTTAATTCTACACCTCTAACTTGTGATAAAATCTAAAACTAAGAAGTTAAGTTCATTAAACAATGGTTTAGAGATTTCAGTCTTCATGCAGCCATTAGTACTACAGTCATATAGTGGCTATTGACATTTTTTATATTTTATACCCTCATATGTCACCAGATGTCACCAAACCTACCAAAATGTTAGTTTTGGCTCTCTGAACTTACTGGAATGATTTTTTTTACTGAAGTACAGTGACTGCTAGAATCTAGAAGTGCTTCTCCATTACTACACACCAGTATTAGAGTACAATCAGGAAAAGACAAAAGTCCCTCAGAGAATTCAGACAAAGTAATATTGAATGCAACTTCCACAGGGATATAGAAATGTATAGAAAAATATGATGTTGCAAGAATGACCTTTATCTCACACTCGAGGTTAAAGTCTCACCAGTATGTGACAGTGACGGACATTCAGCCAAGTATGGTGACCCATACTCAGAATTTGCCCTCTGCATTTAACCCATCCAAAGTGCACACACACAGCAGTGAACACACACCCAGACACCGTGAACACACACCCGAGCAGTGTGCAGCCATTTATGGGGTTGGGGTTCAGTGCCTTGCTCAAGTGCACCTCAGTCTTGGCATTGATGGTGTGAGACTCAAACCCAAATTCTAACCTTAGGGTTAGAGTCAAATATTCTAATCATAAGGCCTTGTATTGGGTCAAAAGTGCCAAAATATTGATACAATATTTCAACTAAAGTAATACATTTTGCATATTATCTAAGTTAATTGTCTAAAACAACCCCTTCAATGTTTGTACCATAATCTGCTTTTGATAAAATAATTTACTTTTATTAACAGTAAATTGCAAAATGGATGTATAAAACAAAAAATACAGGAATATTTCATTATAAAGGAAAAGATTGTGAAAGATTCTCACACTGCTTGAAGATCTCATAGGAACTTAATATGACTTTACAGCATCTTAATTAAGAGACTGATTATATTTTGTAAGTGATATAGTTTTAAATATGATGTTTCATTAAAAATATGGTGATTCTATTTTTATTTCAAATATCATCCTTTTCATATTTTCAGTTACTGAAAATCTGTTTATTTAATTACTTTGAAAACAAAACTTAAGTATGTAAGAATTTTAACATTTTACATGAGTCCATCTTTAACCCAATTGTAAACTACCACACACCTGTCACAAAATATGAATTATCCAATAAAATTTGTATAATTATATATCAGTTTTAATGTATGTTTGTAAATACATTTCTATATCATTTAAAACAAAAGTTTATAAGTATAATACAAATCAAAACATACAGATAAATAATTACAAAAAGACAAAATGGCAAATCTTTCTCCAATTCATGAATAACAGATTTACATGAACTCAGTGACATGAAGACTAGAATATTTTAATCAGTTTCAAGAGTATTTTATATAGAGAGAACAACATTCATAAATGCTACTTTCTCTAATTCCGTGAAAAAAATAAAAGTCATGTTGTTTTCTCAACCTCCCACAATCTTAAACACCAGAGTAATATGTCATGGTTATACTGTAATGATACTCTTAATATTTTTTACATTATTGCATGTATAGTACTAAAAAAGGTTTGAAAAATGAAAATGATAAACTAGTTCAGTATCAGGAATCATGTGAGTAGAGTGCATTTCTATTAGTTTCTTAGCTTATACTTGTGCTGTCAAGTAAAAATGTCTATAGCAGATCCTGGTGTATAGAAAAGTAGTGCTCATACAAACACACTCTCAACCTAAAACTTAAACACAGTCTCAGTTCATTCATGTTCTTCACTCTCTGCAGGCTGTGTGGCTGCAGTATTGGAGAGGAAGGCTGTACTGCTCTGATTTTAGCTCTGAGATCAAACCCCTCATACCTGACAGAACTGAATCTGAGCCTTAATACACCAGGAGACTCAGGAGTGAAGCTGCTCTCTGATCTACTGAAGGATCCACACTTTAAACTGGAGAAACTATGGTGAGTGTTATTATATTATTCAATACAACAAACAGTATAAAAATACTACCAAACAAAAAACATTGCGTTAAAGGGATAGTTTACCCAAAATGAAAATTCTGTCATCACTTTGCTTTTCTTCAAGGCATTGTAACGATTGGGACAGAGGAGAAGAGAGATCAAAGAGCAGTGTGTGTTTATTGGGTAATCCAAAAATCAGAATCCAAACAAGCAGGGGCTCATAACCAAAAATCAGTCCAGAAAAAACAAACAGCAACAAGAAACTCGAAACACGCTGAGGAAACTAGGTGACAGAAAATGAGGACTCCATGACACGAGAGAAAACAGACAGGTTTAAATAGGATAATGACAAAAGTGGACAATGATAAAAGTGTAGACAGCTGAGTGCAATTAACAGGTGAGCAATCACCGTGATGAAGGGACAAGGCTTTGTGGGAAATGTAGTGCCTGGTGAGGTGCCTATGGGAAAGTGAGACCACTAGTGGACACCCAGGGAAACACAGACCAGAAACTGTGACATTACCCCTCCTCTACGAGAGCAGCTACCAGATGCTCCACCCAACACTCAGAACAAGTCAAGGAACACAGAGACCAGGAGGGAGGTGGACCGCAGAGGACCAGGGGAGGGACGGAGGCCAGGCAACAGAGGAAAAACAGAGACAGGAAGTGCAAAAACAAAAAACAAGGAGACCAGGAGGGAGATGGACCAGCAGAGGGCCAGGTCCACAGAGGGAAATAAAGACAGGTAGTGACAAAAACAAAACAACAACAAGGAAACCAGGAAGGAGGAAGACCGACGGAGGACAAGGGTGAGGGACGGAGGGACAGATCCACAGAAGGAAACGGAGAGAGAAAAAAACAAGAAACAAAACACAAGACCAGGAGGGAACAGAAAGTTCGGGCCCAGGGTCAAGCCGACAGGGCAAGTATCCCGGTGGATCAGGTGAAACTGGAGCTGTGCGGTCGAGACAGAAGCCCACCAGGGGGTGCAGAAGACCACCACATCCATGGGGTCGAGACAGAAGCCCACCAGGGTAGGCAGGAAGACCACCACATCCGCAGGCGTGAGACAGAAGCCCACCAGGGCAGCGCAGAAGACCACCACAGCCATGCGGTCGGGACTGAAGCCCACCAGGGCAGCGCAGAAGACCACCACAGCCATGTGTTCGAGACCGAAGCCCACCTAGGCAGAGCAGAAGACCACCACATCCATGCGGTCTAAACTGAAGCCCACCAGGGCAGCCGAAGACCACCACAGCCATGCGCTCGAGACCGAAGCTCACCTAGGGCAGCGAGAAGACCACCACATCCATGCGGTCAAGTCAGAAGCTCACCAGGGTGGCGCAAAAGACCACCACAGCCATGCGGTCGGTGACAGAAGCCCACCAGGGCAGCGCAGAAGACCACCACAGCAGTGTGGTCAAAACAGAAGCCCACCAGGGCAGCGCAGAAGACCACTGCAGTGGGATTGATGACACAGGAGAGCAAGTCTGGTTAGGTAGGTCTGAAATAGAGAACATGAACAAGGGTTAAGGGTGGGCTCCTGCCACAGGATAAGTCGAGTGCTCAGAGAGTTCGGCTGAGATGTGACAAAGCTCTGGAAGTTCCGCAGAGAAGTGGAGAGGCTCTGGTAGTTCAGCAGAGACGTGGATAGGCTCTGGAAGTTCAGCAGAGATGTGGAGAGGCTCTGGTAGTTCAGCAGAGATGTGGAGAGGCTCTGTAGTTCAGCAGAGACGGGAGAGAGACTCTGAGTTCAGCAGAGATGTGTAGAGACTCGCCTAGATCCATGATGTTTTGACTGGATTCAGGAATTGACTCTGCTCAAGAGACCAACGGTGACTTGACTTTGCTCATGAAGATCATTGGTGACCTGACTTTGCTCATGAAGATTATTGGTGACCTGACTTAGCTCATGAAGATCATTGGTGACTTGCATTTGCTCATGAAGACCAATGGTGACTTGCCTTGCCCATGAAAACACTGGTGACTTGACTTTGCCCATGAAGAACACTGCTGACTTGACTTTGCCCATGAAGATAGTCGCTGACTTGACTTTGCCCATGAAGAAAACTGGTGACTTGACTTTGCCCATGAAGAACACTGGTGACTTGACTCCTGAGGTCTAACTGTGGTAGTGCTTAGCTAATGAGTGTTAATGGTGACTTGACCCGACTCTGAGGGTCAACGGAACCTGGTAGTTCAGCTAGGGTCCTGGGCTGGCCGCCATCTTGCGCGGTGCTGGGCTGGCACCACCTTGTGCCGTGGTGCTGGTCTGGGGCCATATTGTGCAGTGGTGCTGGGCTGGCAGCCATCTTGTGCAGTGGTGCTGGTCTGGCGACCACATTGTGCAGTGGGCTGGGCTGGCGGTCCTCCTGTCTGTAGACCCCAGTCTAGAGTCGGCCATCCCACCTGGAGAGACAGGTGTGGCTGGGGTATCCCACTGAGACCGATGTTGCAGGTACAGTATGAACCCCAAAAATCAAAGACCTCCAGCTCATTAATTTCACCTCCGCACGGGTTGTCCAAATAGACTTTAATAAAGTCTTTCAAGGTTGCATTATTATATCCCAACCCCACCGCCAAGGCCCAGAACGCTTGTGCCACACCACCCACCCATTCCCCTTTGACGGAGGGTGGTTAATTTAATGAATCTTCTCCTCCTCTCCTCCATGCTGGCTGGGAACGGACACAAAATCCCACACCGCTGGATCTGATCAGATGGAGTCCTTCTGTTACGATCGGGACACAGGAGACAGAGATCCAAGAGCAGTGTTTGTTTATTGGGTAATCCAAAAATCTGAATCCAAACAAGCAAGGGGTCATAACCAAAAATCAGTCCAGAAACAAACAAACAGGAACAAGAAACTCAAAACACAAGGATCACGAGGAAACCTGGTTACAGAAAATAAGGACTCCATGACACAGAGAGAAAATAGACAGGTTTAAATAGACAGGATAATGACGATAAAAGTGAAGACAGCTGAGTGCAATTAACAGGTGAAGTAAGACCACTAGTGGACACCCAGGGAAACACAGACCAGACACCGTGACTTTTTTCTGGAAAATATTTCTGAAGATATTTTGAGATATGTTTTTGTCCACTCAATGGAGAGCAATGAAGCATTTTCGATTTTAAGACATAAGTGTTTATCAATCGATTGTAAAATTGATTTTCCATGTCTAAAAAAATACTTTTCCTTTGTCAACGCCAAATATCGGACTAACGTAAAGAGAGCACTGGAAACGCACAAGTCAGCAATATTTTTTATTTATTGGCACTAGAGCTGTAATCGGCCTTAAAAGTTAGGTCCGACAGGTTTCGCCCGAGCCCGACAAGTACATTTTGATTGACAGCTTTTAAAAGCCTGAACCCGCTTTACAGCCCGACATTCAAATGTGCGACACACACAGCTCTTTTGCCTTTTGTCAAGAATGAGTCATTTATACATGTTTTAACATAATGTATTCATAACTAACGTAGACTACACCACTTGGAAGTTGGAATAAAGAAGTAAAATGAGTCCTCTGTAACATAGTAACATCTCAGCACTCTAAATAGGCATAGGCTCATTTAGCCTATAAATAGAACAATGCACCAATAAAAATATTTTTCTTGTGTAATCGAAACACATCACATGACCGCTCATTTACCACACAAACCGAAGCACAAGGTCAAGTCCGTAAGATTATATAAATTAAGCCCAAAGATCTTCAGCTCTAATTGGCATGAAGTTTTGTGCAGAATAACAAACAGCAGGAGTGCAACATTCTCAAAAAATATAAAATAAATGAAAAACATCACTGCAGGCTTCAACCCGGCTGCATTAATGATTTAGGCAATTCAAGGCAATTAGGCTGTGCGAGGTAGGGGTATTACTGCCAATCTTTCACCACAAAAGCTGGTCGCTGTCAGCTGGCAATGGTGACTTCTTTTCATAACTCAGCATCTCCTTTAAGAGGTCGCTTCGAGCTCACTGGGTCTTATAGGCTGTAAAATTGCTTGTATTTTCTGTCTAGCTTTTGCAATGCCTACTTCACTTTCTGAATTCTTTATTTTCTTTTTCTGCTTCTTTGTGAGTTTTGTTACTTCTATATTTTTTAATTGTTTAATTATTTTAAAATTAATAGTTTGGTCAAAATTGATTCCCTATTTTCATTTTCAAAACTTTTTTTGGGTGGTCCGATCGATTGTGCAATAAATTTTCGAGCAAAAGTGACAGCCCTAGTGCCCAAACTTTGGTTGCCAACAATATTCAAAATATCATGTTTTGTGTTTCACAGAAGAAAGAAGCTCATACAGGTTAGGAACAACATGGAGGGAAGAAAACTATGACAATTTATATTTTAGGTGAACGATTCATTTAAACATCAAAATGTAAATGATCAAATACAATGATTATACTGAATGTGCCCAAAACATTTGTACATTTGTATATACACTTTTAGACCACTGAACAACAAATTACATAATTGTGAGCCAAAATTATATAAATTTGCAGTAATTAATTGGCAGTGGCTTCACATATAAAGTACTGAATATATATAATAAATTGTTAATGCTACTTTTTTCTGATGTTAGGTATGCACCTATCACTCTTAGATTCATCTTTGAGCAACTGATGTTATGTATTTATTACCTCTGAACTGGAGTCTTATTTTTTAATTATGTAGTTGGCATGATACATTCTTACCTGACAAATGAAATATTATATTTGATTTACTCTGATCCCTCATCATGACTAGTAGATCATGTGGAGGCTGATGTTCCTTAAATCTGTGTCCAGGACAGAACAGACTAAAGGCTCATGGATAAATGGAGCAGCAGGAACATCATCAGAGACCTTTGATTTCTGTCCATCACTGACTTAGCAAGTTTTTGTTCTGAGCAAGCAGTATATAAACAATTTATAGATATAAGTTAATCTTCTTATGAAGGTATAAGTTAACTTTGTAGTGTATCTGATTAAGTTCAGACTGAGAGATTGTAAAAGTGAGATCCACTACCTTCTGTCGGTGTGAGACTCAAATGTGACAACGAGTCACTGATGAATCAATAAATGAAAGTTATTATTCTTCAACGCAGAAGTAAGTGACGCATGAGACTTCTAGTTCATTAGGTGCTATAGCTAGATAATGAGAAGAATTACAAAGCACAGTAAATGGTAAAACTGTTTGCACTACAAACCAGTGTGTTCATAATTAAGATAATACATTAAAATAATATGGTAAGACCCATTTGTAATATCAAGCAGCAGAACAAGCTGTTTTGTAAAGTTAAAAATAGCTGGAAGGAACTGAGACCAGAAGCAAGACTCATAAAATTTACAAATGGATAGGAAGTCCAGAATAATAAAATACCTCAATTAATTTCAACCAATATTTGTGATTAGTTACTATATATTTAGAATAACATATTCTAAATTGAATAATCACTTGAAAATTAGAGTCAGATTAAACATAGAGCTACAATAATATTTAAACTGAATCCAAATTAAGTGAACTGAACCGAAAGTAAAATATATGTCATAGATATACTAAAAAGCTACTCTTATTTTAATATGATCACCTATATAGTATTATAAACTAATTCAGCATCACAATTGGGAATCATGTAGGTACAGTGCATTTAAATTAAAGTTTTAGCTGCTGGCAAGTTAAAATCTCTATAGCACTGATCCTGGTGTGTAGAAAAGCAGCACTCATACAAACACACACACAAACACACTCTAAACACAGTCTCAGAGATCATTCATGTTCTTCACTTTCTGCAGGCTGTGTGACTGCTGTATTGAGAGGAAGGCTGTGCTGCTCTGATTTCAGCTCTGAGATCAAACTCCTCACACCTGACAGAACTGGATCTGAGACTTAATGAACCAGGAGACTCAGGAGTAAAGAAGCTCTCTGCTCTACTGAAGGATCCACACTGTAAACTGAAGGAACTACAGTAAGTTATTGAGTCAATGCTTTCATTTATCATCTTGTATTAAAGCAGATATTAGTTTATTATATTTTTCTCTTTATTTTTACAGTATTTGACAATGTAAATTCCACAAGCTTCAAACAACTGAATCAAAACAACACGCCAGACATTATATTATTCAGAAGTTTTACTGAACGCTGTTATCGGAGGAGCAGCTGCTGATCAAACGCTTCAGGACACGAGATGGGGAAAGCGAGCAGGAGCACTTGTCAGACTCAGGAAGTGCAGATTTCTAACGCCATTGTCTAGCATCCATCTGGCAAATCTCCTCTAACCAACAAAATGGACAAACTCCTGCTCTCTCAGACAATAAGGATTTCTCACACTCTGTTACTCTATGTTTCATGGAAACCTGGCGAATGATGCCATAACGGACAGCACACTCCATCTGCCGGGCTTTCAGCTGTTTAGAGCGGATCGCTGGATCAAAGGGTAAATCGCTGGTGGCGGAAATGCTTTTACATCAATGAATGGTGGGGTACAGATGTAACTGTTTTAAAGAAGATGTGCTGTCCTGATCTAGAAATGCAGTTTGTAAACTGCAAGCCATTCTGTTCGCTCTTGTATTTCATTCTGGTGAGTTTCTACATTCCTCAGCAAGCGCACGGAGCTCAGCTTTACAGAAACTCACTGATCAGATCACAGAGACATCTGATCAGCGGAGACATCTGTTTAGCTGTTGCGTGAGTTCACGCGTGTCTGTGTGTGTGTTTGCGCCCGCATGTGTGTAAAACACTGGCTCTAATTGGCTACCATGAAACACATGACCCTTCCTTATCTCATTTTTAACCCACCTCCACATTCGCTGTGTGAGCCAGGGTGCGCTCGGATTACATCGTTATTAAATCAATGTATAGTAATGCACCACATTTAACGTCCGGTACATGTTAACGGCGCTTGTAACGCCGGAAAAGTAATTAGTTAGATTACCCCATTACTGAAAGAATAACTGCGTTACCTAATGCCGTTCTTTTAAATGTCGTTATACCAAACACTGGTGAAGATATGCCGATATTTTGATTTTGAAAATAAATTGGATATTAGACCCATTTCCTATAAACTGCACTTACACAACATTCAATTACAAAATATCTGCCTGTTCTATGTATGTGGGCTGTATAAACCATTTTCCAGAAGGGATTTATGTTTTAAAAAAAGCCTTAGATTACAGTCTCAATGACTAAACAATTGCACATCAAAAGTATATATTTTTAATGATCAAAAAACAGTCTGATTTTAAACATTTAACACTTTTACTTTCTTCCAGCTGAAGCTGGTTTTAACAGTCTATGTGTGCTGTAAATAAATTATTATACTAAAGTTAAAGTATTTGCAGAAGTAGTCCCACACTTTGTTAATCATTCACCTTTCTCAGCCATCTGTAGGGCAGAAAGAGGCAGAGAAAGAATAAGAACGGTATTAATAATATCACCATGTATCATTACTCATGTCATTATTAGAATTATAATAATAATAAACAGGGATCTCCTACATAGGCAAAAATTAGAAATAGATATATATTTTTTATTTGTTGTATTTTTGTATTTGTATTACCTATTACCTACTTATATTTAACAATATTATTACAACATTTTCCTGTTATGTCTGTAAAGCTGCTTTGAAACAATCTGTAAAAAAAAAAAAAAAAAAGAAAAAGTGCTTGTTCAGTTCACATTTATTTACATGTCCCTCTGGTTTAATCATTTCTGACGACCTACTGTAGTTACTGTAACTACACTATATTTGCTCTCACACATTCACAACGGACCAGTATATCTTCTCTTCTCTTCTGCAGTCTGAATCAAAACATCGCATCATGCTGGCTAACGTAAGTTAGCCTACCGCTACCGGAAGATTACGGAATCAATTCGAGTTGAATGGTTAACGTTAGTGTCATGAACACACCGCTGTTAATTTTGAGAAGAACCACCTTCAAACAAGCAGTGTTGGGAAGGTTACTTTGAAATATAATAGGTTACAGATTACAAGTTACCCCTTTAAAATGTAATAGTAGTGTAACTTTTCAATTACTTTATTAAAGTAATGTAACTAATTAATTTGAGTACTTTTTGATTACTTTTCTAAATTTGTGAAAATTAAATAATAATGAATAAAAGCATATACATCAACTCAAATACAGTTATCTAATAAGCATGTGTCATATTCTGTATAATAAACTCCTGAAACATTTGTGTTTTTTTAAACTGCTGTCTCTTTGTATATGATATGATGATAGTTTTCTCAAAATAAGTAAAATGCATGAAGTGACAGAGCAGTTCTAGAAATTATGTTTATGTGCTCGTGTTCTCCTGTATTGAGCGGCAGAGGTTGAAAACACTCGAGCTTCAGTAGGCCTATGTGTAGTAGATGAAACGATGTCTTTGCCATTAATTTACAGGAGGGGGACTGGGGAAAAAATTCAGACTGGAAAATTCAAACTCATACAAACAAATTGGACAAAACTGTTTTTGTATGGACCTGACATAAAAAGGTTTAAACCTTTAATTTGGTGACATGCAAAATAATTAAAAGTTATCTACTGAACTGCACCTTCACTTCCATTTTTCTCTTCAGTCTCTTTATTCTGCCCCGTTATCCATCTCTCTCTGACTTCCACTTGAAAAATAACCATGGTTTTATTATAGTAAAACCGTAGTAACCCATGGTTTTGGTATTGACTGCCATTTGTAAAACCACAGATTTACTACAAATACCATGGTTAAACTATGGTTAATATAGCAAAACCATGGTTAATTTGTGGTTACCATGGTTTAACTACAGTAACCATGGTTTTTGGTTTTATTTGTAGTAAAACCATGGTTAATTTTCGTAAGGGTTTAATACTCAAGATCGAACAAAACTATACTTTATAATACAATACTCTACAATACTGAAATATGAGTGATGACTAATGAGCAACGTGCTACTGCTTGATTAAATAAACAGAAAAACAAAGACAAGAAAGCATCTTTACAGATGAAACTGACCTGAAACCCTGAACAGTAGTTCTGCTTCTCTGCCCCAGCTGTGCACTTCCACAGTCCACTCTTTTCTCTCTCTCGCATTGATTACTCGAGTCTGATCCAAACCGTTTGAGGCGCGAGGAAGTCGCGAGTCACGACTTACGATTCATGATTTATTAGAGATTTAATTATCAAATGGCGGATTCGCAAATGATCGCTTTATTAAATTCGCAGGCAATTATACAATAATGATATTAAAATAGCGGGCCAAATCGCTACCAGGCCACCGGAATTGTCCCGTTCTCCCAGGGTCCAGTCCGCCTGATTTCCACAGACAAGAAGAATGTGCAGGAGTCATATATTGCATTTTTGGGGCTTAATATTCACAGACACTAGTCATGTCATGTCATGTTTTGATTCAAGTGTACTGACCTACTTTTGATTTAGTCATCCAAAATGTGGCATATTCAGTCCATGTTAGGCATTCCGCTTTTATGACAGGATTCTCTGAAGCAGGCAGTTTTTCGCACCGCTGAAATTATTAGGGCGACTGTATGTCTCAGAATAGTCAGTACAATTTGGGAAAGAAATCAGTTAAATCTGTATGTGGATGTGTGTAAATATTCAAATGTAATCCCCTTTGTAATCTTAAAAAAAATTCATAAGTAACTGTAATTTAATTACTCATTTTGTCTTAGTAACTGTAACTAATTACAATTACATTAATTTTGTAATTAAACTACGTAACCGCTACATGTAACTAGTTACTCCCCAACACTGCAAACAAGTTAATGCACGCTGTACATAACTTCATAACTTCTAGTCATTGACTGATTACACGCCCCTGCCACAGTTACGCGGTCATTATGTGGGAAACACTGCAGATATATATAGAATAAGTTAAACGCTAACGTTATAGTTTGACCTCATATTAACGTTGCTCTTCCACTGATAAACATGGTATTAGCTTTGTGGCTAATCTAATATAGCAATGCATTAGCGGCTGTAAGTGACGTTACAGAATATTTAGAAATGATAATGATAGGACCGTTAGCTAGAACTACCACACCATTTTTATATACAGTGTATGAACTAAATCATTTCACATGACGACGACAGACTCACCGTCAAAACAGTACAGTACATCTCCTGGCTTGGCTGATCGCTTCTTCTATAGTGGATTTCTGGCTGTGGTCAACTGCGGAGTTGCAGAGCTCCCTCTTGTGGGCAAACTATGCAACACTCATAACATGAGTGAAGCATGAGACTCTGTTTCTCATGTTTCATTGGCGTATAAACGCCGATGCCGATAGATGCAATAAGCTCATATCGGCCGATAATATGGCGCCGATAGATCGGTCGGCTCTATTTACAATCTTGTTTTGAACTCACTGATTGGAGTGTTTTTGAAGCTGCTACCACCGATCTGGACGAACTCACAGACACTATAGCATCCTATATTAGTTTTTGTGAGGATATATGCATTCCTACCAGGACTTATTTAGCATTCAACAATGATAATCCATGGTTTACAGCAAAGCTCAGACACCTTCGTCAGGCCAAAGAGGATGCCTACAGAAATGGGGACAGAGTCTTGTACAATCAGGCCAGGAACACACTGAACAAAGTGATTAGAGCGCTAAAAGACCTACACTAAAAGTTGGAAGACCAGTTTTCTTCTAACGACTCAACTTCAGTGTGGAGAGGACTGAGAGCCATCACAAACTACAAGAAACCATCCCCTGCACTGAGGCTAATCAATGACTTGCTAACAACCTGAATGAGTTTTATTGTAGATTTGAATCCCCAACATCCATTCTGACCATCTCCCTACACATCCTTTAACACCTCCTGGAGTCCCCCTCTCAACACCTCCTGCTCTTCAAATCTGTGAAGATGATGTGCGCAGGTCTTAAAGAAGAACAAAAGAAGAAAAGCACCAGGCCCAAATGGCGTTACACTCAGCCGTCTGAAAATCTGTGCTGACCAGCTGGCTCCCCATCTTTGCACAGATCTTCAACAGATCCCTGAGTTGTGTGAAGTGCCTTCCTGCTTCAAACGCTCCACCATAATCCCCATTCCAAAAAACCCAAGATAACAGGACTTAACGATTACAGACCTGTGGCTCTGATGTCTGTCGTCATGAGGTCGCTTGAAAACTGGTTCTGGCTTATCTGAAGGACATCACTGGAATCTTAATGGACTCCTGCAGTTTGCTTACTCAGCAAACAGGTCCGTGGATGATGCAATCAACATGGGATTGCACTTCATCCTGCAACATCTGGACAAAACAGGTACTTATATGAGGATCCTGTTTGTGGACTTTAGTTCGCTTTCAACACCATCATCCCAACAGCCCTCCAGACCAAACTGACCCAGCTCTCTGTTCCTAGCTCTATCTGTCAGTGGATCACCAGCTTTCTGACAGATAGGCAACAGCTATTGAGACTAGAGTTGTTCCGATTCGATACTAGTATCGAAATATCTCCGATACCACAACAATTCTGGCATCGGCATCGCGAGTACATGAACCCATATACCGATCCGATACCATTTTCTTAAAAAGACCTAGTTATGACCGCAAGCTTTGCCTAACGCTGCACGGTTCTTCTTCGCTGCTCAAAATGCATTGAAAACACAGGAAGTTGTGCTGTGTTGCCACAAGCAACCCCTGTTTAGAGCAGCAAGAAGAAATGAAACGCGTAGCAGCCCTTATCTATATATGACTGGATCACTCATCACATTCTAAACTGCCAAAAGACAGTGAAGCCGCTTACTATATTATAGATCAGTGGTTAGCAGTATGTCTCTGTAGTACCGGTAGTTACAGACTCTCGAGTATATTCAGTACCGGCAACTGCGCTCAGTCGCCTGTAAGTCAAAACGCAGGGCTCCAGACAGTAGCAATATATACTAGTGTCTGTGAATATTAAACTGCAAAATACTATTTAAATATTACTCCCGCAAAATCTACATCTCTGTGGGTGACTGGCACAGATGCTGAGACTCGCTGTTTTGTAGTCTCTGCTGTGTGTCATGAGGACACGAACGCATAAACCGTCACTTCATGAGAATTTACCGCTTTCATTTGAGAATACTGTCATATCATAAACACAGACACTCAAAGATCTTCATGGCAGCCCATTAAAATAAATGTTTGGTTTACATGAGTAAATTGACAATATATAAAGCTACTGTTGTAGCCTACAGTAATAATAATACATCTCTATAATAATAATAATTATGCCTAGATGGTTGCTTGTTTTTACTTGTTTTTTACTTGTTAGAGATTATCTGATTAATAGATCTTTTTTATATTCCTAGACTTATTTGTTGCAGTTTTTTATACAGTTATATTGTAAAACTTAAATACCTTTTTTAGTTTGATGTTAGATTTTTGGCTGCATTTGAAGTTCTTTTTGCATAAGAAAATAAATAATACTGTCAAATTCATGTTAGATAATAAAAATACTGTAATAAATACAGTAGTTCACCATGTATTTGTTCATGTTTTATTGAGGGATCTGTCTGAAGCACACCATAAAAAATTCTAGCAATTTACACAGGGCTAGTAGTATATACAGCTGTATATACAGATATACACCAGGTATCGGATCAGTACTGGTATCGGCCGATACCCTGAGCCAGGTATCGAATCGTATCGGGAAGAGAAAAAGGGTATCGGAACATCTCTAATTGAGACTGGAGAAATTCATGTCAAACAGCCGCTCCAACACTGGGACCCCTGAGGGATGTATTATCTCCCTCTGCTCTTCTCCCTGTACACCAATGATTGCACCTCTAAAGACCTCTCTGTCAAGCTCCTCAAGTTTGCAGCACACTACAGTCATCGACCTCATCCAGGGACGGTGAAGAGTCTGCTTACGGACAAGAGGTTGAGCAGCTGGCTGTCTGGTGCAGTCTTAACAACCTGGAGCTGAACATGCTCAAAACAGTGGAGATGATCGTGGACTTTAGGAGAAATCCCCTGCACTCCCCACTCACCATCTTGAACAGCACTGTGACTGCACTGGAGTTATTCCTATTCCTGGGAACCACCATCTCTCAGGACCTGAAGTGGAACAATCACATTGACTCCTTTGTGAAAAAGGCCCAACAAAGGTTGTACTTCCTTCGCCAGCTGAGGAAGTTTAACCTGCCACAGGAGCTGCTGAAACCGTTCTACTCAGCGTCATTGAGTCTGTCCTGTGTACTTCAATAACTGTCTGGTTTGGTTCAGCAACAAAATCAGACATCAGAAGACTACAGAGAATTGTTCAGACTGCTGAAATTATTATTGGTGCTCCCCTGCCCACCCTTCAAGAACTGTATACATCTAGAGTGAGAAAAAGGTCAGAAAATCACTCCGAACCCTCACATCCAATTTACCCCATCTTGTGATTTTTTTTTTGGCGTGACATTCAGCCAAGTATGGTGACCCATACTCAGAATTGTGCTCTACATTTAACCCATCCGAAGTACACACACACAAAGCAGTGAACACACACTGCACACGGCAGCCATTTATGCAGCGGCCCGGGAGCAGTTGGGGTTTCGATGCCTTGCTCAAGGTCACCAGTCGTGGTATTGAAGGTGGAGAGAGATCTGTACATGCCCCCACCCACAATCCCTGCCGCCCTAAGACTCGAACTCACAACCCTGCTTGCGAGGTCCGACTCTCTAACCATTAGGCCACAACTTTTGAACTTTTGCCATCTGGCGGCCTCAGAGATGCAAATACCAGAACAGTCAGGCACAAGAACTGGCAATCTACCTCATGAACAGTTAAATGTTCCCCACTTACGCTTATGCAATAAAATGTGCAATATTGTTATATTTATTTGTTACCTTAATCCTAGTACATCCCTGCATCTTACTCAATCTTATTCCATTATCATTTATAGCACAATTGTTTATACACTTATCTATTTGCCTAATAATTTTTTTTTTGTCTGTGTTGTTGTCTCTGTGCACTGAAAGCTTATGTCACTAAAACAAATTCCTTTTATGTGCAAACATACTTGGCAATAAAGCTCTTTCTGATTCTTTCTGATTCTCTGAACAAGACTGTCAGGACATTAACCCCTGGGTCGAAGCCTGCACCGATGCTGTCTGTCATGTATTTTCTTGATGACCCTTGAACAGAACAAAAAATACTTTGATCATTTTGATCCGCAGATAAGAATAAGTTATCATTTTAAACAGCACAGGGTGTTCTTTTATTTGTGTATATTCATAATAATAATAATAATAATCAACTCAATCAAATAAAAAGACATGCTGGCTAACAACAATCAAATGAAATCACTATCAACTAAATTCATAGATGGATTGTGCATATGGGTAGTTGCGTGGCGTGGCTTTTCACATCACAGAAGATAAAAGTAATTTATTTCACATTTTATTTAATAAATATTAACTTTTATAAATAAAGAAAATAATGTTTAAAATCTTAATGCACACTCCTGGCATAATTGTGCAAGTGTCTATTTCACTAAGTGCCCATCACTTTTCCTATATATACATTTCCAAAAGTGCAGGAATTGCATAAAGTTTGTCACAGAAAAAAAATTCCTTTGGTGTTATTCAAAACCTGATATTAAGTTGGGCAATATCATGGACAACTACATTTAGTTGAAAGAACCCATTCAAGGTCATGTGACCTGAAGACACCTCTGAAGCCCATGATGAGTGCACATGGCAATTATTTCTATGAGAATTGTTCAAATATTTAGCTATGTTTTCAGACCACTGAAGTTATGTTTTTTCAGATCCTTTGGTGTGACACCCCTAATTCTTTTTTTTTATTCTAATTTTTATTTTGAACAGCAGGACTATGTAATATTATGCAAATGTATCATGCTAATTGCTAATGACAATTCAGCTAGTATTATTATTGTTATTAACTGCCACAAAGCTCAAATATCCTTTGATGTGACAGGAATGTCCTTTTGTGTGACACTTTGGCCAGTCACACCATAGGACACAGATGTCACACAATAGGACAAGACCTCCTAAGAAGCTATCAAAGCAAATAGATAAAGTTTGTTAACATACTTTTCATTCTTTTTAACCTTTTAACTTTTAACTTTTAAACATTTTAATGTTTATTGCCATTTTGGAGACTACATAAAATGTTCTGAAGTGTTACTAAACCAACTATAATGTACTATAAACAAATATAAAGTAACATAAAACAACAGAAAATATACTTATTTTTAAATATCTTTAAAAGAAGTCAAGTTTGCATTAGAGGGGTTACAATAATATATTCTCTTAGATAGGTACAATTTCAAACAGTTTTGTAAGGTTGGCAAAAAGTTTTATTGACATTCATAGGGAAAAGTTTATCAACTTCATCTATTCATGGTGAAAATGATTCTAATTAGTAGATTCTAATTAGTACTTTCATGTAAAATAAATATCACTTTAAGAAATAATGTTTTAATAATGTGAACAAATCTGTCACAAGTATTTTTTAATGTTATTTAATATAATTTTCTATTATTTTTAAATGTCACCCCATGAGACACATTTACAGTACTGTTGAGTGAAAAGCGTGAAAAAAAATATGTGAAGTCTTTGACAAAATGAGTGACCATAGCTATTTTCTGAAACTGCAGTTTTCATACTCCACAAATAAATGTATTTTATTATTTTTTTAAAAATAAGTTTTCCAAAAAAAAAAATTTCTTGGCCATTTGTCAACTACCAATAATAGATTTTAATCTAGAAATATTTAATGCTTGCAAAAATGAAACTAGATACTTTTTGTAATGTGGTGTTTGGGATTTGTTTCATGCTCTTGTTTTCATGTCTCTTATTTTGTTTGTTTTTGCTGTTTGTCATACTTCCCTTGCCCTCATGTATCTCTCCCTTGTGGATGTGTCGTGGTTCTGATTGGTTTGTCTTGTCATGTGATTATCAGTTCTGTTTGCTCATTAGTATGTTCATGTCATGTGACCCTCATTGTCTGTTACAAGTAGTCATGTTTTTGCCATTGTACCTTGTCATGTATTAATGTTGTAACCTGCTGTCAGTGAGTCTAGTCTGTTCATGCCTAGTCAAGTTTGTTCATGCCTCATCAAGTCAAATCAATTCTGTTCAAGTCAAGTCTTTCTTTATTGTTTATTGTTTGTTTCTTGTTTGGATTTTGGATCACTCTGTAAATAAACTGCACTCACAAGGCTCGCTTCATTGGACTCGTTACATTTTTTAAATATGAAACTACAACCGCCAGTAGGTGGCAGCAAGTGACTTTCTTAATGAGTTAGTTGAATCAACTGACTTGTTTAAAATCTGATTCATTTAACTTTGCAACGATTCAGCGGTTTTGATGTTTGTTCTAATTTCTTTCTTATGGAGCAAAAACTGACTTTTGTCAGGGAATCTTCCAATACATTTGTTTTTATTTAATATTGAAATCTGAAAAATGGCACATATTTCATAATAATTGTCCTCTGCTTCTATTGATTCTTAACATGTTTATTTCTAATACATTTGATCTCTTTCTCTTCATTAAACAGCCAGATTATGAATGGTTTAACCGTATTGAGGCAGAGCCTTTGTTGCTTCGACACCGGTCTAATCATAGCTAACTATCAAAATCTGTGTGGAAAAGCTGCACAACACACTGCAGCGCAGGGAGAATGTATTGTAGTGAAACACAGACCACTATCAATTTATGTGAACAAACAGTCTTAATTTGGTTTTAGACTACACTGCGTTTTAGACCAAGGAGAAACTTAAATAATATGACAGATATGAAAAAAGTTACTTTGTGTAATTAACCTTCACAGCACATTTATTTTCTTTCTTTCTTTCTTTTTTATTTATTAATAGAGCTCTTTCAAGAAATTCATGAAATCATACGTTGTTATCCCACTGGCATGGGACTATTTGTTCATCAAAATGCTTGTTTCAGTGATTGAATTCAGTGAAATGTGAATTTGAGCGTCATGTTTTGAAGATGAACTTGTTTGAGTTATAAGAACATATGTAAACCCTGAAATAACACTTTGAACAATAAGCCAGTGTCACCAGAGTCAAAATGAACTTTCCAATAAGGGGCAATTAATTTTCAGTTTTTTATTTGTTTATTTATTTATTATTATTTTTATTTTTTATTTTTTACTTTTTACCTTTTGTATGTCATCTTTAATGTTAAATTCTTACCAATTATATCAATATTCAGATATAGAAGCTGCCTGAAGATGATTTTAGATGTATTTACAGTTTAATGATGATCAGACGGCAATTAGAAATGTATAATAAAATGAAGTTGTTTCATACAACATTTTTAATACAGACATATGAATGAAATTAATCAATGAAATGGTGCTTAAATTATGAAAGTAAGTCATTGTGTTAATGAAGGAGCCTTTTAATCAATTAATTCATTCAAAATGCTTCATTCAGGAATAAAATCAAGTGGCTGTCTATGATAATTGGTAACTGCATTGTTGTATATAATAACCTTTTTTGAAAGACAGGAATGATGAATGTGTGTTGTGCACAGACCAACGCCAAGGTTCCTTAAATATACTAAATCTCAGTTTGTTTTTCCACCAAACCCTAACAGATCTGATCGTGAGAGTGTAATGTTTGTTTCTGAACACTGCATGTGAAAGCATTAGCATGATGATCATGATTTTGATTGTAAAATTGAAAAGAGCAAAGTGAAAGAGCTCTGTCTGGAGGTCTGGGTTTCATGAGACAGCAGCTACCAATCTGTACTCGTCACCTTTCACTCCCTCTCAAGGATTTGACAGAGTTAGAGAAACCAGAGCGGATCGTTCAATGTGAAGATGCCAGGCGTGTGATGGACATTTAAGTTTTAGGGGTTCAAGCACGCAGTGCTGAAACCCTATTGTAATTGTTAGGATTTTTATTATTATTATTAGGGGTTCAAGCACGCAGTGCTGAAACCCTATTGTATCTGTTAGGATTTTTATTAGGGGTTCAAACGCAGTGATGAAACCCTATTGTATCTGTTAGGATTTTATTATTATTAGGGGTTCAAGCACGCGTGCTGAAACCCTATTGTATTGTTAGGATTTTTATTATTATTATTATGTGGGGTTCAAGACGCGGTGCTGAAACCCTATTGTATTGTTAGGATTTTATTATTATTATTATTATTATTAGGGTTCAAGCAGAGTGCTGAAACCCTATTGTATCTGTTAGGATTTTATTATTATTATTAGGGGTTCAAGCACGTGCTGAAACCCTATTGTTTTGTTAGGATTTTTATTAGGGGTTCTGACGCAGTGCTGAAACCCTATTGTATTGTTAGGATTTTTATTTATTATTGGGGTTCAAGCACGCGGTGCTGAAACCCTATTGTATTGTTAGGATTTTTATTATTATTATTATTCTTCTGCCCTAGAACTGAGCGTGCAGCCCAAACCGTAAGGCCTAGAGAGCTGAAATTTGGACAGATCGTAGAGCTCAATTTGGGGAGAACTTATCAAAGTCTCAGCCCAATCGCTAACGGAGCTACAGCAAAAAACAAAAATTTTGGACATTTTTGGCGCAGATCGTAAACCGTTAGCGTAGACTCAAAAACATGGCATCGTAGCAATCCTTGGGTTAGCCGAACAAAAGTGAATCGGCTGCATTTTTTGCTCTCTGACGCACCGTTTTCTCGCAAAATCGAGCTATATCCGAAACCTACTTTCTGGAACTAGTCCTAGGATTTTCAACCAATCAGAACCAAACCACTTCATAAATATTCCCTGGACACTCAATATCAATAATTATCAAAAAAAGTTGAAATTTCAATTCTTACGCGAAACAGTACACCAAAAGCGTCTATGCTAATGTTAGCCAAATGCTATTTTGACTATAACTCTTGAACAGAATGAGATATCTTCAACAAACTCGGTACACATATGTATGAGCTCAATCCTTGGACAAATCAAAAAATTGCGCATCTCTGCCACTTGGGGGCTATAAGATAGAAAAAACACATTAATTGCTATAACTAGGCAACCGTTGGTTCGATCGACTTGAAAATTGGTATGGAGTGTCTTGGTCTGAAGGGGCACAAGCACCTATGAGGACATTTGCATATCTCAAAAACATGGCCGCCATTGGCCAAACAATTTTATGCACCTATTTGAAAGGGTTACGGATGTTGATCGAGACGAAACTTCGCTAGTGCGTTCGACTCATGAACCTTAAGGGCTGTAAGAATTTTGAAAGAAATCGGCCACTAGTTGGCCTAACGAGTTTTATGGCTCTGTAATCACGTGGTGTTTCACATATCAACACAATATGCATATCATTTGATAGATCTCCGCGTAATGCACAACTTTTGCCTCAAGAACCATTGCTGTCAATCAAATCGTTCAATTGTTATTCACAAATATGTTAAAACCTACTTTTGGAACTAGTCCCTAGGTTTTTTGCCCGATCGGAACCAAACCACTGCAGTAATATTCTGTGGACTCTCTAGATCAATAATATTAAAAAAAATGTTGAATTTTGTCCTTTGGTTAGCTGTACGAGGTAATTTTGAAAAGGGGTGTGGCCAAACATACCCCAAAGCCTATAAAACCTAAAGGAAAACTCAAAACTTTATGAAACTCAGTGAAATCATGTACCAGGTGACTCTTAACAAGCATGCAAAGTTTCATGGAGATCAGACCATAGGTGGCTATAACAGTAGAAAAGGTCTCAAAACACAAGATTTATATGGTAAATGGCCTCAAATTGTTTGAAAATGTTCATATATTCACCCAAAAACACTAAATCTTCATATCATATGATAAATTTCTCATTCTGAACAACTTTGCCTTTGGGACCAATGTTGTCAATAAAGTTGTTAATTAAATATTCAAGATTATTTAAAAAAGTTACTTTGGCATACTTGTGATACTGCAAACCGTAAGGCCTAGAGAGCTGAAATTTGGACAGATCTAGAGAGCTCAATTTGGGAGAACTTATCAAAGTCTCAGCCCAATCGGCCTCTTAAGAGCTACAGGCAAAAAACAAAAATTTTGGACATTTTTGGCGCAGATCGTAAACCGTTAGCCGTAGACTCAAAAACATGGCATCGTATGCAATCCTTGGGTTAGCCGAACAAAAGTGCACAGCTGCATTTTTTGCTCTACTGACCACCGTTTCTGCAAAATCGAGGCTATATCCGAAACCTACTTTTGCGAACTAGTCCTAGGATTTTCAACCAATCAGAACCAAACCACTTCATAAATATTCCCTGGACACTCAATATCAATAATTATCAAAAAAAGTTGAAATTTCAATTCTTACGTAAACAGTTACACCAAAAGCGTCTATGCTAATGTTAGCCAAATGCTATTTTGACTATAACTCTTGAACAGAATGAGATATCTTCAACAAACTCGTATTTTTACATATGTATGAGCTCAATCCTTGGACAAATCAAAAAAATTGCGCATCTCTAGCCACTTGGGGAGCGCTATAAGATAGAAAAACACATTAATTGTATAACTAGGCAACCGTTGGTTCGATCGACTTGAAAATTGGTATGGAGTGTCTTGGTCTGAAGGGGCACAAGCACCTATGAGGACATTTGCATATCTCAAAAAACATGGCCGCCATTGGCCAAACAATTTTATGCACCTATTTGAAAGGGTTACGGATGTTGATCGGAACGAAACTCGCTGGGTACGTTCGACTCATGAACCTTAAGGGCTGTAAGAATTTTGAAAGAAATCGGGCCACTAGTTGCAGCTAACGAAGTTTTATGGCTCTGTAATCACGCGTGGTGTTTCACATATCAACACAATATGCATATCATTTGATAGATCTCCGCGTAATGCACAACTTTGCCTCAAGAACCATTGCTGTCAATCAAATCGTCTCAATTGTTATTCACAATATGTTAAAACCTACTTTGCTTAGACTAGTCCTAGGTTTTTTGCCCGATCGGAACCAAACCACTGCAGTAATATTCTGTGGACTCTCTAGATCAATAATTATTAAAAAAATGTTGAATTTTGTCCTTTGGTTAGCTGTAACGAGGTAATTTTGAAAAAGGGGTGTGGCCAAACATACCCCAAAGCCTATAAAACCTAAAGGAAAACTCAAAACTTTATGAAACTCAGTGAAATCATGTACCAGGTGACTCTTAACAAGCATGCAAAGTTTCATGGAGATCAGACCATAGGTGGCTATAACAGTAGAAAAGGTCTCAAAACACAAGATTTATATGGTAAATGGCCTCAAATTGTTTGAAAATGTTCATATATTCACCCAAAAACACTAAATCTTCATATCATATGATAAATTTCCTCATTCTGAACAACTTTGCCTTTGGGACCAATGTTGTCAATAAAGTTGTTAATTAAATATTCAAGATTATTTAAAAAAGTTACTTTGGCATACTTGTGATCTACAGCAAACCGTAAGGCCTAGAGAGCTGAAATTTGGACAGATCGTGAGAGCTCAATTTGGGAGAACTTATCAAAAGTCTCAGCCCAATCGTTTAACGGGCGCTACAGGCTAAAGAAAACAAAAATTTTGGACATTTTTGGCCGCAGATCGTAAAACCGTTAGCGTAGACTCAAAAACATGGCATCGTAGCAATCCTTGGGTTAGCCCAGAACAAAGTGCGACAGTTGCATTTTTTGCTCTATGACGCACCGTTTTCATGAAAATCGAAGCTATATCCGAAACCTACTTTTCTTGAACTAGTCCTAGGGATTTTCAACCAATCAGAACCAAACCACTTCATAAATATTCCCTGGACACTCAATATCAATAATTATCAAAAAAAAGTTGAAATTTCAATTCTTACCGAAACAGTACACCAAAAGCGTCCTATGCTAATGTTAGCCAAATGCTATTTTGACTATAACTCTTGAACAGAATGAGATATCTTCAACAAACTCGGTACACATATGTATGAGCTCAATCCTTGGACAAATCAAAAAAATTGCGCATCTCTGCCACTTTGGGGGCGCTATAAGATAGAAAAAACACATTAATTGCTATAAAAAAGGCAACCGTTGGTTCGATTGACTTGAAAAATTGGTATGCAGTGTCTTGGTCTGAAGGGGCACAAACACCTATGAGGACATTTGCATATCTCAAAAACATGGCCGCCATTGGCCAAACAATTTTATGCACCTATTTGAAAGGGTTAGCGGATGTTGATCGGAACGAAACTTCGCTGGATGCTTCGACTCATGAACCTTAAGGGCTGTAAGAATTTTGAAAGAAATCGGCCACTAGTTGGCGCTAACGAGTTTTATGGCTCTGTAATCACGTGGTGTTTCACATATCAACACAATATGCATATCATTTGATAGATCTCCGCGTAATGCACAACTTTGCCTCAAGAACCATTGCTGTCAATCAAATCGCTTCAATTGTTATTCACAAATATGTTAAAACCTACTTTTCTTGAACTAGTCCCTAGGTTTTTTGCCCGATCGGAACCAAACCACTGCAGTAATATTCTGTGGACTCTCTAGATCAATAATTATTAAAAAAATGTTGAATTTTTGTCCTTTGGTTGCTGTAACAGGTAATTTTGAAAAAAAGGGGTGTGGCCAAACATACCCCAAAGCCTATAAAACCTAAAGGAAAACTCAAAACTTTATGAAACTCAGTGAAATCATGTACCAGGTGACTCTTAACAAGCATGCAAAGTTTCATGGAGATCCAGACCATAGGTGGCCTATAACAGTAGAAAAGGTCTCAAAACACAAGATTTATATGGTAAATGGCCTCAAATTGTTTGAAAATGTTCATATATTCACCCAAAAACACTAAATCTTCATATCATATGATAAATCTCCTCATTCTGAACAACTTTGCCTTTGGGACCAATGTTGTCAATAAAGCTGATTAATTAAATATTCAAGATTATTTAAAAAGTTACTTTGGCATACTTGTGATAGGTTTAAGATGAAAATCAATAAAACCACTGAAGTACAATTCTCTAGACTCTGAAGGTCAACAATTATCAAAAACATGTTGAACAATTGCATTTGGACAACTATAAACCAATAATTTTATAATATGTTATTTGCATAGTGTACACAAAGGCCTATTTATACAAACAGAAAGCCCACAAATTATCAAAACTGTGTAAAATAATGCATGATTTCATTTCTAAACAAGCTTGCAAAATTTAAAGAGATTGGGCAAAAAAAAAATTACAACACTATAACAGTTATGTTTTAAAACACAGTGTTGTTTGAGTAAATGCAATTTATAACCACTAGATGGCAGCGAAGACCACTAATGGGCTCATTCAGCTAGTTAAACAGTACTGTTTTCATGAATTCATGCCAAAACATTAATAAATTAACTGTTATAACATTTTAAATCTCATTGAATTGATGTTTTCCATTTTGTTTATACAGATGTATCAGTTTTTTTCCATTTTGCCACATTATGATTACAGTTTAACCTGAAAATGACATCTAAACTCTGAAAAAAGAAGACTTGCAATAATTTTATGTCACCTATCACTTATTTCAAATACCTATATCTGCAACAAAATGTTTGTGCATGTATATGTGTCTTTGTTGTGTGTGTGTGTGTGCATATGCTTATAGAGTATACATATATTAGTCTAATCATTTACTTTCAGTGTGTGTGTCTGTCTGTTAACCTGCTCTCCATTTTGGATGTGTTTAAATGTCATCTAAACATCCAGGTTGGCTCTGACCACCTCAGATGCCTTAAATGCTTGAACCCGGTAAAATGCTGCTTTGCAGCTTTAATTTTATTATTATTATTATTTTTCTCCGCTAAAACTGATCGTGCAGACCAAACCGTGAAGGCCTAGAGAGCTGAAACTTGGCCAGAAGGTAGAGCTCCCGAGGGGACATTCTGACAAAGTCTCAGCTTAATTGGCCTATGGGGAGAGCGCTACAGTGATCAAAAGTGCGTTTTTGCTAATAGCTCCTAAACCGCTTGTCATAGACCCAAAAATTTTACATTTCTGGAATCTGTGGGTCAACCGAAATTAAAAACGGTCACTCTGATTTTGGGTCTAGGAGGCCTCGTTTTTCAAGCAAATTTGGCGTATGTCCAAAACCTACTTTGCGAACTAGTCCTAGGTTTTACCATCTGAACCAAACCACTGCAGAAATGTTCTCTGGCCAGGGAATATCAATATATCAAAAAAAAAGTTGAAATTTCGACTCAGCTGTCATAATGGGATGCCAAAAGCGTTGAAAGTCGAGGGAGCAATTTTACAACAGGCTATAACTCGTGAAAGAAATAAGATATCTTAACCAAACTTGCTACACATTTGTAAGACCTAAAACTTTGGTCAAATAAAAAAAAAATTCACACCTCTGCCACTTGGGGCGCTATAAAAAGAAAAAACACATAAATGGCTATAACTAGGCTACAGTTGGCTCGATCGACCTAAAATTGGTATGCAGTGTCTTTGTTTGAAGCGGCACAAGTACCTATGAGGACATTTGCATATCTCAAAAACATGGCCGCCATTGGCCAAACAATTTTAAGCACCTATTTGAAAGGGTTACGGATGTTGATCGGAACGAACTTCGCTGGGTGCGTTCGACTCATGAACCTTAAGGTCTGTAAGAATTTTGAAAGAAATCGGCCACTTAGTTGGCGCTAACGAGTTTATTGGCTCTGTAATCACGTGGTGTTTCACTTATCAACACAATATGCATATCATTTGATAGATCTCCTCATAATGCACAACTTTGCCACAAGAACCATTGCTGTCAATCAAATCGTTCAAATGTTATTCACAAATATGTTAAAACCTACTTTTACGAACTAGTCCTAGGCTTTTTTGTCCGATCGGAACCAAACCACTGCAGTAATATTCTGTGGACTCTCTAGATCAATAATTATCAAAAAAATTTAGAATTTTGTCCTTTGGTTAGCTGTAAAGGGGTAATTTAGTAAAGGGTGTGGCCAAACATACCCCAAAGCCTATAAAACCTAAACGAAAACTCAAAACTTTATGAAACTTCGTGGAATCATGTATCAGGTGACTCTTAACAAGCATGTCAAAGTTTCATGGAGATCGGATCATAGGTGGCGCTATAACAGTTGAAAAGCCTCAAAACACACAATTTTCAATAGAAAATGATCACAATTTGTAGGACATGTTCATACATTCACACAAACACTAGATCTTCATATCATATGATAGATCTCCTCTTTGTGAACAACTTTGCCTCAAGGAGCGAAGATGTCAATCAAATCGTTCAAATGTTATTCACAAATATGTTAAAACCTACTTTTACGAACTAGTCCTAGGTTTTTGTCCGATCGGAACAAACCACTGCAGTAATATTCTGTGGACTCCCTAGATCAATAATTATCAAAAAATTTTGAATTTTGTCCTTTGGTTAGCTGTAAAGGGGTAATTTAGTAAAGGGGTGTGGCCAAACATACCCCAAAGCCTATAAAACCTAAACGAAAACTCAAAACTTTATGAAACTTCGTGGAATCATGTATCAGGTGACTCTTAACAAGCATGCAAAGTTTCATGGAGATCGGATCATAGGTGGCGCTATGACAGTTGAAAAAGCCTCAAAAACACACATTTTCAATAGAAAATGATCACAATTGTAGGACATGTTCATACATTCACACAAACACTAGATCTTCATATCATATGATAGATCTCCTCTTTGTGAACAACTTTGCCTCAAGGAGCTGTACTGATACTGACTATAGTAACAGTTAACCAAGAGAGAGGCCATTTAGCTACATTGCATTATGTTGTTTGTTAACAGATGTGAAGCAATAAAGCACTCTTGAGAATGGCAGTCTGTGTGAGAAGTACAGTCAAAACATGGTACCAGGAGTTAACTCGTAAAAATGAGTGTAATGAATAATATCTCCTACCGGACGAGTTGAAGTTGCGAGTAGCGTCCATGCGAACTGGAAAGCCTTTAGACAGAGTTTTGAGCTTTATTTGTTAGCTATTGGACTCGATGAAAAAGCGATCGGACGGAAGATAGCTTTGCTGCTAACTGTAGCTGGATGGGCTGCATTAGATGTGTACAACACGTTCGTCTTTTAGGAGGAGGAAAGAACACACTGCCATGTACTGAGCAAGTTTGAAGATTACTGCCGCCGAGGAAGAAGCGAAAACATATGAGCGGTATGTCTTCAGGAACAGAATGCAAAAGAGACTGAATCAATAGAACAGTATGTGACAGACTTGCGCCTTAAGAGTCAATCCTGCAATTTGGCACTACTGTGCAATTCAATGATCTGAGATCAAATTGTAATAGGAGTGCAAGACAAAAGAGTAGGATGCTGTTACTAAAAGAAACAGAACTTACCATTGAAAAGGCAGTTGGGATATGTCAAGCTGCAGAAAGTGACAAGATACAACTGAAGTCGTTTGAAAGCGAAAGTGAAATGTACTGCTGTTGATACAGTGCAAAAGCAAAAGAAAAGATTTGATGCGACAAACACAGAAATACAAAGTGAAACCTCAGGGCAGAGACTGTCAGAGATGTGGAGGTAAACATGCTCCAAAAGAATGTCCAGCTTATGGCAAAGAATGTCAGAAGTGTGGAGGAAAAATCACTTTAGCAAGGTCCTGTCTCACAAAGAAAAAAGTGCATGCAGTCGGACAGAAACAAGAGGAAAGTGATAGTGAGGGGCGAAGAACCACTGTATGTTGATGCAGCAATCCTGTCTGATAAGGACTGTAGCAATGATGAATGGATAGCACCTTTGATGGTGGATGGTGTGGCGTGCCAATGAAAGATTGACACAGGTGCACAAGTAAATGTCATGCGAGGAAATATTATAACAGGATGAACAAAAAGCCAAAAGTGAGACCCAAAAGATTGGACTTGAGAGCATTTAACGATCAGCCGATTCCACATATGGGTGTTTTCAGGCGAGTCTTTCAGGAGAAGGGCTACCATAAATGCACTGTTTGTTCTGGTGGAGGAGGACAGGCAGCCGATTTTAGGTCTGAAAGCAAGTGAAGGACTTGGGCTTATAAAGAGGGTCCATGTCATTGATAGCGCTCTAGTGACCACTAGAGCGCAGCAATAACAAAAAGAAGATATGTGCAGATTCTACCTCAGAGATAGTGAGAGAGTACAAAGATGTATTCAGGGTGTCGGTTGCTTACCTAATCAGTACAAAATTGGCACATTTGAAGGAAAATGCAGAACCAGTTATCCATGCAGCAAGAAAAGTGCCAATAGCCCTGAAAGAAAGACTGAGAAAAGAACTGAATACCTTGATAGACAAGGGATTGTAAGAAAAGTAGAAGAACCTACTGACTGGGTAAATTCTCTTGTCATTGTGGAAAAAAAAGAATGGTGATCTGAGACTTTGTATCGATCCAAGAGATCTGAATAAATGGATCAAAGAGCACTATAAGTTGCCAACTAAATCAGACATCACAAGCACAATGGCTGGAGCACAGCTCTTTTCAAGCTGGATGCATCATCAGGGTTCTACCAAGTTAAACTGGATGAGGAAGTGCAACACTGTGCACATTTAACACTCCCTTTGGTAGACATTGTTTCCCTCATTATGCCTTTTGGAATGCCTCAGCACCAGAGGGTTTTCATAGAATTGTGCAGCAAATTCAGATGGAATGGAAGGTGTGGGAGTTTTCCTGGATGATGTAGTGCGATGATGGGGTGCTACAAGGGCAGAACATGGGCGACTGAGAAGGTGATGGCACAAGCACGAAAAACAGGAATGAAACTGAACAAACAAAGTGTCAGTTTGGGGTGAGAGACATTACTTACCTAGGAGACAGACTATCTGCTGCTGGGATACCAGACCCGAAAAAGTTAAGGCTATAAAAGAAATGCCACAACCAAAGACAAGACTGAGCTCAGCGTGCATTAGAGCTAGTCAATTATGTGGGAAGATTTATTCAAATCTGTCTGCCAACACAAAGACATTGAGTTTGCTGGAAAGTGGAACTGAGTGGCGGTGGGAGCATGAACAATGTGACTGAATGGGACATGCTCAAGAACTGCCTAGTTAAAGAACCAGTGCTAAAATTTTTTTGATCCTGAGCTTCCAGTGAAAGTATCTACAGATGCTTCAAAGGATGGACTTGGAGCAGTTCTGCTTCAGAAACATGACACAGCATGGTTTCCAGTGGCATATGCATCACGCATCGATGACAGAGGCAGAAAGAAACTATGCACAAATTGAAAAAAGAGACATTAGGAGCAGTTTTTGGATGTGAAAAATTCCATGAATACATTTATGGAAGAGAAGTGGTCACTTGAAACTGATCATAAACCGCTAATAGCGATCTCAACAAAGGCACTAGGGAGATGCTCTCCTCGCATCCAGCGGTTAATGCTCCGTCTCCAGAAATACAGCCTGACGTTCGAGGTTCACACCAGGGAAGCACCTGGTAATGGCAGATGCACTCAGTAGAGCATCTTTGACCCATACAGGATCAAGTAACACAGAACATGAAGTGCAGGTTCATGTTGACTGCATTCAGAAACACATACCAGTGTCTGAGGAGAAATGGAGACAGATTGCTAAAGCAGCGGCAGAGGACAGTGAGCTACAAGCTGTAATTGGAAAAATCCACATGCCAAATGACCAAAGTTGTCAAATCCATATCAGAGCTTTAAAGAAGAGCTTTCAGTGGTGCAAGGGGTGCTCCTGAGAGAGTAAGCGGATTGTCATACCTAACTCCATCGCTCAAAATGGCAAAACTCCAGCATGAAGGGCACTTAGGCATTGAAAAATGACAAGAGGCGTGCAAGAGTTTTGATGTACTGGCACACACATGAACAGGGACATAGAAGTACTGGTGCAGCATCTGCGAGACATGTCAGCGACAGGTACCAGCAAGCAAAAGAACCCCTTATGGCCCATAATAAACCAGAGGAACGCATGGAGAAAGTCGACGGACTTATTTCACCTAGCAGGGAGAGACTACCTGGTCATCATGGACTATAAGTCAAATTACCCTGAACTGGCGATGCTGACTAACACAACAGCACAGCAGGTGATAAAACACACTAAAGCCATCTTTGCTGACATGGAATTCGGTGACCGTGGTGAGTGCACGGACCACAGTTCAGTGATCAGGACTACAGAGACTTTGCAGAGACTTATGGGTTTGAACATGTAACATCAAGTCCCCTGTACCCTTGAGTCAAGCGGCTTGGCTGAAAAGGAGTTACAGATTGTCAAGCGTCTTCTAAAGAAAGCTGCTGAAACTGGAGAGGATCCATATCTAGCACTGCTAAACTACAGAGCATCACCTCTTGAATGTGGGCCGGTCTCAGGTGAAATTCTCATGAACAGGAAGCTGAGAACACGGCTACCCTCAGCAGAACACCTGCTTCAGAAAAGACATGAGAGTATGCAAGAGACAAACAGCCAGAGCAGAGCTTATGACAAGAATGCCAAACAGTTATGCCGACTGGAACAAAGGACATGTGCGTGTCAGATGTGATGGAAAATGGGGACGGTTGCAGAGGTTATCAAAGAGACTACACCAAGATCCTCTGAGGTGCCACAGAGTATGGTAACACCTCTTGAAGAAATGCTCGTCACCTGCTGAAGTGCCAAGCACCTGTATGGAAAATACAGATACAGTAATCTCTGATGGACTGATAGAGCAAGCACAAGTAGAAAAAGACTCACCTAGCTCTACAACCATCACTGGGAACATTGCAGAACCCTTACCTTCCACTGAAACAGGTGGGGGAAGACCCGTCGTCATGCAGTGAAACCAAAGAGACTGATAGAAGAGTGTTAAGTTATGTTGGTAAAACATAGTATTTACTATGTATTGTTGAATATGCAACAAGTTTTTGCAGTTAATGTTTAATATCTGACAAGATAGTGTTGATTTTGATTTAATATATAATTTTTTTTTCTTCTTCTTCTTTTGTTAAAAGGAGAAAGTATTAGTTAAGTTGTTAAAAAAAAAAAAAAAAAAAAAAAAAAAGGGAGATGTACTGATACTGACTATAGTAACAGTTAACCAAGAGAGGCCATTTAGCTACATTGCATTATGTTGTTTGTTAACAGATGTGAAACAATAAAAGCACTCTTGAGAATGGCAGTCTGTGTGAGAAGTACAGTCAAAACAGGAGCGAAGATGTCAATCAAATCGTTCAATTGTTATTCACAAATATGTTAAAACTTACTTTTACTGAACTAGTCCCAGATTTTTACCGATCAGAAACAAACCACTGCAGTAATTTTTCTCTGGACTCTCTAGATCAATAATTATCAAAAAATGTTGAATTTTATGTCCTTTGGTTAGCTTTAACTGGCTAAATTAGAAAAGGGTTAGTAATTTAGAAAAGGGGTGGCAAACATCCAAAGCATATTAAACCTAACGAAAACTCAAAACTTTAGAAACCTTGGAAATCATGTATCAGGTGACTCTTAACAAAGTCAAATTTTCATGGAGATCGGACCACAGGTGGGCTATGACAGTAGAAAAGGTCTCAAAACATAAGATTGATATGGTAAAATGGCCCAAATTGTCGAAAATGTATATATTCACATAAACACTAGATCTTCATCATATGATAGATCTCCTCATTCTGAACAACTTTTGGGACCAATGTTGTCCAATAAAGCTAATTATTAAATATTGAAGATTATTTAAAAAAGTTACTTTGCAAAGTAGTCCAAGGCTTTAAGCTGAAACAATAAAACCACTGAAGTACTTCTCTAACTCTGAAGGTTAATAATCAAAAACATGTTGAAAAATTGCATTTGGCAACTATAAACCAGTGATTGTATAATTGCTTTTCACGTGTGTTTTCAAACGAAACAAACTATCAAAACTGTGTAAAAAACCTAATTTCATTCTAAACAAGCATGCAAATTTAAGAGATTGGCAAAACTTTACACATAACAGTTATGTTTAAAAAACAGTGTTGATTTGAATAAATGCAAACTTAGATAGCGCAGGAAGACACTAATGGGCTCATTCAGAAAATTGAACAACTTTTGAAGATTTATGAATTCATGCCTAAACAATAAAAAAAAAACACTTTTTAAACATTTTAAATCTCACTGTTAGTTAAGTTTTCCATTTTGTTCATACAGACTTACCAGTTTTTAAAATTTTGCCAAATTATATTACAGTGAAACCAAATGACATCAAACTCTTAAAACTAGTTTAATCATTTAATTTCAGTGCGTGTGTCATGTCTGTCAGCCTGACTATACGTTTGGATGTGTTTAACTGTCATCCATGTACATAACCAGGTTGGCTCAGACCACCTCAGAGGCCTTAATGTGCCGAACACGTAAATCCTGCAGCAATTTTAATTACTGGGGTTCCAAACGCATATCAGACTACAGTATTAATTGTTAGGTTTCTTTATTAGGGGTTCCAAGACGCAGGTCAAACTCAGAATTGTTAGGATTTTGAGGTTTACAAGACACGCGGTGTAGCTGAACCTATTTTATTGTTAGGATTTTTATTAGGGGTTCAAGCACGCGTGCTGAAACCCTCTTAATGTAATGTTGGTTGTTGCATTATTATTATTATTCTTCGCCCTAGAACTGAACGTGCAGCCCAAACCGTAGGCCTAGAGGCTGAAATTTGGACAGATCGTAGAGCTCATTTTGGGAGAACTTATCAAAGTCTAGCTTCGCCTAACAGGGCGCTACAGCGCAAAACTAAAATTTTGGACATTTTGCGCAGATCGTAAACCGTTAGCCTAGACTCAAAACACAGGCATGGGTGCAATCCAGGTTGCGAAAAAGTGCACAGCTGCATTTTTTTGCTCTACGACGCACCGTTTTCTCCTAAAATCGAGCTATATCCGAAACCTACTTTTGGAGACAGTCTTGGATTTTAACCAATCGGAATCAAACCACTTCAGAAATATTCCTGGACACTCAATATCAATAATTATCAAAAAAAGTTGAAATTTCAATTCTTCGCAAACAGTACACCAAAAGCGTCTATGCTAGCGTTAGCCAAATGCATTTTAGCTATAACCTTGAACGGAATGAGATATCTTCCACCAAACTTGGTACACTATGTATGAGCTCAATCTTTGGTCTACAAAAAAATTATATCTGCCACTTGGGGCCTATAAGATTGAAAAAACACATAAATGGCTATAACTAGGCAAACTGTTGGTCGATCGACTTGAAATTGGTATGCGTGTCGGTCTGAAAGGGGCACAAGTACCTATGAGGACATTGCATATCCTCAAAAAACATGGCTCATTGGCCAAACAATTTTAAGCACCTATTTAAGGGTTAACGGATGTTGATCAGAACAAAACGCTGGGTACGTTCACCATGAACCTAAGGTCTGTGGGATTTTGAAAGAATCGGCCACTAGTTGGCACAGGTTTTATGGCTCTGTAATCACGTGGTGTTTCAAATATCAACGAAATATGCATATCATTTGATAAGATCTCATTAATGCAACTTTGCCTAAGAACCATTGCTGTCAATCAAATTGTTCAAATGTTATTCAAAATATGTTAAAACCTACTTTTACTGAACTCCAGGTTTTGTCCATCGAACCAAACCACGCAGTAATATTCGTGGACTCTTGGATCAATAATTACAAAAAAAATGTTGAATTTTTCCTTTGTTAGCTAAAGGGTAATTTAGTAAAGGGGTGTGTGAAACATACCCCAAAGCCTATAAAACCTAAACGAAAACTCAAAACTTTATGAAACTTCTGGAATCATGTATCAGGTGACTCTTAACAAGCATGCAAAGTTTCATGGAGATCGGATCTAGGTGGCTATAAATTGAAAAGCCTCAAAACAAACATTTTCAATAGAAAATGATCACAATTGTAGGACATGTTCTTACACAACACTTAGATCTTCAAGATAATGATAGATCTCCTCTTTAAACTTTGCCTCGGCGAAGATGTAACCAAATCGTTCAATTGTTATTCACAAATATGTTAAAAACTTACTTTTAACTAGTCCAGATTTTTACCCGACGAAAACCAAACCACTCAGTAATTTTTCTCTGACTCTCTAGATCAATAATTATCAAAAATGTTGAATTTCCTTGGTTAGCTTTAACTGGCTAAATAAGAAAAAGTGCCAAAATACCCAAAAGCATATAAAACCTAAGCGAAAACCAAAACTTTATGAAACTTGGGTGAAAACATGAACAGGTGATCAACAAGCATGCAAATTTTATGGAGATGGACCACAGGTGGCCTATGAGTAGAAAAGGTCTCAAACATAGATTGATATGGTAAATGCCCAAATGTCCAAAAATGTCATATATTCACTACAAACACTAATCTTCATATCATATGATAGATTCCTCATTCTGAAAACTTTTGGGACCAATGTTTAATAAAGCTGTTAATTAAATATTGAGATTATTTAAAAGTTACTTTTGCAAAGTAGTCAAGGCTTTTAAGCTGAAAAATCAATAAAACCACTGAAGTACAATTTCTAGACCTGAAGGTCAATAATAATGAAAACATGTTGAAAAAATTGCATTTGGACAACATAAACCAGT